>BQMB01001473.1:1367500-1777983 GCA_027943415.1 Closterium sp. NIES-67 | reverse complement strand
GAACGAGAACCCTCTCTAGCACTGGTGCCCCTCAGGACCGCCAGGACAAGCCACAACAGTAACCCTAGGACTAGCACCCTGCTCAACGCCCGCACCCCCAGAGCTCGTGGACCCCTGTGGCGACTGTGTCATGAGCGCAGTGTGGTCGCGGAAGAAGCAGGCCGACGAACCAGAGTCGAGCGTGCAAAGAGCGAAGCAGTGGCGGCAGCCGGCGGAGGGGCTAGCGTGGAGCCTAGGCTAAACAAGGCAGACGGACGCTTGGCACAGCAGGGGAGCCTACACTACACTCAGGTGACACACCTACTCCAGGCAACTCAGTGTAATAAGATCGGGGTACACTAGATTCATGAGCATACATGGCATGCAAGGCAGAGCAAAGCTGATCCATATCCATCTCAAAGACCGGAACACGACAGCGTACCAGACTGGGCCAGTCGGGGAGGTCCGCCGCAGGGCCGAAGCGGAGACAGAAGAGGTCGTCAAGGCGGCAGAACCAACGAGCGGCAGTGTGGCTGGGATGGACAACATACAGTGCCGCGGAGGGGGCCGGTGTGGAGCTGGTACTGGCAACCTACAAAGCCAGAGCTACCACCCGACGCCGAGCTGCGAGGGCCGACATCGTGGCCACCACCACTAGAGGCACTGGTCCATCCCTGCGGGAGGCGGCCCCACTGCTACGGCTGCTGCTGCGTCTGCTGCTGCTGCTGCTACTATTACTGCTGAGGCTGCTGCTGTTGCTGCTCCAAGGCACCAGCCCCGGTCCCCTCGTCTGAACCACCATCCCCGCCCCCACCTCCACCACCCCACCAACCCCACCACCCTTCCTCCGCCACGCCCCCCCTTGGGGCGGCGACCCCTAACCTTGCGGCCTCAGCGGCAGGGGCTATTTCAACGATAGCGGTCGAAACGCCAGAGTAGGTGCACAGGGAGGGAGCACAACCTTGAAAGATAGGGACTGCCGCAGTTCCGCTAGACTGGGTGATGCTGCGCTGGCGGGTCTCTATCTCGGAAAGGGAGGTGACAGAGGCGGTAAGTGAGGTCACCAGGGTGCTGACTAAGGAAGTGGTCGCGAGCAGTAGCAAGGCAGTCCGGGAGGCGTATGGCAATGAGGTACAGGATAGCGCAAAGCGGCGACGGGAATGCAGTGAGCTGGGCCTCAGTGCTAGCGGTGCGGTATCTAGTCTCAAGGGCGCGGAGGTGAGTGGAAAGGTCAGCGACAGTGGGGAAGGACTCAAGTTTCGGGAATAGCACGGGCAGGATCAGGCGGCCAGCAGAGGCTGTGGCGGCCGTGGAATAGCATGCAATGAACATCTTAGAATTCCTTGGCGTTCGCTACAGTGGTAAAGCGGGGACGCTCAGATAGGGGAGGGCGTGACTAATAGCAAGCTGCGCTACAGCTTTGTGCGACTCCCAGACAGCACGGGCAAGCGCAACAGTGGAATAGGTCTCACGCTCAGCAGGGGTGGGAGCATCAAGGAGGGCAACAGGCGCGGCGGGACGATGAAGCAGACCATCGACATGAACAGCCAAAGAGTACCTGTCCTGGCACTGACGTGTCAGGTGACGGCGAAGATCGACGAGCCAGGCCTCAAAGTCGATCGCATAACCCTCCGCGTCCAGGCGGAGCACAGTGTCCGCCATCCCACGACCTCAGCGGTTGACGGCGGTACATCGGCACAGAGACCCGGCGACACGGCGGTACAGCGGCACATCGTCACGACGGCATGGTGGCACGGTGCCACAGCGCACGGTGGAACGGCGACATGGGGACATGGCGGCACAGTGAGACGGCAACACAGTGGGACCGGGGTCAGCATGAGGGAGACCGGCAAGGCAGGGGCCGGATAGTAAGGGGGGGGGGGGGGGGGGGAGGGCACGGCTAGCTGGGGGCCGGCAAGTGAGGGCCCGACTATTAAGGGGCCGGCGAGCTGGGGGGACGGCGAGCAAGGAGGCAAGCTAGCTTTGGGTCGGCGAGCAAGGGGCTGGGGAGCTCGGGGCCGGCTAATGAGGGGCCAGCGAGCTAGGGGCCGGTCCGCGCAGGGCCCGCGAGCGCAGTCCAGCGAATGCGGGGCCAGCGAGCATGGCCAGCGAGCACGGAGCCAGCAGGCGTGGACCAGCGAACGTGGGGCCGAGCGAGCGCGGGGCGACGAGGGCGGGCCAGCGAGCGCGGGGCTATGAGGACGGGCCAGCGAGTGCAGGGCGACGAGGGCGAGCCTACGAGCGCGGGGGCGATGAGTTGGGCCAGCGAGCACGAGGCGACAAGGTCGGGCCAGCAAGCGCAGGGCGACGAGAGCGGGCCCACTGCCGCGGGACGATGAGCTGGGCCAGCGAGCGCGGGGTTACAAGGGTGGGCCAGCGAGCGCGGGGCGACTAGGGCGGGCCTACAAGCGCGGGGCGTCGAGCGCTGGCCAGCGAGCGCGGGGCGACTAGCGGGGCCTTCAGGCTAGGACTAGGACTAGGACTAGAGCTAAGACTAGGGCTAGGACTAGGGCTAAGCGAAAGCGCGGGTGGGCGAGGAGGACTAAGCCTAGCGTGATACCATGTCAAGGTAACGAATTGACTAGGATAGGGCATACATGGTAGTTTTGTTCTAAGTGTTGTACTCTCTATGTTATGCTCCTAGCTAGCCTATAAACATATGCAAATATATGTTGACATTCGGGACATTCGCGGAACATTTTTTCTTCCAACTCTCCCACAAATCACCCTGCTGATTTCCGAAAAGTACTCCTGACCTTGACGACACCTCTGGGATAGGACGTACCGTATTCGCCTGGATAAAAGACCCATGGGTATTGTCCAATACCCCCTAAAATTTGGAGGTTTCTCTTATAAAGGGAAGGAATAGGGGGTCTTATAATTCTTCTAAACGGAACACATTTAAGCTTACTAAAAAGTGCATGTATAGTATCCTATTACCTCCTCACGTGCATATCGAGTTGTGGGCCAGCCAACTCGAAGGTTGCGAATCTGCCGCGATCATTTCGGCATGGTGCGGCTGCGTGTTTTGTGGATGATGCGCTGTTATTGCCATTTCACTGAGTTGTAAAGCGTTGGGGGACTTCTTGTGGCAAATGACTACCGGCCATTTTAGAATTACCAATATTGATTTGTATGCTCCATTATTGTAAAATTGATACCACATTTATGTCACTGTACAGCAAAGCGAATCATATAATGTAGAGGATATACAGTACAATTGTGGTTTTGCCCTGTAACTATCTCTCAAGTAACCTGCAAGTGGCCTGCGGCACTCCCTCGTGTCGCCTGTACCTGTCTCACAAAATTTCCGCAAATATCCCCCAGCTGTCTCTTCTGAGTAGTTCGAACCTATCCCACCTTTGGTCCCTGAACTACCCTAACGCCAAAAAAACGGATGGGTTTTGGGACCTCACTTCTTTGTGATGTCAATCATATCCAATTTCCAATCAATCTCAAGCTTCATATGAGTTGTTCCTCCTATCAAAGTAGCGAGTTGACACAGCAGGGTCATAAGGCAGCCCACAAACTCCGCGTATTGACCACTAGGCTCGACCGGCTTGTCACGACCTAGAGCTGAGAGCATGTGATCCATTGGCATAGGGAGGGCTGTGTGGAGGAGAACTGAAGGCCGAACCTCTGAAGGACCTGGCGCACCAAGTGTGACCGTATGAGAGTGATGGTGCGCGCTGCTTTGTCCCTGGAGATCTGCAGCCAAAGGTAGCGGCGCAACTCTCCTAAGTCAATGCAGGTGTGTCTCCTCAGCAGCTCAGCTTCACCGAGGCCAGTGCGTCTCTCTTGCAGTAGTAAAGACCAAGTCGTCTACGTACACTAAGATGTAGAACAGAGTCTGGCCTGAGCAAACGAAGAGCGAAGGGTAGCAGAGGATGGGAAGAACTGCAGGTATGCTAACGTAGCACGGAGCGTGCCATGCCAGTCCTGGGGCGCATACCGCAGACTGTAAACCGGGCGCCGGAAGAACCACTCGGTCCAGGAGGGAAAGTGCCAGAGAATCCTGGCGGGCGGGCGCAGGTAGATCTGCTTGTGTAGACGGCCCTGGAGAAATGCTATGGAGAAGTCAAGGGAGTGCAGCTCGTAGTCGCGCTGTGCTGCTACGTGAAGCGGCGCCCGAAGAGTGATCATCTTCGGGGTCGGGGCGAAGGTCTGGAAGAAAGTCAACGCCCTCGCGCTGACTGAAGCCTCAAGCAACGTAGCGCGTTTTGAACACTAGCAGCTCTCCATGAGGGCACTTCACCTTGAAGAGCCACCAACCATCGACTATGTTCACCCCAGGTGGGGGGAACTGCGTTAACGTATGTACCGGTGGATCTCCAAGATGCCATCTTTTGCGTCCATGGCGGCTATCCACTAAGAGGCCCAGAATCCTGAAGTTGCCTCAGCGTAGGTGCGAGGGGTCCGGATGTCAAGAGCATGTAGGTCACCCTCAGGGGCTAGAAGCATGGAGCAGAGAAAATCTAGCTCGTACTGCCGGTCCTCTAGGACGTCACAGCCAAGGGTAGGCGCACCCCCGACAGACGGAGGACGGGCAGGGTCTGAGACTAGAGCAGTGGCGTAGTCAAGGCGGTGGGTAGAGGCAAATTCAATGACGGCAGCGACAAGAGCGTCAAGACTGGAGACAGGAACGGACGGGTCGGTAACAAGAGAGGCGAGGACACGAGGAACTAGAGGGCGAGCAGCATGGAGAATGTCAGAGAAAGGAGGCAGGGAGATAGCGAGAAACGGAGGAGGAGGCGATAGGAGAACAGGAGCGAGAGGAGCACGATATGCGTAAGAATGGAGAGCCATAGGGTGGACACTCGGAGCGGGAGAGACAAGACGAGCACGAGAGGACGGCGAGACCACTAGCAAGAGGGGGGCGTGGTGTTAGAAGATAAGGGAGAAGTCACAGGAGGAGAACGAGGGGGAAACGAGCCGGGGACGAGTCTGGCGGAGGGAACACAGGGCCGTAGACAGGCAGAGGAGGCGGCACCAGGGTAGGCACAGATGGGCGGTCGGGAAAGGGAAGACCGAGGAGGCGAAGGGCGGACACAGGCAGCGACTGCTACTACTGCGGCTGCTGCTGCTCCGCGCTCACACCAGGACCTCAAGCCGCACCACGGCCACCTCCAGGACTCGCCTCGACAACACCCCAGAACCAGCAACCCCAGGACCAGCTTCCCCAAAACCAGCATCCCTAGCACTAGAACCCTCCTCAGAGTCAGCACCCCCAGCGCAAACACCCCTGAAGCCTACGGACCCGTGCTGCAGCGGTGGCGGCAGCTGCTACGGCAACTGCTGCTGCTGTGGTGGCGGAGGAGGCACTGTGGCCGAGGGTGCAGGTGCCGCAGAAATAGACAGCTCACTAGGAGCCTCACGGCCGTTGAATTCAGCAGAATCTCCACCGGGCCAACCGAAGGAGCGGCGAGCGAACTGCAAACGGCCACAGAAAATGGGGTGCACTAGCATGGATCATGGAGGTACGAGCCACCTCCATGACCGAAACGCTGCGTCACTCAGCGACCCCATTATGACGTAGAGAGTCTGGCAGAGTGTACGACTGGGTGATGCCCTCCGCATGACACAACTGGCCAAGCCGACACGAGGCGAACTCACTGCCACGATCGGAGTGGAGACAAAGCAAGGGTTGGGCGTGGTGGACTTGAGCAACTACAAGCCACGAGATAAGAACGTCAGGTACATCGGCCTTCTGCTCCAGGGGAAACACTGTTGTGTAGTGCGAGTAGTCGTCTATGAGGACCAGAAAGTAGCAACGCGACCAAGAGACGGGGGCTGGGCCCCAGACGTCCAGGTGTAGGGTCTAAGGGGTGGGGTGCTCTAAGATGGTGTGCTCTAAGACGGGACGCTCTAAGATGGGACGCTCTAAGACGGGGCGCTCTAAGGTAGGCTAGGGTGGAAGCGTAGGACCTACCTAGCGAGATACCATATCAAAGTAGCGAGTTGACTCTAGCAGGGCATACAGGTGACATATATTAGTTTGTGTTGTACTCTCTAAGAGCACACACCTATCTAACCTATAACTATACATATAACTTTTATGTATACGTGAACACCTCCCGCTCAACCGGACTTGCTAATCATTGTAGATGTGAGTCGAAGCAGTCATCAAGTAAGGCCTCCAATGAGGCCATAGCAAATCCACAAGTGAGGGTCAAGCAGGGCGAGGGGGCAGTCGCCTGGTGAATAGAATCTGGCGAAGTTGACTGACTGCTCCTAAGGCAATGCACAGTCATGCAGTATGGGCGATAGGGCAGGAGGCATGGGAGCTCACACTATGGGCCCTCCATCTTTGGCTAAGATGATTTCTTGGAATTCGCAGGTGTTTGCCTTGCATGTGGAGGGCTTGCATCGGGGAAGACAGGGGCCACTGGCTGTTGAGAACAAGGGGCAGCAGGAAGGCCTCTGACAGTGGCTATGGCTGTGGCAGTGGCAGGTGCGATGAACTTGAGGGAGAGTGTGCTTCCTGCACGCACTGACGAACGCTCAGCTGCTGTTGATGCCTGTGTGCCTGATCAAATCCCTCCCACCCGCTCAACCGCCCACTCTGTCATGGCTGCCCCATCAGCTGGGACTGGCAACGCCCGTCCCTGGGGCTCACTCACCCATGGCAGGTGGGAGGGAGAGCAAGGGGCCAGGATGGATGGCAGGGGAGCCAAGGGCACACGGGGGGTAGGGAAGGAACCTGACAGCCCAGCGCATTGCATGCGGCAATGGACTGGACCACCTCCGTTCTACCAAACTCTGCATTGCCTCCAATGTAGCTGATGACCCTCCCAGAAATTGAACCAGCCACAGAAGTGAGTTGGGAGGGTAGCGGTGCTGAGAGCGCTGCACGTGGTTCGGCGGGGAGGGGAGCTGACAGAGGAGGGCGTTGGTGGAAGGCAGGGTCCTTGCTGAATCCCAGAAGCACGTCGTCTGGAAGGGCGCCCTCCGACCTCACGTGGCCCCACGCCACGCTTCTCTTTTGCTTCAGCTGCCGATGCTCTTCCAGAAGTAGGTCATCCAGAAGGGCTCCCTTCGACCCCATGCAAGGCCACACCCCCCCACTGATACTTGCTCCTCTTCCCTCCCTGCTGTACATAATGGACATCCAGGGACTGTGAACGCCGCATCATGCAAAGGGGCAACCCATTGTCAACTCCACCCAGCAGCAATTGGTCCGCCGGAAGCTAAATGCGGTCCTCTCTCGGCCGCTTCAAGGACAAGGTGTGGGCCGCAGGGGTAGCACGCATGGAAGCAGTCATCACAACATGGTATTCAGCAGTGGCTCTGGAGACAGCCGCGGCAACAGAGCGAGCAGCTGCATGGGAAGCAAAATTGGGGCTGATGGCGGCAGCATTGGAGGGAGCAGTAGGGATGAAAACAACAGAATTGGAGGGAGCAGCAGGGATGAAAGCAGACGAGAGGTCGGCTTGAACTGTTGCTTGGGCGGTACGGCGGCGGGCATTGGGTGGGAGGAAGACGCTCGTGCACTCATCACATGACGCCCGCCAAAAGAAAGAGCAGGCTATGGTCATTCGGGTGAACCCACGCCACCCTGGTGCTGCTGAAGCTGCTGATGCTGCTGTTGCTGCTGCTCCTACTGCTGCCGATGCTTCTGATGCTGATGCTGGAGGACGTGGTGGAGAAGCAGGCTTTGTCCACAGTGGGCGTGCACTGCGTTGACCATGCTCCCTCCATGGGTGCTGCTGAAGGCGTTGTCTGAACCGTCAGCAGGAAAAATGGCACAAAGTAAGGTGTTAGTCTATTCAGGAAGCGGAAAATGTGTTAATTGTGTTGAGAATAGCCCTGATCCCGCGAAGGTTGCAGAAGTCTGCGGAAGCAGCGTATCAACAAAGTCTACGGACACGAGCCCTGCAGAAAGGTCCATCGACGAAGAGCAGATTTGTCGACAAGGCGAGGCTCTGCGGGAAGTGGCAGAAGAGCAGTTTTCGTTGGTGGCAGAAAAGCGGTTCTGTCGTTGTGGCAGAACAGGAGCGCTTTTTCTACATATGGCTTCAACAGATTTCTGTGCGTTTGTAGAAGTGGTCTTGGAAGAAACGCGAGTGTACAGGATCCTCTACGGATGTGGCACCAGGGGCCATTCGCAGAAGGGTTGTCCTCTGCAGAAGTATCGCGCAGAAGACATTTCTGCGGGCGACCCTTTTGGTAGCAGCGACTCTACAGAAATGCGTTCCAGCAGGACCTCGGCCATAGTAGCGCAAGAACCTGCTCGCGCAAAATTGCGTTCTGCAGGAGTTCGGCAGAAATGCAATTCGGCTATCTCTTCTGTGACGACCCCCTCAGCAGAAACGAAATTCGGCAGAAGTGCAGCAAGAGAGTCATCTCGGACTTCACTTCTGCGAGTGACCCTTCGACAGAAATAACGAGGACTTAGTTTTTCTGATGAAGGTGCGTTCCGAAATCGCGAGAAATTCGCGATTTCGTAAGTTAACCTCAGAACCGATCTGAACCGAAAACCGCAAAATCTACCTGCGACAAATCCGTTGTCGAAGGTTCCGCTCATCGCAACGCGGCAGCCGTTGCCTGCCAACGGTGGAGGAGGGTTAGTCTCCTAAATGCTGCACGGAAGCAACCGAAACATCATCATTGCAGGACGAGGAGAGGGCCCAAGTTGCCGCGGATCTTCCGACGACACCACCCCCGTTTCTGATATCTACGGTCTGCACTTGCTCAACAAGTCGTCGCTGGCCAGCTGCTACACTCTTTCCACTTGGCCGATGGCCGAGTGACTAAGCTGACGCATAAGGAAGGCTGATTAGCGCAGCTCTGGGGTTTATGAGAACAAACCTGGTGGGGTTGAGGGCCACGCGATAAGAGGCGAGAATCAACATTGGCTACACCACTTTCTTCAATTCAAAACGGAATGGAATGAACCCCTTCAGAGTGATGTCCAACCATGACATTCATTCGGCGGTAGTACATATTGTCCTACGATGCAAATACAATATTGTGTAGTATGATGGAGGTTCGAAATGAGCAGATCTACATCGCCCTTATTGTAGTGGCACTGGGATAGCCCTGTCGAACCTCTTCTCTCTCTAGGGAGGGTACTAGGGAGGCTTTCCTTGAGGAAGGTGGACATATGGAGCCTAACTCACTTGAGGGCATCCCTTCTTGTCCCAATGGTTAGGACTGGTGACTTTATGACTTGGTATCAGAGCAAACCAAGGTTCGATTCCTGGTGTACACGCTATCCCAGCAGAGGGGGTGTGTCGTGCCACTGGGTTAGCCCTGTCGAACCTCTTCTCTCTCTAGGGAGGGTACTAGGGAGGCTTTCCCTGGAGAAGGTGGCTATATGGAGCCTAACTCTCCTGAGGACATCCCTTCTTGTCCTAGTGGTTAGGACTGGTGACTTTATGACTCTTATACAACCCAATTATTTCATCGCTTCAATGCATTCCATACATTTAAAACCACAGGCAAAATTAGCAAGGGGGGGGGGGGGGGGGGGGGGAGGGTTCAAGAGCGCCGCTCTTGAAAGTGACACATTTGAAAAAAATAGGGGTGCTAGTGCGACACTGCCATAAGAAGTTTGGGGCAGTGGTCTTGTCGTCCCTCTCATGCTCGTCTTTTCTCTCCTTTCCAGCGCTCTCACCCTGTGTTGTTTCGTTCCCGCGTGTCTCGTTCTCCCCTCCTTTCGTTGCCCATTCCGGCTGCAGAGTTTTGTGCTATAACGGGAGCTTCTGCGAAAGTGCCTGACGCAGATAGAGCTCTCTAGCTTTGTCGTTCTCTAAGGAGAAAGTTGCCTTCATAATTGTGTGATTTACTGAGTAGCTTTGAGAAAGCTTAGGCACACAAATTCACTAGAATCAAGATTACAAGGCAAACACTAGTACTACCCCATTGAACCTTATTGAACACGAAGAGAACGTTCACACAAGAACGTTTACATAACTACTCTAAGCTGCGCTTAGCCAAGTCAGCAATGGCAGGTGAAAAATACAGCACATGCTTAGTCGGTAAATTTTACCCACTTAGAAGTAGTTGTTTTAACTGTTTCAGATATGAAACTGTCAGATGTTACGCACATTTCCGCAGTTACGAAATGTGCGTCACGTGTTCAATTTCTCAATGTCGCAGGTAGATTTTGCCGTTTTTCGGTTCAGATCGGTTCTGTGGTTAACTTACGAAATCGCAAATTTCTCGCGATTTCGGAACGCCACCTTCATCAGAAAAACGAAGTCCCCGTTTTTCTGTCGAAGGGGTTGCTCGCAGAAGCGAAGTCCGAGATGACTCTCTGCCACGCTTCTGCCAAATTTCGTCTCCGCCGAGGGGGTCGACAACAGAAGAGATGGCCGAATTGCCTTTCTGCCGAACTCCCGCAGAACGCAATTCTGCGCGAACAGGTTCTTGCGCCACTATGCCCGAGGTCCTGTTGGAACGCATTTACGAGAGTCGTTTTTGCCGTGAGGGTCGCCTGCAGAAATGTCTTTTGTGCGATACTTCAGCAGAGGGTCTTGTACACTCTCGATTTTGCCGAGATCGCTTCTACAAAAGCACATGTCGATGTAGAAGCCATATGCAGAAAAAACGCTCATGTTCTGCCACTCCGACAGAACCGCTTTCTGCCACCAACGAAAGCTACTCCTCTGCCACTTCCCGCAGAGCCTCGCCTTGTCGACGAATCTGCTATTCGACGATGGGCCTTTCTGCAGGGCTCGTGTCCGCAGACTTCGTTGATATGCCACTTCAGCAGACTTCTGCAACCTTCGCAGGATCAGGGCTATTCTCAACACCGGCATCGCTGGTTGTCGCTCCGCCTCCCCTGTCTGGATTCCTCCGTGCCGCTATTCCTCTTGTTCCTCGGGTCCTCGCCTCTCTTGTTACGGACCCGTCTGTTCCTCTCACTTGTCTTGACGCTCTTGTCGCTCCCGTCACACACTTTGCCGCCACCCGCTGCCTTGACTACGCCATAGCTCTTGTCTCTGACCCTGCCCGTCCTCTGTCCGTCGGGGGTGCACCTGCCCTTGGCAGTGACGTCTTAGAGGACACACAGTTTGAGCTAGCTTTCCTGTCCGAGGCCGCTCCTCATCTCTGCTCCATGCTGCTAGTCCCTGAGGGGGACCCGGACGCCTTTGACATTCCGATCCCTCGCATGTACTCTGAGGCGACCTCGGGACCCTGGGCCTCTCAGTAGATAGCTGCCATGGACACGGAGATGGTATCTTGGAGATCAACTGGCACATACGTTGACGCAGTTCCCCAACTTGGGGCGAACATAGTCGATGGCTGGTGGCTCTTCAAGGTGAAGCGCCCCCCGGGAGAGCCGCCGGTGTTCAAGGCGTGCTACGTTGCTAGAGACTTCAGTCAGTGCGAGGTCATTGACTTCTTCTAGACCTTCGCCCCGACCTCGAAGCTGACCACTCTTCGGGCTCTGCTTCGGGTAGCAGCACAGTACGACTAGGAGCTGCACTCCCTCAACTTCTCCACAGCATCTCTCCAGGGCAGTCTGCACAAGCAGATATACATGCGCCCGCCCGCTAGGCTTCTCTGACACTTTCCCTCCTTGGACTGAGTGGTTCTTCTGGCGCACGGTTTACGGACTGCAGCAGGCGCCCCGGGAGTGGCACGACATGCTCCGTGCTACGTTAGCAGACCTGCAGTTCTTCCCATCCTCTGCTGACCCTTCGCTCTTTGTTTGCTCATGCCTGACTCCGTTCTACATCGTAGTGTACGTAGACGACCTGGTCTTTGCTACTACAAAGAGAGACGCACTGGTCTTGGTGAAGGCTGAGCTGCTGAGGAGACACACCTGCACTGACTTATGAGAGTTGCGCCGCTACCTTCGGCTGCAGATCTCTAGGGACAAAGTAGTGCGCACCATCACTCTTACACAGTCACCCTTGGTGCGCCAGGTCCTTTACAGGTTCGGACTTCAGTTCTCCCCTTCACACCCCACATCTCTGCCAGTAGATCACAGGCTCTCGGCTCCAGTCCCTGAGGAGTCAGTAGAGCCTAGTGGTCCTTACGCAGAGCTGGTGGGTTGCCTCATATACCTGATGACTTGCACTCGTCCAGATCTCGCATACCCTTTCAGCATCCTGGCTCACTTTAAGGCCACAGGCAGACACCGACCACAACACTGGTCGGCCGCTAAGAGGGTTTTGCGTTGTCTAGCAAGTACATCGGACATGGGGCTGGCAGCCAGCGGGCGCGGGGCTGGCAAGCGCGGGGCCAGATAGCATGGGGCTGGCGAGCGTGGGGCCAGCGAGCACGGGGCTGGCGAGGGCGGGGCCAGAAAGCGCGGGGCCAGCGGGCGCAGGGCTGGCGAGCGCAGGGCCGGAAAGCGCGGGGCTGGCGAGCACGGGGCCAGTGAGAAGGGGGCAAGCGGGCGCGGGGCTGGCGAGTAGGGGCCAGCAAGCGGCTGGCGGCTACGAGCTGCTAGTGGCTACGGTCGGCTGGCGGCTACAGGCGGCCAGAGTCTACAGGCTGCTGGCGGCTACGGGCGGCACGAAACGGGCAGCTAGAAACGGGTGGCTAACAACGGGCGGCTAGGGCTAGGACTAGGGCGGAAGTGCGGGTGGGCGGGGAGGACCTAACCTAGCGTATGATACCATCTCAGAGTTAGAAAGTTGACTAGAATGAGAGATAGAAGGTGCTTTTGTGCCAAGAGGTTGTAATCTCTAAGAGTACGCACCTATGTAGCTTATAAGACACATACCGTATATGTTGTGACAATGACAACAGGAGTTCGTCCCTCACAACAGCAACAGAGACAGTGAGGAACTCGTTGAACGAAGAAACGGCGGGATGAAAGAAGATTTCGACCTTTGCATCAGCAATGGCGACAATCTCATCTCATCATTTGTAGAAGCGGAAGCACGCGGCGGAAATTCCAGACCAGCAACATAAATCACGTCGCTGTAGATGCGCAAATTTTTGCAGCCGCGACTGTGATCTCGCTTTGCGCATAAACAGTGGCAACGATCATGTTACGTGCAGGAGGAACCACTGTACAGTAGGCGAAGGAGTCGACTGGGTCGCGTAATTGGTGTTGCGATAAAATCGTACTTAAGCATTTTTGTAAGTAGTTCCGATAGATATTGTCGAGTTGTACTGTACCTAACATCCGTAGAATGACGTTAGCAAATAGCGCTCGTCTGGATGATTACACCAGCGGGCCCTTTCAGTCACGCGAATAGCGCCCCTTTCAGTAGCGATTAGAGCGCATAGCGCAAGTAGTTTCGAACAGGTACATTATCGAACAAGTACCTCTGGCAGATACAGTATAAGAGTACTAGCTTGCATGGCTTCAATTATCAACTTGTTCTTCAATAAATTATGGTCAACACTTACAAGTTCTAAGACTTCTGCTACCGTATTCCCCCGGATATATGCACCGCCGACTAAAACGCACCATGGTGCGTATATCCAGAGGGGTGCCATATCGGGCGTGCCATCCATATCCACCTCCCCTCTGCCCCGGACAAAGTGCGGGGATCCTGCCTGGTTGGCGAGGAGATTTTCGAGGGGTTGTTTGGGGTATTCGCGTTTGGGAGCACATCCACCCGAGTTGAAATTGTTTGAGTTACATTTTCATGCATTTTTTGTATTTTCCTATAGAACTTTTTTAAACGCTGATCAATCAGGGTGTTGTATTTTTTTCGCGCTAAATCAACAGTCACCTACGGTGTGTGGTGGGGACAGCAGTGGCTGGCTACTTTCGAACAGCCTATGAGAACCTGCCGAGTACTGTGTGCTGGATGAAGAATGGCAGAATCCTCTCCAGGGGGGCGGGATTCTGGCCGGTCACAGTCAAGTCGGCGTGATTGACAGGGAGGGTGGGGGGGGAAATCATGAAAATCACGGGTGGGGGGGTTGGGGCTAGGAATACGCTATTACAAGAATCCGGATCGGGCCCCAAAAAACAGGCCTCACTACACTTGTCACGCTTATTGATCAGAGTTCACTCCTACAAAAACGCTGAAATTTCAGGCCATTGTCTTAAAAAAAAACCTGTCTCATCAGGGTCACCCCCCTAAACAGCCCTGATTTTACCCTGAATTAGGGTAAAAAGCCTGCAATCTGAGGCCCTGCTTACTAGTCTACCATTCCAACAAAGATCCTTGCTCAAGTCTTGAAGTATCACAAGGCTGTAACACTCATTCTGGTGTTACAACTTGTTAATGTTGGCTGTTACTGGAGGTGTCACAAGACTAGCTTAGCTAAGAAGCCATAAAATGGCATCAGGTTTAGCTATGAGCTAGGAGGAGCCATTTTTCTGTACCATTTTTGCACCATTTTTCAAATTCTTCTGCACCATATTTCAAATTCTTACAATTGGATCATTACTAATCGTGTGTTGTTCTAGATTGAGAACTAGAAATTAATGGACTAGGTGGCCGGTCTGTGGAGTGGACCTGCCACAAGATAAGGAGTGAATGAATCCTTACTGCATAGTGCATACCCCTTGATACGACTTGTCGTACCAATCTTTATTTTTTTTATTATATTTCAAATTTTATCATTAAGCGAAACGAAATACACTCGCGACCAGGGCTCCTGCTAGTTTTTAGGGCAGTCTGAAAATCAGACAGGTTCTTAGAGCTTCGTCTGACCGTCAGGCGGATTTTTTTTTCCTATCTTACGATTCAGACGAAATGCAAGCACGTGTCTGAGAATTCGGACGTTTTTGTAAGCGCTGGACTGTTTTGCTGCCGCGCTCGGGGTAGAATTGAATGCGCGTGTTGCGGTGCACATGGGACTGGGTGTCGAGAAGAAAACTGAACAAGTGTTGAATAGAGAGAGAGAGAACAAGGGTATATACCTAAGAGTGTTGTACCCTCTAAGAGATGACCCTATACAGTCTATACAAATATGAGTTATACATATAATTGACACACCCCCTAGACTGCATAGGGGCAAATCCTGAACAAGCAGCTCAGGGCGGCACTACTAGTCCAGCCACTGAGACAAGGGTCTAAAGACCAGTCAAAAGGAGTACAGGCAAGACAAGAACAAGACCAGGGCGGCACTACTAGTCCAGCCACTGGGAGAGGACACAAGTCCAGTCTGAGTACATATATAGATATATATGGGACAGTACAAAGTCAAGGTCCTAGCAAGTGAGAGGCTACAAGAACTAGACCGAGCTGTACACAGTGCCGCTGATGATCTTTAGGCGCAAGCGCCTTCGTAAAGATATCAGCTGTGTTGGCACCAGAGGCCAAGTGAACTACGCGGGCCTGGCGGCGCTGCTGTAGCTCGCGCAGGAGGAAGTACCGCAGCTGGATGTGCTTCGCTCTGCCCTCAAGTCGAGGCTCCTGACACAGGAGTATCATGGCCCTGTTGTCAGCGTACAGGACCGGGGCAGAGCTAGGCCGCTCACCTAAGTCTGTGAGCAAGAAGGTCAGCCAGCGGAGCTCCTGTGCCGCCATGGCACCAGCGTAGATCTCAGCCTCACAGCTCGACTGAGCAACAGACGACGAGCGAGTGGATCTCCAAGAGATAGCACCCGAACCAAGGCTAAAACAGTAGCCCTGCGACGACCTGGGCGTCTCAGAGTCGTCTGCCCAAGAAGCGTCTGTGTGCCCAGTGAGGACCACTGGCATGCGTCCTCCTAACACTAACCCCATGCCTGATGTACTTGCTAGATATCGCAAAACCCTCTTAGCGGCCGACCAGTGCTGTGGTCGGTGTCTGCCAGTGGCCACAAAGCGAGCCAGGATGCTGAGAGGGTATGCGAGATCTGGGCGAGTGCAGGTCATCAGTTACATGAGGCAACCCACCAGCTCTGCGTAGGGGCCACTGGGCTCTACTGGCTCCTCAGGAACAGGAGCGAAAAGCCCGTGGTCTACAGGTAGAGGTGTGGGCTGTGCAGAGGAGAACTGAAGACCGAACCTCTGAAGGACCTGACGCACCAAGTGTGACTGGGTCAGAGTGATGGTGCGTGCTGCTCTGTCCCTAGAGATCTGCAGGCCAAGATAGCGACGCAGCTCTCCAAGGTCCGTGCAGGTGTGTCTCTTCAGCAGCTCAGTCTTCACAGAGGCCAGTGCGTCCCTGTCAGGAGTAGCGAAGACCAGGTCGTCTACGTAGACAAGGATGTAGAACGGAGTCTGGCTGGAACGCACAAACAGTGAAGGGTCAGCAGAGGACGGAAAGAACTGCAGGTCTGCTAATGTGGCACGTAGCGTATCGTGCCACTCGCGGGGAGCCTGACGCAAGCCGTAGACCGGGCGCCTGAGAAGCCACTGGGTCCCAGGAGGGAAGGTACCAGTGAAGCCCTGTGGTCGGCGCAGGTAGACCTGCTCGTGTAGGCTGCCCTGAAGAAAGACAGTAGAGAAGTCGAGGGAGTGAAGCTCGTAGTCACGCTGTGCTGCTACGTGTAGCAGCGCCCGAAGAGTGGTCATCTTCGGGGTCGGGGCGAAGGTCTGGAAGAAGTCAACCCCTTCGCGCTGACTGAAACCTCTGGCCACGTGGCGCGCCTTGAAGACAGGCGGCTCTCCAGGGGGGCGCTTCACCTTGAAGAGCCACCGACCATCGACTACGTTCACCCCAGGTGGGGGAACTGCGTCGACGTAAGTGTCAGTGGACCTCCAAGATGCCATCTCCGGCTCCATGGCAGCTATCCACTGAGAGGCCCAAGGTCCCGAGGTGGCCTCAGCGTAGGTGCGAGGGGTCGGGATGTCGAAGGCGTCTGGGTCACCCTCAGGGACTAACAGCATGGAGCAGAGATGGGGAGCAGCCTCGGAAAGGAAAGCAAGCTCGTACTGCCTGTCCTCTAGGACGTCACTGCCAAGGGCAGGAGCACCCCCGACGGACGGAGGACCGGCAGGGTCAGAGACTAGAGCGGTAGCGTAGTCAAGGCGGCGGGTAGAGGCGAAGTCAGCGACAGCAGCGACAAGCGCGTCAAGGCGCGAGACAGGAACAGAAGGGTCGGTAACAAGAGAGGCAAGGACCCGAGGGACAAGGGGACGAGCAGCACGGAGGTAGTCAGAGAATGGAGGAGGTGCAACAGCAAGGGACGAGGGAGGAGGGGACGGGAGGAGGGGAGGACGAGACGAGCGGGAACGGAGCAACATAGGGTGGGTGGGCAGGACAGGAGAGACGGGACGAGCACGGGAGGGACGGCGAGCCCAAACGTGAGACGGAGGTGTAGGGTCAGGGGACAGCGGAGGAGACACAGGAGGGGAACGAGGAGGAAGACGGGCCGGAGACGAGTCTGGCGGCGGGAACACAAGACCGTAGACAGGAAGGTTAGCAGGCGGTGGGGGAGACACCGTCGCGCGGTCCGGGGAGGGAAGGCCGAGCAGGCGGAGAGCGGAGACCGGCGGCGACGGCTGCTGCGGCGGCGACGACGGCTGGGCCGGAACTCTCGGACCAGCAGAGGCAGAACGACCGTCGGCAGAACACTCAACAGTAGCACCCCTAGAACCAACACCCCCAGAACCAACACCCCCAGAGCGAGAACCCCCTCCAACACCAGCGGCACCCCCAGAAGCCGCACGACGAACACACTCCTCCACACCAGCACCCCCAGGGGCCAAGAGCGGCAGCGGCAGTGGCGGCGACGACAGCGGCGACGGCTGCGGCTGCTGCAGCGGGGTCGGCGACTGCGACAGTGGGGGCGGAGGCACCGAGGAAGGGGGACGCGGCAAGGACAGACCGGGGGTACCACCAGAGTCAGCAGAATCCTCAACGGGGACAACCGACGGGAGGGGAGTGACGTGAGAGACACCAGATGGGGCAGGACGAGGCGGGAGAGGGGCAGGGGCTACCGGGGGAGAGGGAGCAAGGAACAAGGGGGGGGCCACTGGGAGACCTCGGTGAGGGAAGCGGCGGTAGAAGGAGATTGACTCGTCAAAGGTAACGTCATGAGAGTGGAGGAAGCGGTGAGACGGCGGGTGATAGAAAAGCCAGTCAGACGAGTCCAGGGGGAAACCGAGGAAGACACAGGGGACAGTGCGGGCAGTGAGCTTGTCCGTGCCAGAGGCACGAACGTGAGCAAGGCAGCCACAGACGTGGAACGCAGACGCGTCACCGGGGGACCCGGTCCAAAGGAGGGTCGGCGAAACCTGCGGCCGCTGGGAGCGTGGCCACAGGTTAAGCTGGTGAGCAGCGTAGCGAACAGCGAACGGCCACAGAAAATGGGGGGCATCGGCATGGATCATGGAGGTACGGGCGACCTCCATGACCAAGCCAATGTGGCGCTCAGCAACCCCATTCTGCTGTGGTGAGTCCGGCAAGGTGTACGACTGGGTGATGCCCTCCGCACGACAGAACTGTCCAAGCCGACCAGAGGCGAACTCGCCGCCACGGTCGGAGTGGAGACACAACACGGGGAGACCGCGGTGGAGACGCGCAGCCACAACCCACGGGAGAAGAACGTCGGGCACGTCGGCCTTCCGCTCCAGGGGAAACACCGTGGTGTAGCGCGTGTAGTCGTCGACGAGCACAAGGAAATAGCGCTCACCGTGCAGTCCGGGGACGGGGGCAGGGCCCCAAACGTCCAGGTGCAGGGTCTGAAGGGGGGCAGTAGCCGGGCGCAGCGAGGAGGAGTGTGGGGCACGGCGGAGCCGGCCCTCGACGCAAGGCGTGCACGGTGGCGCAGTCGAGGGAGGAAGGGCGGGGAGCCACGCAGGGAGACCTAAGACAAGGCTGTGCTGGGACATGTGACGCAGACGAGGGAGTGCAGGGTGACCTAAGCGGTGGTGCCAGAGAAGGGACGGGTGAGTGAGGGAACGACACGAGCAAGCTGCAGCAACCTGGGAGGACGCACCAACCTGAGGGGAAGCGGTGTCTAGGGTAAACAGACCGGACACCGGGTCCTGGGGGAACGTCGCAAGGGGGGAACCTGAGACAGCCTCAGAACAGACAGCGAACCGCTCGTGCCCGGGGAACGTGGTGGTGACGCCGAGGTCCTGGAGACACCCGACACCAACCAGGTTCCTCGAGAATGAGGGTACGTGGAGGCCTGTAAGGGAGCCCGAGGGAACTGCTGGACAGGGAAGGGACGTAGAACTGCGAGCGACGACAGGACCCGCAGAGGGGTCAGCGAGAGAGACGACAGCTGGCGTAGCAAGCGGCGTGAGCGCAGAACGGTCGCGGAAGAAGCAGGCAGAAGCACCGGAGTCGAGAGTGAAGGACAGCGCAGCAGTGGCGGGGGCAGGGAACGGAGCCGGTGCAGAGACGAGGCTAGACAAACTAGGCAGTCCAACGCCTAACGCAGCAAGGGAGGCTAGGCTACACAACGGTGCAACACCTAAACTAGAGAACACAAGGTAATAAGATCCAGCAACACTAGCAGCGTCAGAATACAAGGCATGCAAAGCAGCACCTATCTGATCCATGTCTAACTCAAAGATCGGCACGCCCTGGCGGAGCAGGCTGTGCCAGTCAGGGAGGTCCGGGGCCAGGCCAAAGCGACGACGAAACAGATCGTCGAGGCGGCGGAAACAGCGGCAGTCGGGTGCGGGCAGCGGCACAGAGTGCTGCGAAGGGGCCCGGTCTGAAGCTGGTACTGACAGGTCACAGCACCGGAGCCGCTGGTAGACGCCAAGCTGCGCGGGCCGGCACCACGGCCACTACCTCCGAGGTGCCGGGCCAACCAGGCAGGAGGCGAGCCCACTACTGCGGGGGCTGCGGCTGGGACGGCGGCTGCTGCTGGGACGGCGGCTGCGGCGCGGGCTGCTCCTGCTGCGGCTGGGGCTGCTGCTCCTGACCACCAATGCTAGTCCCCCCAGACGGACTACTCTCACGACCACCAACACCACTACCTGCGCCACCACCCCTACCACTTTGGCGACCACGGCCACCGCGGCGCGAGCGCTGCTGCGGGTGGACCGCAGCGGCCGTCTCAGTGAGGGGGGTTGCCGTGGCGACCGCAACCGAAACGTCAGTGAACGCGCACTGGGAGGGGGCACAGCCGTGAAAGATAGAGACTGCCGGCGCACTGCTCGACTGAGCGATAGTGCGCTTGCGAGTCTCAATCTCGGTGAGGGTGTCGACAAAGGCAGTGAGGGTGAGGTCAGCCGGGTGCAGGCTAAGGAAGTGATCGCGAGCACTAGCGAGGCGGTCTGGCAGGCGCATGGCGATAAAATAGAGCGTCATGCAGAAAGGGGGGGGGAGCGCAGTGAGCTGGGCAGCAGTGCTGGCAGTGCGATAGCGGGTCTCTAGGGCACGCAGGTGAGTGGCAACGTCTACGACGGTAGGGAAAGCTGCAAGGTCTGGGAAAAGCATAGGGAAGAGCAGGCGACCAGCAGAAGCAGATGCGGGTGTGGAATAGCGGGCAATAACAGCGTCTAAGTAAGCTTTGGCCGTCTCAATAGTAGCAAAACGCGAGCGCTCAGAGACAGGGAGGGCATGGCTAATGGCAACCTGAGCGACTGCATCGCGGGAGTCCCAGACCGCACGGGCAAGCGCAGCAGTAGAGAAGGTCTCACGGTCATCAGAGGAGGGATCAGCAGGGAGGGGAGCAGGTGCGGGGGGGCGGGGGAGCAAGCCGTCGACATGGACAACCAAAGAGTGGCCATCCTGGCGCTGACCTGTAAGGTGGCGGCGGAGATCGGAGAGCCAGGCGGCGAAGTCAACCGCATGGCCCTCGGCGTCCAGTCGGAGCACGAAGTCCGCCATCGTGCAGGGTCAGCGGCACAGCTCCACAGGAACACAGCGACACAGGAACACAGCGACAGCCCCCTCCAGCACGGCGGCCGCGAAGCGCCGCAGCACGGGCGAGCAGAGGAGACGGAGCCTGAGGCGGCACGGCAGGACGAGCCGAGGCGAAGGGGCCAGGCAGGTGCGGTGGGGCCAGGCAGGTGCTGGCGGGTCCAGGCAGGCGCGGAGGGGCCAGGCAGGCGCGGCGGGGCCAGGCAGGGGCAGCGGGGCCAGGAGGCGCGGCAGGGCCAGGCAGGCGCGACGGGCCAGGCAGGGGCGGCGGGGCCAGGAGGCGCGGCAGGGCCAGGCAGGCGCGGCGGGGCCAGGCAGCGCGGCGTGGCCAGGCAGGCGCGGCGGGGCCAGGAGGCGCGGCAGGGCGAGGCAGGCGCGGCGGGGCCAGGAGGCGCGGCAGGGCCAGGCAGGCGCAGCGGGGCCAGGCAGGCGCGGCGGGGCCAGGCAGGCGCGACGGGGCCAGGCAGGCGCGGCGGGGCCAGGCAGGGGCGGCTGGGCCAGGCAGGCGCGACGGGGCCAGGCAGGCGCGGTAGGGCCAGGCAGGGGCAGCGGGGCCAGGAGGCGCGGCAGGGCCAGGCAGGCGCGACGGGGCCAGGTAGCGCGGTGGGGCCAGGTAGGCGCGGCGGGTGCTAGGAGGCACGAGGGGCCCAGGAGGGGCGCGGGTGCTAGGAGGAACGAGGGGCTCAGGAGGGGCGCAACGGGCTAGGAGGCGCGACAGGGGCCCAGGAGGGGCGTGACGGGCTAGGAGGCGCTACAGGGGCCCAGGAGGGGCGCGACGGGCTAGGAGGCACACGGGGCCCAGGAGAGGTGCGACGGGGCCTAGGAGGCATGAGGGGCCCAGGAGGGGCGCGACGGGCTAGGGGGCACGACAGGGGCCCAGGAGGGGCGCGACAGGTTAGGAGGCGCGGCAGGGGCCCTGTAGGGGCGTGACGGGCTAGGAGGCGCGATAGGGGCCCAGGAGGGGCGTGACGGGCTAGGAGGCGCGATAGGGGCCCAGGAGGGGCGCGACGGGTCCTTGGTGGGGGCGGCGCGACGGTGCCTAGGTGAAAGCGCGACGGGGCCTAGGAGGAACGGGCGGAAGCGGTAGGTGGGGGGGGGGGGGGGGGGGGGGGTCGAACCTACGGGTGATACCATGTCGAGAAGAAAACTGAACAAGTGTTGAATAGAGAGAGAGAACAAGGGTATATACCTAAGAGAAATCAGATGAAACATAAAAACCCGGTCTGATTTTCAGACCATCAGACCGATTTGGTCTGATTACGGGAGCCCTGCTCACGATGGGTTTGCCGAATTATCTAGCTCACAAAATATCTAGCTGTAGCACGTCATGTTTAGCCACCCTGGCGTATATGTGCGGATGGTGGCATCCTAGGAAGGCACATGGCTGTATCTGGAAAGCCATACGGTACATGCAAATTCTCGCTATGGACAATCATGCTTCCATCCCAGCGGCCACTCTCGGGCTTCACGTCAGTTGTTCCTCCAAGCTCAAATAAGTTAGTTGAGGCAAGCATGTTCGGGTCGATGCCAGGAGCAATCGTGGCATGCAAAGAAGCCCCATCACCTCCTGGAGCATCATCAGCCGTGCTGGGCCAATGAACAGGCGCCGGGCTCATGAGATCTGGAGAAGGGATACGGGACTCCCACGGAAAGGCAGGGCGTGGTTGTAAGTGCGACGGGGCAGCAGGCATGCGGTATGGTGAAGGGATTAATGGCTTGTGCAGCAAGGCAGGGCCTGGTCGTATGTGTGATCCCCTGGGGATTGAGGGCATGTACTGTGTGCCTGGAGGGTTAGTAATGGTTGCGCCAAGGGCCAGTGGCTGTTGGGAAAGAGCAGACAGGAGAAGCGCCTGTGACGGCACGAGCGCGAACGCCTGTTCCAATGCCTGTGACGGTGCCAGTGCCAATGCCTGTTCTAGAGGCAGTGGATCTGGCAGTGGTTGTGGCCGTGGCAGTGGCCATGGTAGTGGCAGTGGTTGTGGTTGTGGCAGTGGCTCTTGCAGTGGCTGTGGCAGTGGCTCTTGCAGTGGCTGTGGCAGTGGCTCTTGCAGTGGTTGTGGCAGTGGCTGTGGCAGTGGCAGTGGTTGTGGTTGTGGCTGTGGCAGTGGCTCTGGCAGTGGCTCTGGCAGTGGCTCTGGCAGTGGCTCTGGCAGTGGCTCTGGCAGTGGCTCTGGCAGTGGCTCTGGCAGTGGCTCTGGCAGTGGCTCTGGCAGTGGCTCTGGCAGTGGAAGGTGCGACAGCAGCGAGGGAATGCGCACGAGCTCCAGACGCTGCTGCTGGCACCTCTGCGGTGGACTCACTCCTTCCACACTCACTCCTTGTCCCACCGGGTGTTCATGCCTGTGCACCTGAACATCCCCTTCCCCAGTCCCCCCTTGTTCCAGCAACCACTCTGGCAGCATTGGCTCGGGAAGGCAGGCTGCCAGAGGCTGTCCGTGAGGCTCACTGGCCAAGTGCACATGGGGAACACACTCAGCCAGACACAGGTGAGAGGCAGGCGCGTACAGAAGCAGAGGGTCGATTTCATGCACCGCGTTGCATGCGCCCTTGGACGGAACCAGCTCATGTCCCACAGAGCCATTCTCAAAGGAGAGCGCCCCTCCTAAGCAGCTGCTTATATCTCCGGGAACAGAACCAATCAGAGCCGCGAGTTGGGTGGGCAGCGACGCTGGCAGTGCTGCCTGTGGCTGCGTGGAGAGAGTGGCTGGCAGTTGAGCTGGCAGTGGTGCTAGCAGTGGTGCTGGCAGTGGTGCATGCGGCATGCTGTAGCGAGGGCCCTCGCAGCTGGATCCCAGCAGCACATCGTCTGGAAGGGCGCTCTCCGACGCCACGCGAGGCCACACCGCTGAGTGCACATGGCTCCTCTGCCCGTCCTGCTGCAGGAAACGGCCGTCCAAGGACTGCGAGTGGCACAGCGTGCGGTGGGCCCACCCGATCCCAGCCAGACCCCGCAGGGATTGGCTCACCATAAGCCCGCCGCAGTCCCCCCTTGCTCGCTTCATGGGCAACTTGAGGGCAGCAGCCGCATTTGAAAACGCTGCATCGATCACCCCAGCACTGGAGAGTGCAGCGGCATTGGGGAAAGAAGCAGCCCTGGAACCTGCAGCAGCCACAGCAGCGGAGGCGCAAGAAGCGGCACTGGAGACAGCAGCACCAGTGAAGGTGGGAGCAAGTGGGACAGCAGCAGCAGTGGAGGTGGGAGCAAGTGGGACAGCAGCAGCAGTGGAGGTGGGAGCAACTGGGACAGCAGCACCAGTGGAGGTGGGAGCAACTGGGACAGCAGCACCAGTGGAGGTGGGAGCAACTGGGACAGCAGCAGCGGTGGAGAAAGCAGCGGCATGGGAAGCAGTGTCAGGCACGAAGGCAGATGAAGGGTGTGCTTGTGTTGAGGAGAGAGCAGCCGCACACGAAGCAGCGGCAGCGCTGAAGGCAGACACGAGGCTCGCCTGGGCTGTTGGGCGGCGCGCATTGGGTGAGAGGAAGACGCTCCTGCACTCATCAAACGACAGCCCGCCGAAAGTAAGAGCAGGCGATGGCGACCAGGGTGAACCCACGCCAGCCTGCTGCTGCTGCTGCTGCTGCTGCTGGCTATCACGCCTCAGCAGCAACTGGCTGTGCGCGTCCAAGGCTATGTGTTGGGGGAATGCAGCGCCTCCCAGGTGCTGTCGCAGGAGATTCTCCTGAAAGCGTTGGACGAACTTCCTGCCACCGAGCAGAGAGACACGACCACAGAGGAGGGGCTCAGAAAAGGCTCAGCCCCCGCGGAACGCGAAGTAATAGAAAGGAACGTGGCCTGCAGAGTTACCTTCTGAGGAAGATGTAACGGTTACAGCACGACTTGTTGTTTCTCTTCAGCTGACCGCTCCTCCCCAACTCTCCCCACCGCCTCGTGCCGCAATGGAGCGCATGGCGCAGCAGAACCGCGTCCTCCTGCCATGGTGATTGTTTTGTAGGCAATGATGAGGAAAATTGTTGAGTGAGTGTGGAAGCAATGGCGACGCTGAGACTGCGGGGGAAACAACATTGAGAAGAACCAAACCAAGGACGTTGAGCCCCCGAGGACGTGGAGCCCCCGAGGACGTTTGAGCCCCGAGCATGGCCGTGAGCATCGCATTTGAAGGCACAGGGCGAAAGAGCGTGTCTTGAGACACAGGGAGCGCGTGTCTGAGGCG
Organism: Closterium sp. NIES-67; assembly: GCA_027943415.1. Taxonomy (NCBI): domain Eukaryota; kingdom Viridiplantae; phylum Streptophyta; class Zygnematophyceae; order Desmidiales; family Closteriaceae; genus Closterium; species Closterium sp. NIES-67. The sequence goes on along the minus strand of BQMB01001473.1, from coordinate 1,753,207 downwards.
CATTCAACGCGTGTTGAGGCGCGTTCAACGCGTCTCGAGGCGCAGTCAGCGTGTCAGAGACACATCGAGCAGCTATTTCCAGGCGAAAGGCATCTCAGGAGGATAAAATCCGGCGGATCTGACAACAAAGGCTCAGCTGCTCGCAATGAACTTCTCCTAGAAGTCCGCGGGTGACATTGTACGACGTGAAATTTGAGTTGACTCAAAATAGAACCGCTTGAGAGCTTCACCTTGCAGATGTGCATTCCACGGGACTAGTACCGGGCTGAGCGGGACTCACCTCTGCGGACCACGGCTTGACGGCAAGCGACGAGGATTGGGATTCGGACGGCGAAGCGATCCCTTGTGAGGAATGCGGCATGGCGGTCCCAGTATGAAGAAGTTAGGTGATCACCCTACTAGCACGGCATCGCAAAAAAATCAGCCTCCTCGGGAGGAATGAAAGTTGCTGAGAGCAGACGCGGATCTTGCATCGATAATTAGCACTTGGCTTCTCGGGTTGACGTTTTGGCCTTGTGTGGCCGTCTGATGGTACCACCGGCCAACAAGGTCTGAGCACTGCTCTAGGCTTGACGCAGGGTCGGGAACGGCAGAACGTGGGGAGAGATGGCAGGCTGCCAAAACGACGAAACATCCTGAGGCCCAAGTGGCGATAGTTAGCGACAGTGAACGAATGCCAGCCTAGTCGCATGCTCCACTTGGCAGTCTGCTAGTAACTACAAATCGCGATCTCTCGCCCCCCCGTGACGCATCAGCGGTCGTACCAAAATATGATGAACGGCACGTGAAATAGTCCTTCCAGCCATTCTAAGAAACGACTTCCATTTCCGTCAGTCTTCTACAGTGAGGACCAACGAGGAACAGCTCTTGGCTGCCGTTGCCAGCTCAATTCTGTAAATCGTCCAGATCCACAAAATGGAGAAAATGATTATTTCCAGTCTGTTCGTGAGTAGTTTCCTCACCTTCTCCAGGAACAATGAATGACGGGGTCGAGAAGGAAACACCATGCAGGTGCTGTTTTTGCACCACTAAAGCGGAAATGTGTTGTATCTCTGTGCAAGTACAGTTTGTGCCCGAGAGAGGCCCGCCACCTTTCCGAGACGAGACGCGTAGTCTTTTGTCGAGTCGGTATTTCGCCAGCGTTCAACCCTAGCGACGAGGGATTTTTGTTGACCACAATGGTAACATTTTTGGCAGTTGTTTGAACAGTGCGTCATTGAGACCGATTGCAACTCTCCCTTGCATATTTCAAATGAACTTGCAACAAATAATGCACACGCAATACATCATGCACCACGAAATATCCAACAGCCTCGCCACATCAGCGTTACCATATCAGTTGGGTAATGCCAACACCAACATGTTACACATTGCGCCACATCATCAGCCCAGTAGCATGGACTTCACTACCACATACATTGCCACAACTCCTTTCCCAACCACAACTCTTCCCAACCTCTAAAAGAGCGCACCACAGTACAACCCCTGCAGACACAAACTCTGGACTATAACTTATAGTCTACTAGGGGGGCGTTCCACTCGGAATAGTGCGGGATAAGGCTTCTACGACCATTTCATGAATGACATGGGGTTTCTTGGCCGAGCGTAACGTCCGGTTTAAGTATGACAAATAATGTTTATTTACTTTGCTCAAGTCAGTCGGCCTGAGTAAAACAAACCTGCCATGGCTAAACAGTATCAATTAGATTTCCATTCAATGAAACATGCATAAATACCTTTTTTGCGCGATGAGACGCTTGCTATTCCCACCGCAACCTGCCTCGTAGATCGCGACCTCGGTCCGCCGCCGGCTTGGTGGCAATGTGTCATCCATAAGAGTTTTTCGTTTCCAGGTGCATTCTGCCCTCGCTGCTCGCGTTGTGTCGTCCGCTATGCTCGATTTCGGCCGTCCGCTCTGCTTGGTTTTCCGCCTTCCGAATACTCGAGATGGAGGGCGCTGATTTGGAGGCCGACGCCTCCGACGACCTCCTTGAGCCTCTTGTCGGTTGAAAGAATACACCGATTGTCCACTGTACGCCCAGGACTTTGCAAGCTGCGTGGAACTAATGCGCGCACTTATTTCGCGAACCGTCGCACCTAGAAAATGGGACTCGCTAATGAGCGCAGGAGTAACCCGTTTTGGTTTTTCGAGAGGGGGTTGGTGTGGCTTTGCTTGTACTTTGGTTGGCATCATTACCATGTCACTTCCGTAAGATTCCATGATTTGATTCCATGAAGTAACAGCATCTCCTCTTGCAGGACAGAAACAATTCGCAACGACAGCCACATAAGGGACATTCACTTGGATGAACGGCCACGTCGACAAAACATCTGACTCCTGCTTCTCACTGTCACCCAAGCGCAAAAGCCTTTTTGACACATCAGCTTCCCCATATTTTGCTAGCAACATTACACGACTTCCTTATCGCTGTCTCCACCCATCTTACAGACATTACGCACCGCCTGAAACAACCATACATGGCTTACGAAACCTTCACCCCTTCGGCTTCAAATCAAGCCCCACTAAAGAGGTTTGATCGTCATATGCACTAACGCCAAGCTCGCCAGCAGCAGCCAAATCATCATGGGGCAGAGGCGGCATGCGCCGCCTAGATCCCGTGCATGTACTCCGCAGGACCAATGAGCCCGACCATGACAACGCCAATGCCCAAGTCCAAGCTTACGGCGATGTGCGTCGCCCGTAATCGACAACGGGAGGCGGCGGCCATCGCGCCTCTCAGGCGAGTCGCTGCGGGGCAGCATGCTGAGGTCGGGGATCGAGCTGGCCCTCTCTAGACGCTCCACAACCAAGGGGCTGCGGATGTCAAAGAGGGCCAGCAGGAGAGACGAATCTTACGACGTACGGGATGGCAGCACGCGCGGCTCCTCTACGAGCGGATCCGTGCCCGCCTTAGCGCACGTCGGCTGCCCTCGTTGATTAACACGAAGTCCATCGTGGGCATGGCACGGGAGCCGAGCGCGAGAGCGGCAAATCTGATTGCCGATGCCCGCGACGACATCCTCCAGCAACACCTCCGAGTCGTTGTCGGCGACATCCTCCTCGGGGTCGTCGTCGCGCTCAATGGCGGGTAGGATGTCGCACGAGAGCGGCATCTGGGGCACATGCTCCATGTGCGCCTCCCACTCAGCTGGCAAGCATCCGGTGCGCCACCAGTAGCGCTGGATCATCCGGGCGCCAACGGACGACCAGGCCTACCACACCCACTCCACGAACTGCCGCATGTTGGGCCGGAAGTGGGTCATGGCAGCGTAGGCCCCAGTCGCCCCCCAAAGGTGGGTAAGCTCCTGCAGCCACAAGGAGCGATACCTCGCCTTGGTGCAGGCGATGATCCCTTGGTCCAACGCCTGCGTGAAGTAGGTCGTGTTTGGGGCGAGGTATAGGAGGCGGACGTGGGAGAGGCTGTGCGTACGGAAGCTGAAAATTTCCTCCCCCTTTGCCTCGGGCGAGAGCAGGTGGTTACTGGACGTGTTGTCGAGGAGGACAATCACCCGACGCTGCTCCGCAAAGATCGCAGCATTGAGCTGCTCGATGAAATAGGTAAAGAGCTGGGGGGGAGAGGGGTGGCAAACGGGAATGGAAGAATTAGAATAGAGACGTGGCGGTAAATGACAGAAACAAAAATCATGCGGAGAGGAGGAGGTCAAACGGATACGCGTCCATAGTAAGTAACATGGCCGCATCCACCTAAATTTGCGGCCTTACCGAGCTCATCATCCAGCCCCGCTCGTTGATCGTCCAGTAGCAGTAGGGGCTGGGATCGTAGTTCGGACAAATGTCCATGGGGTGGCAGGCTTTCGCGATGATGAGCGGTCGCCAAATGGTTGAGGCGTCAGCGTTGCACAGACTTGCGACAGTGAGGCGCTCCTTTGCGACCTTGTGGCCACCCCAGAAGCGACGCTCCTAGGAACGACGCAGCAATGCCGAGATCAAAAAGGCGGCAAAATTGAGCACGTTCCGGGGCATAATGCCGTAGTTACAGAGCAAATTAGGGAGTTGGGCCTTGCATGTTATAACCGCGCCCAGATCCTAGTCCGTCGCTTCGCCCTTGTGAGTGAGACATCGGATGTTCAGTAGGCGGAGAGCGAGACGGACCCAGCCGAGGGAGCATGTGAAGCTTGCCGGCTTGTTCAGAGCTGAAGCGAACAACATTGCCAGTGCCAGCTTCGATGCCAGTGACGTGCCCGCCGCGTGTACGCCGGTCAGAGGCGATAGCATCATCGGCGCACCAACGAGCCTCGTCGCGGAGTACTTCGCCGATCGTCGAGCAGTCGGGACTAAGCCCGTAGCGGGTGAAGCACGATCGTGCCAAATCTTCCTGCTGCAGATGGTCGTTGAGGCGGCGATGATTGCAAATAGCGCGCTTCATCTCGAGGGGAAGCTGCGCATGACGATGCACTCGTGACATCGTGGCGCTCTTGATGGATGAGGGCGAGAAGTGATGAGTATGGTTTTATGAATCGTTGCACTGTATTAGTACCTCGAAACGTGATGTGTTGCACGACATTGTGGCTTGTAACTTCATGTATGGGGGCGTATTCACACGATTTTTATGCTTTCAAAAATGCCATTTCTAAGGTGGGCTTAGCGTTTCGTTTTGTTGAAAGGCATTTTTACAGTTCGTTAATCTGAATTGTTTACGATCGCGGCGCTTCATTGTGATCGCGCTCTAAGAAGCGGCGCAACTATGTGGCTCCATGTTGGCCAACAAGCATTGCATTTCACCACGTCAATTCTATTCCACATAATTGGTCGTGACGTCTCGAACGTGACTCGGCGAAAATCACGAGAGATTGGCGAAGGTTGGACGACGCGCGTTCGCGACACTTACGAAGATGCCTCCGCGAAGCAACCCGAAGCGCCATGATCACGTCTTCAATCACATGCTCTTCATCGCCGCATCGTAGGTGCCACAGACACCGGGCCGTAAGGCCATCAGGTGAATGGGTCGTTGCTGTGATTTCCACCTACTAGGTGACGGTTGGAGGGAGGGCCTGGCCAATAAGCGAGCGTATGGTGGACCCCGTGTGTACGCCCCCTTTGACAGTAAAGTAACCGCGCATAATCGTTGTGGAGCGTATTGCACATCCTACATTGTTTGTAGGGCGTACTTTTGAGATGCTCACTTTGCATGTCACAAAATCTGATACCAGGTTTTCATTTTCGCGAAACCATATGTGTCCACTTAATGGCCCATTCTCCCGCAGCGAAGGCTCGCGAAATACGTGCGCGCATACGCTCACGCGGTTTGTCTAAATTATGGGCCGCTGGTGCGCACCTGGTGTATCTCGTCGTTCACAAAGGCCGAGGCCAACCCAAAACCGGGACACACTCAAAACGGAGCAGCGAGTGTTCTGTTCAGTGCGCGCCCAGCTGTCAGCGCCAACTGTCAGCGCTCAGCTGAGTTGACCTTGGAAGCAGAATCATCGTTGCATGGACATTGGTGGACCACTCACATGTGAGCGAGCACGAAGTGTCACGCACGCTGTGCTCTCGTTTCTTCTGTCATGTTGGACCAAAGGAATGTATACCTGATTCTGGATACTATGGACTGCTTTACAGGAGACCAAGTTTCTACAGTAGAGGTTGTAATTTCCCTCTGCCTATATCACCCTATGTACAAGAGCACCCACCACATGCTCAGCATGCATTGGTTAGGGTAGCATAAGCAAAGCTGAGTGCAGCCTCATAAGCATGTGCTGGGATGGTGGCATGGCATCCCACGAGGAAGCATTCATACACGTACGAAAAGCTATGTGGTTCATGCGGAATGCTATCGTGTCCCATTTCAAATCACAGTTGCTAATCACGATTTCCGCAAAAGTCACTACCTCGGTTGGCAAAGCATCGGTTATGTTAAGCATCGGAGCAAGCATGTGGTTCATAGGAACTTGCATGCGTGGGTCCTGTGCGATAGCGCACTTTGCACCTTGAGCATTGTTAGTGAAGCCCAAGGCTCTAGCTGACGAGAATGGGGAGATGGCAAAGAGGCCATGACTGCGGTTGCAGTGGTGGGTGGGGCTAAGGCAATGAGGGAATATGAGCATGTGTAAACCACTCAAGACTGTTCACCTGGTAATGCGGCTGGGCAAATGTCCCTAACACCCCCCCAGCTCCATCCCCAACGCCCTCCTCATCCATTCATTGTTCCAGTAGCCACTCCAGAAAGGCTGCCCCATGAAGGGAGGCTGTCAGCGGCCGTCCCTGAAACTCACTTGCCAAGGGTACACAGGGGCTCGCACCAAGGGGGCCACTCCCAGCCGGCAACAGGTGAGACACAGGCGTGTCGAGAAATGAGGGTCACTGTCATGCCCGCCGTTGCACGTGTCAGTAGACGGGGCCAGCTCCGGCCCTCCAATACTTGCATTGGTGAGGGACGACCGCCCGCGGCAGTTGCTCATTCCCCCGGGAAAGGAACCAGCCAGAGCAGGGATTTGGTTGTGCAGCGGTGCTGACAGTGCTGCTGAAGTTGCTGCACTTGCGGCGAAATCGCTGCAAGGCGACACCACTCTCCTCCTCTTCCCCTCGATCTGTCGATGCTCCTCCAGCTGCCGATGCTCCTGCATCAACAGACCATCCAGGTGGCCTGTTTCCGACAGCACCTGAGGCCACAACAGCCGCTGCTGCCAGCTCATCTCCCTCCCCTGCCGCACACACCGCTCGTCCCAAGCCTCAGAGTGCCCAATCGCTTGGTCGGCACACCCATCCTCAGCTCCCCCATGCAGGGGCAGATTCCCCAATAGCCCGCTCCACGCCTCTCTTGCTCGCTTCAAGGGCAGGCCGAAGGCACCTGAGCCGGTGAAAGAGGCGCCCTTCATCACTGCAGCGGCATCACAGGCAGCAGCAGCAGTGGAGAGCAGAGCGGCGTTGGCGAAATGTGGGGCATTGGTCATCAAGGCCTTTGGCAGCTGCATGCGGCGTGCAGCACTGACGATGGCCGCAATGGTGGCAGCAGTGGTGGCAGCAGTGGTGGCAGCCGCAGGGCTGAAGACGGGGGCAGCATTGGAAGCAGCAGCAGGGGCCCATGCAGGCAACAGACTCGCTGCTGTTGGGCGGCAGGCATTGGGCGAGAGGAAGACGCTCCTGCACTCATCAAACGACAGCCCACCGAAAGTAAGAGCAGGCGATGGTGACCCGGGTGAACCCATGCCAGCCTCCTCCTGCTGCTGCTGCTGCTGCTGCTGCTGCTGCTGCTCTTGGTGCTGCTCTTGCTGCTGCTCTTGCTGCTGCTGGCATTGCCGTGGCGACTGATTATAGCTCTCCATTGCAATGTGCCAGGGGCGTGCACTGCTGTGCAAGTGCTTGCTCAGAAGGTTCTGCTGAAGGCGTTGCATGAACTTCCTGCCACCAACACACAGCCGCAGAAAAATGCTTTAGAAAAAGCGGAGCCATTTTGGACACTCTGAACTCGGAAAGTGAATGTGGTATGCAAGGGTTACCTTCTGAGGAGGATGTAACGGTTACAACACGACTTGTTATTTCTCTTCAGCTGACCGCTCCCCCCCAACTCTCCCCACCGCCTCGTGCCGCAATGCAGTGCATGGCGCAGCAGAACCGCGTCCTCCTGCGGTGAGTGGGTAAGTGGGCAGGCAATGATGGGGCAACGTTGAGAAAGAATCGCATGAGGGCGCGAATTCCTGATCCGGGAACACGGGAGAAGGCCGCTTTGAGAAGAATCAGGCGAAAGGGAGTGTAGATTCCGACGGCTGCGTTGAAAGCACCACAAGACCACAAGACCACAGACCACAAGACCACAAGACCACAAGACCACAGACCACAAGACCACACACCACAAGACCACAAGACCACAGACCACAAGACCACAAGACCACAAGACCACAGACCACAGACCACAAGACCACAGACCACAGACCACAAGACCACGTTGCACGTGTCCCAGAAAGCGTTCCAAGGGCGCTGGACTTGCCAAAACATCTGTCTTGGAACGGAATGTCGAATATGCAGAGGGTAGGTTTTTCTGGGCAGCGTAAACCTCTCTCCACCCACCTCTCTCCATCCACCTCTCTCCATCCACCTCTCTCCATCCACTTCTCTCCATCCACCATTGACCTCTGCATTCACCTCTCCATTCACCTCTCCCATTCACCTCTCCCATTCACCTCTCCATTCACCTCTCCCATCCACCTCTGCATTCACCTCTGCATTCACCTCTCCATTCACCTCTCCATTCACCTCTCCATTCACCTCTGCATTCACCTCTCCATTCACCTCTCCATTCACCTCTCCATTCACCTCTCCATTCACCTCTCCCATCCACCCTTGCATTCGCCTCTCCATTCACCTCTGCATTCACCTCTCCATTCACCTCTGCATTCACCTCTCCATTCACCTCTGCATTCACCTCTCCATTCACCTCTGCATTCACCTCTCCATTCACCTCTGCATTCACCTCTCCATTCACCTCTGCATTCACCTCTCCATTCACCTCTGCATTCACCTCTCCATTCACCTCTCCATTCACCTCTCCATTCACCTCTGCATTCACCTCTCCATTCACCTCTGCATTCACCTCTGCATTCCCCTCTGCATTCCCCTCTGCATTCACCTCTGCATTCCCCTCTCTCATGATCGACAGTTTACGGGGACCATCTGATCGCCGCGACTCACCCCGCGGGACTCAACTCTCGTGACTCACCCCCCCGGACTCCCGGGACTCACCTCTGGGGACCACGGCTTAATGGCGACCGGGTAGGACGGGGATGCCGAACCGACTGCTTCTGAGGAACGCGGCATGGCGGTCGCAGACCAACTTGGTTGAACCAGACTGGCGTTGCTTAAAGACGTCAAATTCTTGAACTTTGAACTCTCCCTAAGAGAATTTGACCTCGGAGTGACTCAATAGCGGAAGGACTGAGTCGAGATATTATCGGAACTCGCCGCCCGGGAGACGCCTAAACTAAAATCATCGGACGAGGGCTTCACAAGACGGTCATTCTTCGTAAAGTAAAACTGACGCGAAATTTCAGCCGAACATCCTCGGGCTTGCACGCTGACCCACTGACTCCGCAGCTTTCCCGCCGCCTCCGCAAGGGGCGAATGCGCCCGCGCACACGGTGGGACATGGGCTGGGGGGGGCTTGATGGGGTTGAAGGGGTGAGGGTGGTGGGGTTGCCTTGGCTGCTTTGGCTGCTTTTGCCGATTGCTGAGTTGGCCACCGATTTTACGACGGTATTGGCGGGCGGGATTGTCGCGACCTCCTTCTGCTCGTCGCACGTCGTAAACGACGTCGCACGGCGTCAAACGTCGCATGTCGCCAGCCCGCAACGTCCTTCAAGAAACGACACGAATAGGAAAAGCCTATGGGAGGTTAGGGCACGACGAATGCTGTAGACTGTACATGTAAGTATCCCGATCTCTCAATCTCCTGCGATGTCGCCGCATCCATGATCCTTGAGCACGGGGGTCGGCATGTGACGTGACGTCACCTGCGCCCCGAAGGAGTAGTCCCGCCATGCCAGACATTGCAGCTGAGGTACACGTGAGGCCCGGAGAGTCAGGAATCGGGACCGCGCAGAACGCCATTGGCAGCAACTGTGAGTTTACGACGCGGCAAGGAGCTGATGTGGTGGTTGTTTCAACAACTGCGATCTGGATGGTCAAGGAAATGAGGAACTAATGATGGCTGCTTGCGCGTGCGCTGCTTGGTGTAGCTGGCGCCAGCGGAGCAGCAAACGAGGCTGATGATGACAGCCCTACAGCATGCACACGCGTGAAGGGTTGGCTTGCACGCACTCCAAGGATCACCTCACCACCACTTCCCCGGTGTGATAAATTACTCGTAAGTCTCCTTAACCAAGCCTTCTTTTATTAACTTAGGCATCTTATTACAACTCACCACTAAGTTCGAAACTTAAGTCAAGTTGGGTACAAGAACTTTGGGTGAAGACATATTGAGATGGAATCTAGTGGGGGGGAGCGTACACTGTTCAAGTGAAAGTATGTCTAGAACAAGGCATACAAGGGAATATAACCTAATGGGTTGTACTCCCTAAGGCACAACCCTATATAGTCTACAGAAACATACAATACATGTTTGACACACCCCCTAGACTGGATAGGGGCAGTGCCCGATGGGAGAGAAACAGCTCAGGGTGGCACTACTAGTCCAGCCTCTGAGGCAGGGGTCTAAAGACCAATCAAACTGTTGTGATAGTTGAAGTTTTGCATTCCTGCAAGTTCCGTTTTTTGTATAACTAGCAGTATCGCGTTTCTCAGTAAGCATCCATGCCCGAGTGCTGATGTCAGCAAAACATTGCGGGTGTCGGGGATGACGCCAGCATACCGCTTCAGTTACGCGAATAGGCGTAACGAACCGTTTTCAGTCACGCGAACAGTCGCGACCCTATAGAATGACGAATAGGTCGCATAGCGCGCAACTAGCCGAACAGGTACTTTCCTAGAGCTATAAATCCTTGTAATGCCTTTCTATTATGAACCTTAACTTTACACAGAATTATGTGCTCAGGTTATTCAACCTTCGACTACCCACAAGTTCATGTGCTCAGGTTCACTCTGATAAGACTTCCGCTGTCTTACTAGTCTACCATTCCATTAAAGATCCTTGGTTAAGTACTCGTGCCCGCATATTCTATACTTAGTCACCTGCAACACCTGTCAAATTATTTCACAAACAAGTACAGACAAGGCAAGAGCAAGACCAGGTTGGCACGACTAGTGCAGAGTTTACTGCTATAACGGGAGCTTCTGCGGAAGTGCCTGACGCAGATAGAGCTCTCTAGCTCTGTCGTTCTCTAAGGAGAAAATTGCCTTCAGAATTGTGTGATTTACTGAGTAGCTTTTGAGAAAGCTTGGGCACACAAATTCACTATAATCAATATTACAAAGTATGAACACGGAGAGAACGTTCGCACGAGAACGTTTACATAATTACTTTAAGCTACGCTTAGCCAAGTCAGCAATGGCAGGTGAAAATTACAGCACATGCTTAGGTGGTAATTTTTACCCACTCACAAGTAGTTATTTTAACAGTTTCAGATATGAAACTGTCAGATGTTACGCACATTTCCGCAGTAACGAAATGTGCGCTACGTGTTCAATTTCTCAATGTCGCAGGTAGATTTTGCCGTTTTTCGGTTCAGATCGGTTCTGTGGTTAACTTACGAAATCGCAAATTTCTCGCGATTTCGGAACGTCACCTTCATCAGAAAAACGAAGTCCCCGTTTTTCTGTCGAAGGGGTCGCTCGCATAAGCGAAGTCCGAGATGACTCTCTGCCGCGCTTCTGCCGAATTTCGTCTCTGCCGAGGGGGTCGACAACAGAAGAGATGGCCGAATTGCCTTTCTGCCGAAGAACGCAATTCTGCACGAACAGGTTCTTGCGCCACTCTGCCCGAGGTCCTGTTGGAACGTATTTCCGAGAGTCGTTTCTGCCGTGAGGGTCGCCTGCAGAAATATCTTCTGCGCGATACTTCGGCAGAGGACAACCCATCTGCGAATGACCCCTGATGCCGATTCGGCAAAGGGTCTTATACACTCTCGATTCTGTCGATACCACTTCTACAAAAGCACATGTCGATGTAGAAGCCATTTGTAGAAAAGGCGCTCCTGTTCTGCCACTACGAGCCTCGCCTTGTCGACGAATCTGTTATTCGTCGATGGGCCTTTCTGTAGGGCTCGTGTCCGCAGACTTCGTCGATATGCCGCTTCAGCAGACTTCTGCAACCTTCGCATGATCAGGGCTATTCTCAACAACTAGACCAGCCACAAGGAAGAGGCCACAAGGCCAGTCACGGTAATATATATAAAGGTCTATACACAATCAAGGTCCTAGCAAGTGAGAGGCTACAGGAACGAGACCTAGCTGTATACAGTGCCGCTGATGATCTTTAGGCGCAAGCGCCTTAGTAAAGATATCAGCTGTGTTGGCACCTGAGGCCAAGTGTACTACACGAGCCTGGCGACGCTGCTGCAGCTCACTCAAGAGGAAGTAACGAAGCTGGATGTGCTTCGATATGCCCTCAAGTCGTGGCTCCTAACACAGGAGGATCATGACCCTGTTGTCAGCATACAGAACCGGGACAGAGCTAGGCCGCTCACCCAAGTCGGTGAGCAAGAAGGTCAGTCAGCGGAGCTCCTGTGCCGCCATGGCACCTGCGTAGATCTCAGCCTCATAGCTAGACTGGGCAACAGACGAGGAACAGGTGGACCTCCACGAGATGGCACCTGCACCAAGGCTAAAGGAGTAGCCCTGTGAGGATCTGAGATTCTCGGCGTCGTCTGCCCAAGAAGTGTTTGTATACCCGGTAAGGACCACTGGTCTCCGTCCTCCTAGCACTAGCCCCATGCCCGGTACTTGCTAGATATCGCAAAACCCTCTTAGCTGCCGACCAGTGCTGTGGTCGGTGCCTGCCTGGGGCCACAAAGTGAGCCTAGATGCTGAGAGGATATGCGAGATCTGTACGAGTGCAAGTCATCAGGTACCGTACATGAGGCAACCCACCAGCTCTGCGTAGGGACCACTAGGCTCTACAGCCTCCTCAGGGACTCGAGCAGAGAGTCTGTGGTCTACTGACAGAGGGGTGGCTGTGCGGAAGAGAACTGAAGGCCGAACCTCTGAAGGACCTGGCGCACCAAGTGTGACTGTGAGAGAGTGATGGTGCGCGCTGCTCTGTCCCTAAAGATCTGCAAGCCAAGGTAGCGGCGCAGCTCTCCTAGGTCAGTGCAGGTGTGGCTCCTCAGCAGCTCAGCCTTCACGGCGGCCAGTGCGTCTCTGTCTGCAGTAGCAAAGACCAGATCGTCTACGTAGACAAGGATGTAGAACGAAGTCTGGCCGGAACCGACATGGAGCGAGGGGTCCGCAGACGAAGGGAAGAACTTCAAGTCAACAAGTGTAGCACGCAGCGTGTCGTGCCACTCACGGGGTGCATGTCGCAAGCCGTAGACGAGGTGCCGGAGGAGCTACTCAGTGTCAGGGGGGAAGGTACCGGAGAAGCCCTCGGGGCGGCGCTGGTAGACCTGCTCGTGTAGACTGCCCAGGAGGAAAGCTGTGGAGAAGTCGAGGGAGTGGAGCTCGTAGTCACGCAGTGCTACTACGTGTAGCAGCGCCCGAAGAGTGGTCATCTTCGGGGTCGGGGCGAAGGTCTGAAAGAAGTCCAACCCCTCACGCTGACTGAAGTCGCGAATGACGTAGCGCGCTTTGAAGACATGCGGCTCTTCAGGAGGGCGCTTCACCTTGAAGAGCCACCGGCCATCGACTACGTTCACCCAAGGTGGGGGAACTACGTCGACGGAGGTACCGATGGATCTCCAAGATGCCATCTCCTGCTCCATGGCAGCTATTAACTGAGAGGCCCAGGGTCCCGAGGTGGCCTCAACGTAGGTGCGAGGAGTCGGGGTGTCAAGGGCGTCTGGGTCACCCTCAGGGACAAGTAGCATGGAACAGAGGGGGAGCAGCCTCAGACAGGAAAGCGAGCTCAGACTGCCTCTCCGTTAGGACGTCACTGCCAAGAACAGCCACACCCCCGACGGGCGGAGGGCAGGCACGGTCAGAGACCAGAGCGGTGGCATAGTCTAGGCGGCGGGTAGCAGCGAAGTCAGTGACAGCAGCGACAAGAGCCGACAGACTCGAGACAAGAACGGACGGGTCCATAACGAGAGAGGCAACGACACGAGGAACAAGGGAACGCGTAGCACGGGGGAAGTTTGGCAGCGGAGGCGGGGCCATAGCAAGCAACGACGGAAGAGGAGACGGGAGGAGAGGAGGAGCACGAGACGCGTGAGAGCGAAGCAACATAGGGTGAGAACGCGGAACAAGGGAGGTAGGAGGAGCACAAGACGGACGACGAGACCAGACGTGAGACAGAGGAGTCGGGTCAGGAGAGAGGGGAGGAGACACAGGAGGAGAACGGGGAGGGAAACAAGCCGGGGAGGAGTCCGGGCCGTTAACCGGCAGAGGAGGAGGCGGTGGCAGCGGGGGAGGCAGCAATGGGCGGTTGAGGGAAGGGAGACCAAGGAGGCAAAGAGCGGACATCAGCGGCGACAGTTGCGACTGCTGCCCGAATCCAACACCAGAACCTCCAGCAACAACACGGCTCGGCCTTCACGGAGGCCAGCGCGCCTCTGTCTGCAGTAGCAAGGACCAGGTCGTCTACGTCGACAAGGATGTAGAACGTAGTCAGTCCGGAACGTACGAAGAGCGAGGGGTCTGCAGACGACGGGAAGAACTGCAGGTCAGCAAGTGTAGCACGCAGCGTGTCGTGCCACTCACGGGGCGCCTGGCACAAGCCGTAGACGGGGCGTCGGAGGAGCCACTCGGTACTAGGAGGAAAGGTACAGGAGAAGCCCTCGGGGCGGCGCAGGTAGATCTGCTCGTGTAGACTGCCGTGGAGGAAAGCAATAGAGAATTCAAGGGAGTGGAGCTCATAGTCACGCAGTGCTGCTACGTGTAGCAGTGCCCGAAGAGTAGTCATCTTCGAGGTCGGGGCGAAGGTCTGGAAGAAGTCCACCACCTCACGCTGACTGAAGTCGCGAGCAACGTAGCGCGCCTTGAATACAGGCGGCTCTTCAGGAGGGCGCTTCACCTTGAAGAGCCACCGGCCATCGACTACGTTTACCCCATGTGTGGGAACTGCGTCGACGAAGGTACCGGTGGATCTCCAAGATGCCTTCTCCTACTCCATGGCAGCTATCCATTGAGAGGCCCAGGGTCCCGAGGTGGCCTCAGCGTAGGTGCGAGGGGTCGGCATGTCAAAGACGTCTGGGTCACCCTCAGGGACAAGTAGCATGGAACAGAGATAGGGAGCGGCCTCAGACAGGAAAGCGAGCTCGTACTGCATGTCCTCTACGGCGTCACTGCTAAGGGCAGCCACACCCGCGATGGCCGGAAGGCAGGCAGGGTCAGAGACCGGAGCGGTGGCGTAGTCCAGGTGGCGGGTAGCAGCAAAGTCGGTGATAGCAGCGACAAGAGCAGACAGACTCGATACAGGATCTGACGGGTCAGTAACAAGAGAGGCAAGGACACGAGGAACAAGGGGACGCGCTGCACGGAGGAAGTCAAAGAACGGAGGCGGGGCCACAAGAAGCAACAATGGGGGAGGAGACGGGAGGAGAGGAGGAGCATGGGACGCGTGAGAGCGAAGCAACATCGGGTGAGAATGCGCAACAGGGGAGGTAGGACGAGCACGAGACGGACGACGAGACCAGATGTGAGACGGAGGAGTAGGGTCAGGAGAGAGGGAGGGAGACACAGGAGGAGACGGGGGAGGGAAACGAGCTAATGAGGAGTCCAGAGGAGGAAACACCGGGCCGTAGAACGGCGGAGGAGGAGGCGGCGGCGACGGAGGAGGCACCGGCAGGCGGTCATGGGAAGGAAGACCGAGGAGGCGAAGAGCGGACACCGGCGGCGACTGCTGCGGCTGCTGCTCGACTCCAACACCAGAATCTCCAGCGACAGCACGGCTTCCTCTAAGAAGCTCCACGCCAGCACCCCAAGAATGGGAACCCGCTCCAACACCCACTCCAGCATGCTCCCCAGCACCCCCAGAGTGCACGAACCCCAGCGGCGGTGACGACGGCAGCTGCGACGGCAGCGGCGGAGGTGGCTGCAGCGGTGACATCAACGTCGGCGTTGGGGAAGGAGAGACCGCAACTGGGAGGGGCGGGGGGAGGGACTCCGCAGAGCCGCGAGAGTCAGCAGACTCTTCGGCAGGGACACCGGATGGGTGACGTGAGACACATCAGACGGGGCAGGGAGGGGAGGGGGGGGAGCCGGGGCGACCGGGGGAGGCGGTGGTTGGCATTCGGTGTAGAGCGTGTTTGGTCTTGATAGGGTTTAAGAAGCTGATATAGAAGGCGTTATGGGTCTTCCAAGTGGCTGGTAGGCGGAAGCGGAAGGTGACTGAAGTGACCTTTGCTTCAACGATGATAGACCCGCAGAAGCAAGATTGAAGCTTGGATGGAGGATGGCTAAAGTCGTGATTATGGTGTGGATAACTGTAGTGATGAGCAGCCAGGTGCTTCTGCTGCTGTTGGATGTCCAAGTTGCGTGTCCAGTGTTAGAGCTGATGGACAACGGAGATGAAATGGATTTATCGGTTGTTGTGGTATGAGTGGGTTGCGTCTGTAGGTGGTACATTGTAGCATGCGTTGAGTCTCGGGTAGCATATCCTGGTGTTACGCGCATCCCGTCCACGTATGAGGATGACGAAGTATTGGTGGTGTTGTTGTCGTATCATAGTCCTGCTTCAGTAGCAGCGTTGTATCCGATACATGCATCTTCTGTCGAATGCTGGTCCATGCCGTAGTGTTGTCGCAAGTTTTACCCTCTCGGCATTGTAGTGCTGCGGGATTCGAGAGCAAAATCACTAGTCCCTGTCGACCACGCGGTCTGCTAGTCACACTGCCTTGAGTACAACAGTGCATGTGAAGTGCTGCTCAGCGTATCCCTTGTCTTCAAAACCATGCGAGGGGTTGGTACCACAACGCGGAGCTGGTAATTTCCAGAATCGACGCCAAGGTAGTTTCCCTCGGTGGCTGCTCAAGCAAGGAATCTCAGCTGCGTAGATATCCCATGGTGATGGGTTAGGATATCTGTGAACGTTAGGGGTATTCCCAAGTAATCCTCTCCCATTTCCAAATGGGCATTGGTGACAGCCAATCCAGTATGACCTTATGCACTTCCAGTTTAGCACGGAGGCCATCGATAGGCATCGGTGTCTGGGCGCACATATTGGGATAGGCCTTCTGGTGCTACCATGTATTGTCTCATTCTGTCACTATCCTTGAAAGTAGCGTTGATGTCGAAGACGTCTCAGCTACTCAGCATCGGTGTTGAAGTCTGCTCCATTTCGGCAAACAGGGGTGTTGTTGGAGATACGCGGAGTCCACTATCCGGAGTGGCGTCGGCGCTCCATTCCACGCCTATCGGCTTTCGTGGAGGTGGTGCTGGTGATGGATTGGTTGCGACGCAGGTTTAATGACTTTAAGGAAAGCCATAGGCCATGAGGACTTGTATACCGGTAGAGTACCGTAGTCCTCCAATCCTCATAAGAGCAAATATCTTCTGCTCTTGAGGGTATATGGCATTGCCATGTTGTTCCCTCGCATAGTGGTATCTCCTTCCCACTAGCTGGAAATCATAGTACTGTGCCTGACCAGGACTTTACGATCCACTGGAATATAATCCAGCATTATCTCCATTGAGTGGAGAATCATCCATCAGGGTTTGGATATGACTGTTGTGTCGAGTCTTCTGCTGCGGCGGCGGCGGCGGTTGCGACGACGGCGACGGCGCAGCGGCAGCTGCTGCAGAGAATTCTCTCAACTCGTACCGGTTGAAGGAGAATCCATCAACTCCCTCTTCCCAGTAGAGTGTTCCTGATGGGTGTAATAGGCGTAACTACCAGGAACACGTGCATTTAAGTACACATGTGTTGCTCCATTGCTGTCGGTGATGGTTTCATTTGAGGGTATGAAGAGAAATTTGCTTCTCCCCCCAATGTATCCACAGGTAGCAATTCCCGTATGCTCATCCGTGCCTCCGATGTACGGTCAGTAGAGCGCGTGATCGTGTTGTAGTAGTCCGCATCTCCCTCGTTTGTTGACACCTCATGTTGATTGACGTTCTCCTGCATCGTCGAAGTTACGCTGATGCTTGTAACGCTTCGGCTTCTGGTAGAATCGCCTCCAATGCATGTGCCGTAGGGTCGCTAGTGAGCGAGTACTTGCCGGATTAGAGGTTAATTACGCCTCAATCTGTCAAGCATCGTGACATGCACGGAAAATTTTCCACGTAGGTCATTAACACTTGGAATCGCGACGCGTGATCGGTGTGTTGCCTCGTGAGGTTGATGCTGAGACTGCTCCAATCAATCACTTCGGATGGCTGAGATTCTTGATGAAGACGAATCGATCAGCTCCTGTTACGAAGTAGTGTCTCGCTGGCCTTGACGAGACGGGTGCACTGCGTCATCGTTGCGTGCGAAATCTGCTTCTTCGCAGCAACTTGAACTTGGGAGCATTGCAAGAGAAAACTGCTACTTCTCTGCAATCCCATAGGTTGTCGATCAAATTTATGAGATGAAGTGTCTCATTGGTGGAGAACATGCCTTCACACAGCTCCATTTTTTTTTTTTTCCTGGGTGAAGATCTCGCGGTGTTGATGCCGATCCATTTTTAACGAAGATGACTTCGTCAAAATAAATCGATCGTTGTCGACACTAGTCAGAAGATGCGTCGATTTTGCAGTCCCTGGTCACGAATGTTGTCTCCATGGTGATGTTTTCCCATAGTGTGGTCTCCGCTACATTCGTGCCGTTGATTCCGCACCGATCCGACGATCCACGTTCTCCTGTCAGTTTACTGCTTGCAGCTATTACCAAGTAGGTAATACTCTTGCAGATTTCTGACTCTGCAGATGATTTATACGCCATATTCGTCACCAAATGAAGGAGTTCGAATCTGGTTGTCCAAATGATGTCAGAGGTGTCGAAAGCGGCTGATTTATGGTTCTGCGTGTCCCCTTTAAGCAGAAGTCGCGCTCCATCTCGTCCGTTGAAGGAGAAGTCGATCCGACGGTCCAAACTCCAAGCGATCTGAAGTTAATTCTGAGTCGCGTTCGGCAACTTTCGGTACTAGGTAGACTCGTTTCCTGCAGCAATTCTCGGTCGTCGATGTCGAATGTCAAACGATCGGACGCTCCGAAGAATTTCACGGCTTGCGAGGTCCCGCTCCCATTCGCGCTGAAACTCGAACTCGCTCAGACGGTTTCGTTTTCGCCTCGGTCGATCTGAAGCGTCGACTCCCCATCGGACGGATGTCGTCGGTCGAAGCTCCGCAGATTTCCGCGCAACTCCAAGTGTTGTGGCGAAGTGCGACCTTCTCAGAATGTTGCAGGGAGTGTTCCGCCAGACCTGACGCGTTCGCGAGGTCGAGGCCGTTTGCCCCCGCGAAAAAATCGGCTCCGTCGATGCAGTCCATCGAACGGTTGGCGAGGCATCTCGCCTTCGGAGGGGACCCCAGGTGTAACTGCGCGAGGATAGTCGAAACGTAAAATGAAAGTGCATTGTACTTACAGGAATTGAAGTTTCGACTCCATCCTCCGTGTGCTCCTGGGGGCCCAGCGGTTAAGCGTTGAGCTGAAACCTTGGCTCTGATACCAAGTGTCACTGGATCGAATGAGGTTTAGCTCAATGTTGCCCTATCAATCAGTACAAGGGGCTTTTATACTTCCAGATTACATCAAGTAACCAGGTTTATCCTATCCAAAGGGAATGGACCCTTCTAGAAATAGAATCACCATGCGTATAGCCACGCAAGGCTACTGGCTTTAAGGGATTACGGCAGGATTACGCTAGATATAGCGTGCCAGTACATCCCGAGCCTGGTCGGTGATATAATCATAATAACAGGATAAACCAAAGGATAATGGAAAATGAGGAATAGGAAACCAAGATGAGATAAAGACCAAATAAATCAGGATAAAAAGAGGAATGAAATAGAAAGGAAATATGGAAAGGGGAAATTGGTGTAACGGGGTCGTACTCTCACAGCCGACGCGTCACGAAGAGACCCGGTCCAGAGGAGGGTCGGCAAAACATGCGCCCGCTGAGGGTGCGGATACTGGCTAAGCTGGTGAGCAGCATAGCGAACGGCGAATGGCCACAGAAAATGGGGTGCACCGGCGTGGATTATGGAGGTGCGAGCCACCTCCATGACCAAACCGATGCGTCGCTCAGCGACCCCATTCTGCTGCGGGGAATCTGGAAGAGTGTACGTCTGGGTAATGCCCTCCACACGACAAAAACGACCAAGACAACCAGAGGCGAACTCGCCACCGCGGTCAGAGTGAAGACGCAATACTGGGAGACCTCGGTGAACACGCGCAGAGACTAGCCACGGGATAAGAACGCCAGGCACGTCGGCCTTCTACTCCAGGGGAAACACGGTGGTGTAGCGTGTATAGTCGTCGACAAGCACAAAGTAGCGCTCGGGACGCGCCCTATGGACGGGGGCGGGGCCCCAAACGTCCATGTGTAGGGTCTGCAGCTGTGCGGTGGTGAGGGGGAACGAGGAGGAGTGAGGGGCACGGCAGAACCGGCCCTCGACGCAGGGCGTGCACGGGGGTGCTGGTAAGGAGGGGAGCGCATGGAACGACTCAGGGAGACCTAGGACAAGACCGTGCTGGGACATGTGACGGAGACGGGTAAGAGCGGAGTGACCTAGACGGTGGTGCCACAGAAGCGATGGGTGAGTAAGCGACCGACACGAGCAAGCCGCAGCAACCTGGGTAGACGCTGCTACCTGGGGAGGCATCCCAACCGAGGGGGGAGCGGTGTCCAGCATGAACAGGCTAGATACCAAGACCCGGGGGAACGTGGTGAAAGAGGCACAAGTGGCGGCCTCGGTACAGACAGCGTACCGCTCGTGCCCAGGGACCGTAGTGGTGACGCCAAGGTCCTGGAGGCAGCCGACACCAACTAGGTTCCTAGAGAATGAGGGGATGTGCAGGCCTGTAAGGGAGCCCGAGGGAACCGCCGGAGAGGGGAGGGTGGTGGAGCTACAGGCAACTAAAGGACCGAAGGAAGGGTCTGCAAGAGCGACTGCGGCGTGAGCGTAGTGGAGTCCCGAAAGAAACACCGGGAAGCGCCAGAGTCTAGGGTGAAGGAGAGCGCGGCAGTGGCGGCCAGGGTCAGAGGAGCGAGGGAGGACCCGAGTCTAAACAAGGCAGGGGAACCTACGCCTGACGCAGCAGGGGAGCCTGAACTAGGCACACTGGGCACACCTACACTAGGCAACACACGGTAATAGGAACCAGTCACACTAGATTCATCGACATACAGCACATACAAAGCAGAGCTAATCTCATCCATCTCCATATCAAAGATCCTAACACTACGACAAAGCAAACTGTGCCAGTCGGGGAGGTCAGGCGACGGGCCGAAGCGGAGACGAAACAGGTCGTCTAGGCGACGGGAGCAACGAGTGGGGGGTATGGCCGATCTTACCGCATACGAGGCCGCAGCGAGGACCGGTCTGGAGCTGGTACTGGCAGCGCCCGTCAATCTGACCACCACCCGACATCACGCCGCGCGCACGACCACTGCGGCCACTGTCACTGCCGGCGCCAGGCCACCCGGGCAGGAGACAGCTGACTCGCCGCAACGGCTGCTGCTGCTGTGGCCGCTACTACTGCTGCTGCTGCGGCTGCTGCTGCTGCTGCTGGTCTTGCGACGGTGCCTGCTACTACTGCTGCTGGGTCTGCTACTCCGAGGCACCAGCTCCAGCCCCATCGTCAGTACTACAAGCGGGCGAGCCACCTCCACCACCGGCACCACCCCCTCCTCCGCTACCTCCGCCGCGCCCAGTCTTGGGGCCGTGACCCTTACCCGGACAAAACTGCACTGAAGCGGCTGTCTCCGCAGCAGGAGCTGTCTCAGCGACCGCAGCAGAACCGTCAGAGTAAGTACACTGAGCAGGGGCACAGCCTTGAAAAATAGAGACCGGCACGGTACCGCTAGACTGGGCGATAGAGCGCTGACGCTTCTCTACGGCAGACAGGGTGTGGACAAAGTCAGTGAGGGTGAGGTCAGCGGGGTGGAGACTAAGGAAGTGATCGCGGGCGGTGGCAAGGCGGTCAGGGAGGTGGGTGGCAAGCGGGTAGAGGGTATTGCAGATGGGGGGTTGAAATACACGAAGCTGGCCTCAGTGCAGGCAGCGCGCCAGGTCGTGTCTAGCGTG
This sequence comes from Closterium sp. NIES-67, assembly GCA_027943415.1. Classification (NCBI taxonomy): domain Eukaryota; kingdom Viridiplantae; phylum Streptophyta; class Zygnematophyceae; order Desmidiales; family Closteriaceae; genus Closterium; species Closterium sp. NIES-67. The sequence continues at coordinate 1,731,472 of BQMB01001473.1, read as the reverse complement.
CGCAGGTGGGCGGCCAGGTTAGCGACAGTAGGGAAAGACGCGAGATCAGGAAACAGCATGGGCAGGATCATGCGATCGACGGAGGCAGAGGGCGAGGTGGAATAGCGCACGACAACAGCCTCTAGGAACTCCTGCGCAGTCTTGACTGACCTAAAGCGGGGGCGCTCGAACAGCGGGAGGGCATGACTAATCGCAAGCTGTGCGACAGCGTCACGCAACAACCAGACAGCATAGGCAAGGGCAGCAGCGGCAGCGGACTCACGGTCAGCAGACGTAGGGTCAGCGGGAAGAGCAGCAGGGGGATCAATGCAGGGGAGCGTACCGTCGATGTGGACGGCCAGGGAGTGGCCATCTTGCCGATGACCAGTCAGGTGGCGGCGGAGGTCGACGAGCCACGAGTCGAACTCAACCGGCTGCCCCTCCGCATCAAAACGTAGGACCGAGTCCGCCATCATGGTCGCTGCAGCAGCAGAAAGGCGGTACTGGGCGACAGGGTGCGGCGAGAAGCAGTGATGTGCGGTGCAGTGCTGTACAATGCGGTAGACGGAGGTGCAGTATGGTAGGGTGCGGTGCAGTGCGATGCAGAGCGGTGCAGTGCGGTACCGGGCAGTGCAGTGCGGTGAAGAGGGTGGATGACGGCTGCGAGGCGTCTAGGAGACAGGGCCGCGGGCGGCGAGGCGACGGGGCCGGCTAGGCGTGGAGGTGACGGGGCCAGCTAGGCTACGGGGCCGGCTGTGCGGCGGGGCTGGCTAGGCGACGGGGCCGGTGAGGCGACCAGGCCATCTGGGCGACGGGGCCGGCTAGACAACGGGGCCAGCTAGGGGACGGGGCCGGTCGGGCGACGGGCCCGGCCAGGCGACGGGGCCGACGAGGCGACGGGGTCGGCTAGGGGGCGGGGCCGGCTAGGAGGCAGGGCCGGCTGGGCTACGAGGCCGGCGAGGCGACGGGGCCTATATAGTCTATAAGAACATACTAAGATGTGTTTGACAGGTATTCCGCTAAAAGCATTTGCTGTGTCATTAAATCCATATGGTCCGTTCAAGGTGTTGTTGTAACTACGCATCTCTAAGGCATCTTATTACAAGTCACTACTAAGTTCGTGTTCCTACCAGCCTCTTCCCAAGCAACCTCTTCCCAGACTCGCGTGCTACAGTGCCGCAATTTTTTACGCGAAATGTTTCAGTGCAATTCCGCGAAGTGCGAAGTGAGATTCGCATTCCCGAGATTCAGGGGCGTGTTTCAAAACCTCTTTTCAGACGAGCAGATTTTCATACTAGCGCGAATCTGCACCGTAAATTTTCAGCCCCAGGTGGTTTTATGTGGTTGAGAGCGGTGGAACGCAAATATGAAACGGGAGTATTCCGAAAAGTGATCCTGAGAACACGCTCTCAAGGTCGCGCGTGAGTCTGGGAAGAGGCTGCCTGGGAAGAGGCTCGTAGGAACACGCTCTAAGTTCAAAACTCAAGTCAAGGTGGGTACAAGAACTTTGGGTGAAGACATATTGCGATGGAATCTCATGGGGGGGAGCGTACGCACCAGTGAAGCTGCAAATTCATGGGGTTGATAGAAAAAACTAGCAATATTCACAGTTGTGATAGGGACTAGATTCACGCCCACATCCAGCATTCTACAGTTATGGGAGTGATCATCACGGAACCAGGCTTGTCGTTATCAGGGTATTTTACCCTGATTCTCTGATTTCAGTGGGTTTTTTTTTTCCAACCCTTAATTTTCATGGTTGGGCGTTTTTTAACCCTACCCTCTTCAGGGTTGTATGTTTGTGAACACTTGGGATTTCAGGGTTTGCGTTATCCCAAAACTGAGTTTTCAGGGAGTAACGCGTACGAACCTTGAATACGACATCCATGCGGACCATGAGTTTCGGCGAAATGACATCTTTACGCGTGACGGGTCCCAGGCCCATGAATACGACCAGCAGACGTCACGTGGAGAATCTGCACTTGGCAACTTTCCCGCCCTGTACACGCTGTATGTTGCCATTTCAACAACATTTCCAACCGTTAAGTATGGGATGGTGCACTCTGTCATGCCCCAGCCTGGCATTCGTGACTCAGCACGCAGCAGACAAGGACAGAAATCGATGCTTTGATAATGGCACATGCGGGAAAATGCTGAGCGCTGTAATGGCAGCCTCTGTATGATATCACCCCGCTAGTCATCTCGATGCATACGATGCCAGCGCAGGTGCGTCCTGCCATCGACGGTATCGCCATGGCGATGCAGGATCTTGGATGGGTTGTGCACCGTCCATGACAAGTGAAATCTGGGGTTTCTTGGTCCCCTTCCCATCTTCTTCACCAGCCTCTCCTCCAACCCAATTTCCTCCTTTTCTTCACAGTGCAGATGTGAGATGCTCCATTCTTCTTTCTTGTCCACTTTCGTCGTGCCTAGTTCTCGTTTCGATCAACTCCGCCGCTACTAGCTATGGCGGATGTAGGAGAGGCTGGTGAGTCTCCCGCCGACGATGATGGCTCTGGACCAGGTAGGGACCCCCCCGTGGAGGTCCGTAGATCCGCTCTAGATGTCTTGCGGTCTCCCACCGCAGTCGCAATACCGTCACAACCCGTATCTACTCCCGCTCCCTATCTACCTCCGCCCGCTGTCGCTTCATCTAGCCGGGGCCCTTGGGTTCCAGACTGCGAGACAGCCACGACCTTGTGTTACACGGTCGAGTGTGCTTCCACGATTTCATCCAAGAAAAAAAGCACGCATCGGGAAGTACACCCAGAGCACGATAGTCCTCGGCGGGAAGCTACGTCGACCGTCGCCGCCTCGCACGTCGCTTGAACCTAAGGCCCCTACTATTCCTGAATCTGAGCCGCCGAACCTCTCGAAGAAAGAACTCATCGAGCAGAAGTATCTCATGGCTGAGCACAAGTATAACCAGCTGGCTTCCATTTTTCCCTTAGCTTCTGTTAATGAAAACAAAAGTGCAAGGCTTTCGGCAAAGAGACAACACCGTACTCCAACAGCCGCGATGGGGCACGTGACCCGCAGACGCAAGCGATGCGGTTCCACGAACACACGACAGCCCACGAAGCAGCAGTCAAGCGTCAGATGGAGATCGCCAAAGATATCGCCAGCACCCAGAGGCGCATGGAGAATTACGCGCGGACTGACATCGAGGGGAGGCGCGTCATAAGGCTCCTACGTTGCGTCGACTTCCTCTGCAAGTGTGATGCACCCATCAGCATGTACCCGCGGCTACTCCGCTTCATGGCCGAGCAGGAGACCCCATACATTCCGTTGCAGTCTTACGGAGTCTACCTGACACGGTAATGCACTGATTCCAAAAAGACCATATCCTTTATTCATTTAATAGGTCTAACAACCTCCCTGTTGCTACTTCTACTACTACAGGTATGGCTTTTGTCAGCTCGTCAACAACTTGGCATCCTACCTGCAGCGCCGACAAATGCAACACATTCTCGCCTCACCCTACCTTGGCATCAGCTGCGACGAGAGCACTGACCGTACTCGCGGTAAACATCTCATTGTTTACCTTACCTTCATGTGTGCGCATCGTGTTGTCGCCGAGTTTTTTGCTCTCTTGACCATCGAAAAGTGTGACGTCGCGTCTCTCCTCGCCGTTCTTCTGGCGCACTTGCGAGCAACAAGCATCGACCTCTCCCGAATCACCGGCATGAGCACCGACGGCGCCTCTGTCATGGTCGGCCGAGACAATGGTCTCGTCGCCCCACTTCGCGAGCACATCCCCTATCTCGTCTCTTCGCACTGCATCGCGCACAGGTTAACCGCTTGTCATTTCTGTCGCTTAGGTTTCCTACAGCTGCTTGACTAAAATTCATGTGTGTGCACCATGCAGGGAAGCCCTGGCGGTGAAGGATGCCGCCACTGCTTCTCCAGAATTCGGCATGGTCGACCTTGTGATTCAGACTTTGGCCGATCTTCTGGGACGTTCATGTGTCTGGAGTCAATGCTTCAAGTACCTGCAGCGGGCAATATGCAACACCAACCTTGAAGTGCAAGGAATTCACACCGTGCGCTGGCTTTCAAGGGGTGAGGCTGTGCGGCGCCTCTGTAAGGTCCTTGGCGCCGCTATTATTCTGTTTCATGAGTACGGGCATGAGCTGTATGAAGTCGTCATCTGTTACAAGTTCCAGTTCTGTCTTTTTTTCCTGGCGGACGTGCTCGGAGTGATGAATGAGCTCAACCTCAAATTCCAGAAGAGGGAGGTGAGCTTCTACCCCTCTGCATGTTATAGTTTTTTTCCCATGCATGCACGTTTGGAATAACCCTCTGACTCCCCTCCCTTGTCTGTCACTTCCACCAGGTCGATGTCACCGAAGTGACGAAGGATATCGACGAGGCGACAGGGGACCTTCGCCACCGCTACCTGGAGTGCGGAGAGGTGTTCGGTGGGGGGGTCAAAGGCATGTGGCTTTCGGTTTTCTTGGCCGTCTACGGGCACGGAGGGAGCAAGTGCGTAAAGGTGCGGAGCATCGACAAGGACGGCAACCCAGTCACGCACACCTACACCATGCACGAGAAGCAGATTGACGGGCATGCCTTCCGCAGCAAGTACCCCGACTGCGAGTGGCTCTGCGCGCAGTTCGCGAAGGACACGATGACCTTCCTGAAGACGAGGATGCTGGACATGAACAATCTCGCCCCGACGAAGCTCTTCCGCGTGTCGAAGAGGCCCCGGATGAAGCAGCAGAGAGAGAAGAAGCTGAAGGAGTACCTATATGGATGCAGTACCTATTTCGACAACAGGCTACCAGGCTTTTCCTTGCAAGCTGCGCAAAAGGAGCTGGTTACGTGGGCGCCACTGATGCTGAGCCACCATGCCGACGAGGGATTCCATCAAGGCCTGACGAACTACCTGGGCTCGACGGAGTCGAACTTGTGAGTGACTGTTGTTCGAAGGACCTTTGTTGCATGTCTTTGGGCCGCTTCTAATCTTCCCCTTGGAACTCTGACGAGTAACAGGCGCACAACCAGATGTTGTTTATCGCTTGTTGACTAGTTGCACGAATGCACTGGTCTTGTTCTCTGCACTCTGTTCCCCCAACCCTTTTGGCAGGCGATGGCCCAACCTGATGCGCTTGTGGAAAGAGTGCACTATCCTGCCGCTTAGCACAGTGGAGTGTGAACAAGGCTTCTCACGGCAGAACGTCATCAAGTCATGGGTGCGGGGCGCGTTGTGCAATGCGCGCCTCAGCGAGCTGATGGTCATTTCCCTGCTGTAGTATGAGATTGATTGGGACGAGGCCCTTGAGTGTTGGCGCGAGAAGCTGAGGCGCCCTGCTAAGTCTGCTCTGTTTGCCTCAGCGGAGAGGAAGCGTAAGGCCAAGGCGATGGAGGGGGCAGGACGGAGGGTGGAGGAGGAAGTTCCCTGCCTACATGGGGGATTGGGCAGAGGATGAGGGAGAGGAGGGGGTAGAGGGGGGAGAGGCTCCTGTGGTGGAAGACAACCCGTTTCTGTCCAACGACGAGGCAGAGGACGAAGTGAACATGGATGGCCCAGAATTTTAGACAAGGGTAGCTAGTGGCGTGGAATCTTGTGAAGTCTACGTAGAGGACTGAACTGAATCTGTAGACTGGCGTAGTGGTGCTTTTTCCTCTCCTAACGTTCTCTTAGTTGATTTTTTGCAAGTGCAATGCAACCCTGTTTGTGGCTAGCCAACCCTGGAGGTTTCAGGGTTGCATTTTCCAGAACACTGAGAAACCAGGGTAGCCAAAATTTCAACACAAGGCCCTCAGGGTAAAAAAAAATCCCATTCGACAGCTCAGGGGGATTTTTTTTAAAACGTCAGCCCTGCACGGAACAAAGAACGTGGTTTATAAATATGATTCAGCAATACAATTCAATGTTTGACCTGCCGAGCAATGCAGCAAAACGTTAGCAAGATTCTGTGCAACCTCTGGAGCTCGGCCAGAATGGCAACTGTGCATCTGGGGCCGCACATGCAGAGATGGTATTCCGCTAAAAGCATTTACTGTGTCATTAAATCCGTATGCTCCGTTCAAGGTGCTGTTGTAACTACGCATATCCAAATCCCCATCATTATCAAGAAAGGTCTCTGCAAATGCACCCTCCTCTCCCAAAGCCCCAGATATGTTGGCGAAGCCCCAAGGCTTGAGCTGATGAGAATGGGGGGACTGTATATGAGCCTGTCTCAGCGGGTGTGGTAGCGGGCGGGGCAATGAGAGTGCAGGAAAGTGAGCATGCTTGAACCGCTCACGACTGTTCAGTTGGTACTGCAGCTGAGAAACTCCCTCCCCAACCTCCACCCCCTCCACACCTCCCTCCCCAGTCCCCCTTTGTTCCAGCAGCCTCGCTGCCAGGCCTGGCTCAGGAAGAGAGGCCGCAAGCGCCCGTCGCTGAGGCCCACTCGCCAAGGGCACACCAGTGGGGCCACGCCCAGCCAAGCACAGGACAGAGACGGGCGCGTCGATAAACAAGGAGTCCGTTTCTTGCCCCACGTTGCAAGAGCCGATTGCCGAGGGCAGCTCCTGTCCTCTGTTGCTTGCACTGGCAAGGGGCGTCCCTCCAACACAGGAGTTCATTCCAGCAGAAACTGAACCCGCCAGAGCAGTGAGTTGGATGGGCGGTGGCGCTGACAGCGCTGCTCCTCCTGAACCCATGTCAGGCCACATCATGCGCTGCACTCTCCTCCACCTCCTCTCCAGCTGCCCATGCTCCTCCAGCAGAAGGGCTCTCCCCGACTCCACGCGAGGCCACACCACCTGCTGCACTCCGCTCCTCTCCCCTCCCTGCTGCACACAGTGTGTGTCCAATGCGTCCGCATGCCCCAGCGCAGGGCCCAGAGACCCGAATACAGGTCGGCCCAACAGATGTGGGACCTCCAAAGGCCCGCTCCAGTCGCCTCTGGGTCGCTTCATGGGCAGGCTGAGAGCAGCTGCGCCGGGGCGGATGACGTTATTCACTGCCGCAGCATCGCAGGCAGCAGCAGGACTGGAGACGGCAGCAGCATTGGCGGATTGTGGGGCGTCGGTCATTGAAGACAGTGGCACGCGGCATGCAACGCTGAAGGCAGAAGCATTGGGTGCGGCGGCACTGAAGGTGGCAGCATGGGAGGCAGCGCCATGGGAGGCAGCGCCATGGGAGGCAGCGCCATGGGAGGCAGCGCCATGGGAGGCAGCGCCATGGGAGGCAGCGGCATGGGAGGCAGTGGCATGGGAGGCAGCGCCATGGGAGGCAGTGGCAGACGCGAAAGCAGACGAGAGGTCGGCTTGAGCTGTTGGGCGGCGGGCATTGGGTGAGAGGAAGACGCCCCTGCACTCATCAAACGACAGCCCACCGAAAGTAAGAGCAGGCGACAGGGACCCGGGTGAACCCACACCAACCTGCTGCTGCTGCTGCTGCTGCTCTGCTGGCTGCTGCTGCTGCTGCTGCTGCTGCTGCTGCTGCTGCTGCTGCTGCTGCTGCTGCTGCTGCTGCTGCTGCTGCTGCTGCTGCTGCTGCTGCTGCTGCTGCTGCTGCTGCTGCTGCTGCTGCTGCTGCTGCTGCTGCTGCTGCTGCTGCTGCTGCTGCTGCTGCTGCTGCTGCTGCTGCTGCTGCTGCTGCTGCTGCTGCTGTGCTGCTGCTGCTGCTGCTGCTGCTGCTGCTGCTGCTGCTGCTGCTGCTGCTGCTGCTGCTCTGCTGCTGCTGCTGCTGCTGCTGCTGCTGCTGCTGCTGCTGCTGCTGCTGCTGCTGCTGCTGCTGCTGCTGCTGCTGCTGCTGCTGCTGCTGCTGCTGCTGCTGCTGCTGCTGCTGCTGCTGCTGCTGCTGCTGCTGCTGCTGCTGCTGCTGCTGCTGCTGCTGCTGCTGCTGCTGCTGCTGCTGCTGCTGGCTGCTGCTGCTGGCTGCTGCTGCTGCTGCTGCTGCTGCTGCTGCTGCTGCTGGGTGTGCCGTGGCAACTGATGGTAGCGCTCCGCAGCAATGAGCTGCGGATGTGCACTGCCTCCCAAGTGCTCCCTCAGAAGGCTCTCCTGAAAGCGCTGAACGAACTTCCTGCCGCCACCAGCACATGGCCAAAGAAGAGAGCAATTCAAGAAGCTCGGCCATGTTTGGAAACTTGAACTCCGAAAACAATTGTGGTAAACAGGGTTACCTTCTGAGGAAGATGTAACGGTTACAGCACGACTTGTTGTTTCTCTTCAGCTGACCGCTCCTCCCCAACTCTCCCCACTGCCTCGTGCCGCAATGCAGTGCATGGCGCAGCAGAACCGCGTCCTCCTGCCGTGTGCGGGTGAGCGGGGGATGCAATGGTGAGGAAGAATCACAAGAGTGAGAGACAGAATCGGCAGGCTGTTGCTGTGAGAACTGACGGAGAAGGCAGCATGGAGAAGAATCCGGCGGAAGAGAGTGCGAAGAGGCAGACATCCGCCAGGCTGTGCGGCTGAACCACCAAGACCACGCACGTATCGCCTCTCACCTCTGGCACTCACCTCTGGGAACTCGCCTCGGGCGACTCACCTCTGGCGACTCACCTCTGGCGACCCACCTCTGGCGACTCACCTCTGGGGACTCTCCTCTGGCGACTCACCTCTGGCGACTCACCTCTGGCGACTCACCTCTGGCGACTCACCTCTGGCGACTCACCTCTGGCGACTCACCTCTGGCGACTCACCTCTGGCGACTCACCTCTGGGGACTCACCTCTGGCGACTCACCTCTGGCGACTCACCTCTGGCGACTCACCTCTGGGGACTCACCTCTGGCGACTCACCTCTGGCGACTCACCTCTGGCGACTCACCTCTGGCGACTCACCTCTGGCGACTCACCTCTGGGGACTCACCTCGGGCGACCAGGGCCGAATGGAGATCGGGGAGGACGGGGACGCGGATCCCGTGATCGCTTCCGAGGAACGCGCCATGGCGGCGCAGAGCAGCGCAGTCCGCGTGAAGAAGAGAAGCCCGCGTGAAGAAGAGCAACCCGCGTGAAGAAGAGCAACCCGCGTGAAGAAGAGCAAACCCGCGTGAAGAAGAGCAACCCGCGTGAAGAAGAGCAGCCCGCGTGAAGAAGAGCAGCCCGCCCTGGGTTTTCCTTGAAGGAGACAATCTCTTCGACTTTGGTTTTTCCCTTGGCAGTCTTGCTTCTCGGAGTAGTTCAATGGCGGACGGACTGAATTGAGTCGCCTAAGTGAAACGAGTATCATCGGAATTCGCCACCGGGGAGACGCCTGAATTCGTCGGACAGGTGGTTCTTTCGAGGAACAGTGCGGAGGCCAACAGTGCGGAGGCCAACAGTGCGGAGACGAACAGTACGGACGCGAAATTTCAGACGAGATATCCCGGGGCTTGCACGCCGAGTCACACGGACTCCGCAGCTTCCGCCGCTTCCGCAAGGGGCGGATGCAGCGTACCCCCGCGCGCGCAGGCGGGACACGGCTGCGGGGGGCTTGATGGGCTCGATGGGCTCGATGGGCTCGATGGGTCGATGGGGTCGATGGGGTCGATGGGGAAGAAGGGACTCCCTCATCGGATGAGGGTCGAGGCGGGTTGGCTTGGCTGCTCTCTCTGCTTTCGCTGATGTGCTGAGTTGACCGCCCATTTCACGACGGTCTCGGCGGGTGGGATTGGGGCGACCTCGCAGACGATTTGGACGTCGCACGAACGTCGCATCCTGCCCGCCCGCAAGGTCCTTCTACTGTAGTCTGGAAGCAGCACGAGGAAAAATCAGTGGCTGGCAGATGACGACTGCAGTAATGGTTGCCGAGTGGCGTCCATTTAAGCACTGTGAATGAATGACCCCCTCGCCCACTGCAAACGCTGGTTCGACATTGTTACGACGCCACTGGGAGATGTAACAGTATCCTTGCTACGCCTGAAAGCTCTCGATCTTTTGGAAGTACATGGTCCTAACAGAGCACGGGAGTCGGCACGTGACGTGACCACACCTACGCCTCCGAGGAAGGATTTTCCCTGGGAGTCCCGCCACGCGAGCGATTTCTGCTAATGTCCAGTCAAGTTCGGCGAGTGGGTATCGAGACCGCGCAGAAACGCCATTGGCAGCAACTGCCAGCTTACTATGCAGCAAGGAACTATAGTGTGGTTGTTGAAGAAATGCAATCTGGGCAGTCAAAGCAAGGAGGAACTAATGATGGCTTGTAGCCTGCGCCAGCGGAGCAACTGACGGGGATGATGATGACGGGTCCTACAGAATGCAGACGGACGTGCAGGCAGTGGAAGACCAGGTCTTGCCTTCCAGGTGTAATAAATGTTCTGTACATACCCGTATTATCCCCGATATAAGACCCATGGGTCTTATCACATACCGTTCAGAAATATTCCAAATGGTCCTGGATCCAGGGGCAAAAAACTGGGTTACCACTAGATAAGCGCCTAAGAGAAGACCCATGGTCTTCTATTACTAGGGGGTCTTATATCCGGGCTTTTACGGGTACACTATATTACATTTCCTTATATAAGCCTTCCTCTATCAAGTAAAGGGCATCTTAGTCAAACGCATTGCAAACCTAGCCAGAATATGCACAAGAGCTTTGAGCAAAGGCACATTGCGAGGGAGTATAAAGAGGGGATGCGTATGTACTAGTGAAGCTGCATATTCTCCTCAGCTCATTGCCACTGTCTGGCATGTCGAACCCCCAACCAATCATGGGCCTCGAAGTGGTTGGCCCCCTAACTTCAAGTACACTTGTCGTGGAACCTCCGTACGAATTAAAGTAGTGGTTCGTCGTGTTGAGATATTCGGAAGCCATGTGAGCTTCCACAGTATCCTGCATCCGAGGTACGGAAGCACCGCCACGATTCCTTAACTCCCCTGGTATATGGATTAAACCCCCATGCACCAGCGAAGTGCCTGGCAGGGAGTGTGGCAAAGATTGCTGCAGTGAGCGTGGCAGCGGGCGCGGCATGAGCGTGCGCATGCGCGAACCCCTTGGGTTCGCAATCATTCGCATGGCACCTTGAGGGGTGTTTGCACAGTCCTTGTGCACTGGCTGCTGGGAATGGAGAGGCTGCAGAAGAGCATGCGGCACTGGCTGCGGCGGTGGGTGTGACAGTGGGTGTGGTAGTGGCTCTTGAAGTGGCTGTGGCGGTACGTGTGGTCGAGGCTGTGGCAGGGACTGGTGCAATGAACACGAGTACATGCGTGCACACACGTGAAGGTCTGGGAACTGCTGCTGCCGCTGCTGCCGCTGCTGCAGGTGATGCTGTGGCTGCTGCTGCAGGTGATGCTGCGGCTGCTGCTGCTGATGGGGGCAGTGCGATTCAGCAACTCCCTCCCCGCTTCCTCGCTGCTCCACCGCCCACTCTGCCATGGCTGCCCCAGCAGCTGGGACTGCCAGCGCCCGTCCCTCAGGCTCACTCACCAAGGGCAGGTGGGAGGGAGCACAGGGGGTGAAGGCGGATGGCAGGGGTGGCACGGGCAGGTGGGCGGCAGGGAAGGAACCAGACAGCCACAGGTGAGGTGGGGACGTGGGAAGCGGAAGAGAGCCCTGGTCTGGCTGGGCTTCTTGCATGAGGAGAGGGAGTTGGTGCACCAAGTGGCACGTGTCGAGAAAGAGAGACCCATTGCGTTGCACCTCGGTGCAGGTGTCAGTCGACGGGGTCAGCTCCTGCCCTCCATCCCAAGCATTGGTGAGGGCAGTCCCTCCGTAGCACCGCCTCACCTTCCCGGGACCACAGCCGGCCAGCACAGCAAGTTGGGTGGACAGCGGCGCTGACAGTGCTGCAGATGGCACGCTGAAGCCAGGGTCCTCGCAGCTGAATGCAGGGTCGTCGCGGCTGAATCCCAGCAGAGGGTCATCCAGCAGAGGGTCATCGAGCAGCGGGGCATCCAGCAGCCGCCCATCCAGCAGGGCGCTCTCTGACTCCACGCGCCCCCACCCCGCTGCCTGCCCCCCGCTCCCCCCTCTTTCCCCCCCCTGCGGCGCACAGAGCTCTTCCAAGGACCGCGAGTGCCGCACCCCCCCACACGCCGCCCCATTCTCAGCTCCGCCCCGCACTGGTGGGTCGGCCCCAAGCCCCGTGCTGCAGCCCTCCCTTGAGCGCTTCTTGGGCACGTCGATGGCAGCTGAGCAGGGGCCGGTCGCTGCACTCACCGCTGCAGCGGCATCGGAGGCAGCAGGGTCGGCGCTCATAGCTGCGCTCACCACTGCAGGGTCGGCGCTCAGAGCTGCGCTCACCACTGCAGGGTCGGCGCTCAGAGCTGCGCTCACCACTGCAGGGTCGGCGCTCAGAGCTGCGCCCATCACCTCATAGAAGGCAGCGGTGGCGTCCAGGACAGCAGCGCTGGCTCCAGCAGCAGTGGAGAGAGGAGCGGTAAAGGAGGCAGCAGCATGGGAGGCAGCGGCATGGGAGGCAGCGGCAGAGGCGAAGGCAGACGAGAGGTCGGCTTGGGCTGCTGCTTGGCGGGAATTGGGTGAGAGGAAGACGCTCCTGCACTCATCAAACGACAGCCCACCGAACGCAAGCGCTTGTGGAGGTGACTCAGACGGTCTAGCTGGCTGCTGCTGCTGCTGCTGCTGCTGCTGCTGGCCATGATGTAGGGGCGGACTCTGAGCCATGGGAATGCGGCAGGGGGGTGCGGCGGCGTGCAAGTGTTCCCTCCAGAGGTGCTGCTGAAAGCGGTCGAGGAACTTCCTGCCAGGACCCACCGCAAGGGCGCACAGCGGACGGACGCTCAGCAAAGGCACGTCCTTTAAAGAAGACAGATCTCTGAAATTGATGCGGTGTGCGAGAGGTTACCTTCTGAGGAAGATGTAGCGGTTACAGCACGACTTGTTGTTTCTCTTCAGACGACCGCTCCTTCCCAGCGCTCCCCACCGCCTCGTGCCGCAATGCAGCGCATGGCGCAGCAGAACCGCGTCCTCCTGCCGTGAGTGAGTGAGGGAGTGAGTGGGGAGGCAACGATGAGAAAGAATCACACGAGTGCAAAGACAACCGTCTTGAAGCTGGGGGCGCAGCAGAACCACGTCCTCCTGCGGAACGGCGGAGGCAGAAAACGAGAGAATGAGTCGTCTCTCGCTTGAGACGCGAGAGGGAATTCAAGCCGAGGGGGTGCAGCAGAGGGGATTCACAAGCAACGCTCTGAGATGGACTGAACCGGCTCGCGGCTCTGGTCGCCGCTCACCCCTCGCCGCTCACCACTCGTCGCTCACCCCTCGCCGCTCACCCCTCGCCGCTCACCTCTCGAAGCTCACCCCTCGCCGCTCACCTCTCGCCGCTCACCCCTCGCCGCTCACCCCTCGCCGCTCACCCCTCGCCGCTCACCTCTCGGGACCACGCCTTGTGCGGTGGAGAATTCGAACCCATTGCTTCAGACGAACGCGGCATGGCGGCCTCGAAGCACCTCCCAGCGACCCTAGTAGTAAGCAGTTCCTAGGGTTGCCGCCCAAGCGGACGCTATCTTGGAGGTGGGATTCGAATCGAAACGGCTGAGCCGAGACGCCACCGCTTAGCGTGTATATTGAACTCTTGAGCTTCCCTGAGGACGGCCTTTGAGGTCCGTGCAGTCCGACTCCAGAGTTGGGAATCGCGCCTTGGGATTTGACTTCCTAGCGGCAGGCGTCTCGTAATCCGTGACGCCTTACTCGGGGCCTTCTGCCGACTCTACTCGAGGGCTGCGGATACAACTAGTGCGGAGAAGTATGCTGCGGTACTACTACTACTTCAAGGCCGCGGCAAGGTGCGGCAAGGTGCGGCACGGTGCGGCAAGGTGCGGTAAGGTGCTCAGACGATTCGCGCCGGGGGACGGGAATTGAGTTGTAAATATCAGGGGGGGTGGTGAGCGCGGATATCACGGGAGTGCCACTCCGAGCGCGGATCCGAAGGACCGAAACGTTCCAATGTTGGGACGGACGGCAGCACGAGCAGAGCCTGGACGCCCGTCTGAAACATACAGTATCTTTACACGATCCGCGGTCAGCGGATGGTCCGCCGGACGGCGGACGGTCTCCTGGCCTTCAATTAATGTGCCGGGGGGGATTGCCGCTCCAGAGGCATTTTTTTATGGCGGAACTCGCCGGCTCCCACCCAAGTGTCGCTGACCCGAAGCAGCATGAGCAAACGAGGATAGGAACGCGAGGATTCGACGGAGGAGAGGAGGGAAGGGGTGGTATTGGAGGGGAAGAACGCGAGGGTGCCTGGCTGGACGATCCTTCACTCAACGAACCCGCAGTCCATGGTTCCCGACCTTCAGGAAACGAGCTGAGCCCGAGCCGAGCCGGACCTGCGTCGGTCGGTGCGTGGTCCTGCGGGGCGGCATTGGTTTGGCTTGGGGGGGTCGGTGCTGCGCTGTGACTGTGACGGCACGGCAGTACACGTGAAGTGGCCATCGCCTCCCAGGCTCCCAGCCAAACAGGCCGCATCCTCCTCGAATGTGGGTTGATGAATCATGACCGAATCAGCAGCAGCTTGCCGCCAGCGCACCTATGAAAATACCGAATCCCCACGCGAGTGGAAGCAGTCGACGACTTGACTGAGGCGTCGGTCCTTCCATTCGCTCCTAAAGTGAACCCTAAAACGAGGAGCAAAGACCCATGCGCGTCCATCCCAGCTATCGTAGCCTCATTTTCCAAAATAGGAGGTAAAACCAAGCTTTTACGTAGGAGATTATCTCCCTCCCTCACAAATACTGGGTGGCCTTTGAGGGTGAATTTCGCTCTAAAGGAATGAGTGCAATATCTGAATTGTGATTCTTCTGGGGGAATGTACCAATACCGCGCTGTACCTGATTTCAACTCTCCTGCCCCTTTGGGCCTGGCCGTCCCGTGACTCCTGTCCCGTCCTGTCCCCTTACAACCAGCCTGCCACGTCATCGCACATGGCATTGGAAATGTTGCCCCTTGAGTGACTGAAAGGCAAGCATTTCCCTGCAGCATTGACTTGACCCTGGAGGACGAGCACAAGTGGCACGCACCCGTGTTTCAACAATCCACGATTCTTGAAAAGATGTTGGCCCCAGGCCTCTGGAACTCAGGAAAAATACCCTGATTTGTCAAGGAAAACAGGGCGAAAGTTTAACCTAGCCCTGCTTTTGACGCGTTCAGAATATCGATACCCGTCCATGGACAGGCAAGCCAGAATTATCCCACGGCCAATTTCCGAGTATGGCATAGACCCGCCCTGTAAAATCTAATGTAAACGCTCGCGCCCCTAGTGAAAAATTATCCCCCTGTCATTGTCAGGAGTGGCTTATTCCGAGCTTGACGACACTCTTGCCTGCAAAAACAATCAAACTTTTTAGGGCTACCCAGCCTGGACGAGTTGGATCCCGGGCAAACTTGGAAACTGCAGGGTGAGCCCTAGGATATAGAGAGGCCTGTTTGGCCCTCCAGTCTTGAGCCTTGACTGAGGTGGGAGCTGGAGGGAGGGGAAGCCCTAAAAGTTACCCGTACAGCTCGCAGGGGTTACAATCAGCACAGATTGTTCTATGAAGGTACAGGTATATTCCTCAAAACAAAATATGACATGCAAATGCAATCATTGGCATTATTACGTGGGCAAGGACACTTCTTGTACGTCTTTCTGTCACATCCTTCATAATCACTTCACCTCTTAATAAAGTAGATTGAACCTCTGCTCATTGCAATCAAGACGTGTATTTACATCGAAAAGCACACTATGTACCGTTACGCCTCAGTCACAAGACTACCATTCATCCCACGCGTTTGTCGAATCCAACAGCATGTCTCTGTTCCAGAGGCCTAGTGTGCCTATGGGACTGCCACCTGGTATGTTGCCGCGCATGCTCTCCGTGCTCTTCCATTCTTGCTTCTCCATCATCCGTGCCATTTGTATCAGTCTGCCTGTGCGTCCCTTCACCTCTGCTTCCTCCCATCACCTCATGCGCCATCGCCTCACCCACCGCCCACATCACCACTGCACGCCGCCTGTAGTCATCCATCGCCTTCGAGGAAGCTTCCTCCATGGATGCAGTTTCGCCCTCCTCCAGACCACCCTGAGCTGGCTCCCTCTGGGCATGTGCCGTCTGCAGGTTCCCGTGTTTTCCTGAGAGCTCTGTCTCCCCACCCAGCTCTTGAGACAGGAAGCGCTCACACTCCCCTTCATCCCATGCAGGGGAAGCGGCAAGCAGGTAGGAGTCAGACAAGCCAGGTCCCTCCCCCTCCGATTTACTCTTAGCTTCGCTTACATCTGGGCTCAGGAGGTCTTTGTCACAGGCTCTCTCAAGCTCCCTCGTTTGTGTCACACTGGAGCCAGCGCCGGGTGAAGCGTGCAGCAGCAGATCTGCTTCCCACGGCGAGACAGGCACGTTCAGCCCCAGGCCAGCCGGATGCGCGCATCCGCAGATACGATACGGCGCAATCATATCTGGCAGGCGGTCGGCCGTCACCGGCTGTCGGTGCTCGCGTGTGGTCCGCTCATCCCGCATGTGGTCCCTCAGAAAGGACGCCGCGTCCGTGCGGCACGCTGGCGGCTCTTCTGCCTGCACGCGGAAAGCCGAAAGCAGCCGGTTTAAAAAACCGAATGTCTGAAAAGCATTAACCTATGTTTTTCTAAATCTGGGTCGGAATTTAAAGCTATAGCACAAACTCGCGGGCTCCAAGCTCACCTTACCCTTGCTGCTCCGTGTTTCGACTGAATCAGCGGAACATATCACCGCAAGCTTCCGGAATCGCACACACTTAGGTCGCGTTCTTAAAAAGCTGCCTGAACGAGTCGCTTCTTGACAGCGACCGTCGCAGCGGTGACCACTCCAGGCCAGCCGCGAGTCAAGCGCTAACGTGAACACCATCGTGCCGGAGACATTCGATGCGGCCAGGAGCTTACATAATTAGCACCGATCTAGGCCTCCTAAAGAAGAAACGAACCGACTGGCTCCTTCATAGCTTCCTACGGTAGAGCGGATGGGGAAATGTGAACTTTCTTTCGATGAAAATCCGTCTTGCTAAGCGGAGGAGCTGATTGGTTTGCCCCAGCTGCTTGGGTTGCATTGCGCGCCGTAAGGTGCGCTGGCAGGGTCTACGTTTCGTGCGATGGAGCGCCATGTCGAGGAACAGATTGTGATGTGGCGAGGAGCCAAGAAACAGATAGGAACATTTGGGGCTGATTGTGACTCGAGAGTCCTGACCTGACCTCGCCACTGTCTAGGTTCGGTTCATGTGTGGAGGGGGAGATGAGGATAAATACAGTCGATGCCCAATCTTATCGCAGCTCAACCTGGCGCCCAGTCTGAATCCGTTCCCTAAACCCCCCATATGCGGGCAATGTGATATCCGTTTGATTCACTCATGATTGCGTCTGCGACCAGCATATAGCAAGGGACAAGTCGTTGACGACGAGGTTTCGTCGCCACGGAACTGTGCACCGCCGTCGCCTGATCGTTTCACAAGAGTCGCACACTGGCAACAAATATCGCCACACAAGCCCCCCCCCCCCACAAATACCCACCCATTTCGCCGTGTGCTCGTGCGAAAGCCTCATTTGCCCGTGGCGAGGGACAGCGAAATACTTGACCGATTGAATTCCCGGCACCCTAAAATCTTGTGTAACTCTGTCGCGCCTCGACTGTAATACGGTATGCAACCACGGTACTCGATCAACATTTCATGACGAATATGTAATGTTCAATATACGCACCATGAGGGGAAATGTCCACCTACCACCAACATTGCAGTCCATTAACCTACTCGACTTAGGAGTAGTATATGCGAGGTGTATATGCAAGGTTCAACAATCAAAGAAGAAAGGCCTCGCAAGGCTTGATTTAGTTCTCGATGCAAGGTTCTACGCCTCACCCAATGGTCCAGAGTGGTACTGGAACAATAAGCCAGAAAGGGACAGAAGCAGCTACTGGTTGGTAGACGTGGGCGCATGGCCCCATCACCATGATTGAGCTGTTTCGGTTCGGGTACCTTCACTGACACCCCAAGTTTTAACAATATTCGTACTTATGCTAGAACACCCTGTCGTGAGCTCCTTCAGTTTAGCCAATCGCAGAAACTCAACGAGCTAAGTAAACAGATTCACACCCACAAAATATGTGATCCCACCAACAGAGTCGATAACACCGGAAGAGTGCTCACTTGGGGTGTGGAGTGTAGGAGGGAGTTAGGGACACCACGCCCGTAAATCTGTTCGGAACATTGAAAAACGAGGGATTTTCACGGACCGAAGGACGACATAGCCCAGCATAGGGGAGCATTTGTTGACATCATTTGTGTCACAAAGCGCCAAACGTGCCCCACGCGAAGGGTTGGCCTGTTTGGGGAAGGGTACGCAACGTGATTGGTGGAGCGTCTTGGAGCTGGACCAGCGAAGCTGGGCCGGAAGGGGCAGTCGGAGAGGGGATCGTCGCCGTCCACGAGGAAGTCGAGTCGAGTCAGAGTCTGAGAGAAGGATGGATGGACGGTTGAGATGAGAAGGCGGCCACGAAGAATGTTCTGTAGTGTATGTGAGGTGAAATTGGATGTGAGGGGCACGGGGTGGACTTCTCGCTGACAAGGCACCCAGCCCTAATTTGCACGACTGTTTTGCACCCTGAGTCCTGTCCTGCCCTTATTTCACGCGGTTGATTGACACACTTCGCGCCCGATTCCCCTCGATTTCCAACCAGCCCTGTCGATTGCTCTCGTGTTAGCGCACCACCACTGTCGACGCCGCATTCGCGCAGACTCCAGTTCAGCGAGCTGATTAGACGTGCACACTCCGCGCGTGCTGCTAGAAAACCGCGATCGAGTTTTAGACGCCCTGCGTCGCCGCGATTCACGGCAAGGGTATGTCGGGAGAGAGAGACGTTCGCGAGAGGCTCAGGCCGCCAGGCAGCGGCAGCAGCAGCAGCAGCAACAGCGGCGTGCTTAATTCGTCGCGAAGCGACGTCGCTTCGACCGACAGATTCGCGAGCTCCACCCAGCTCCTAACAGCGGGAGGCTCCTCGCCGCCTCGCGACAGGTTCGCGACGTCGTCGCATCCTGCAACCCTCGCTTCCGCGCTCTCTTCCTCCTCCTCGTCGTCTTTTTCCACCCACGCGACGCCAATTCGCAGCGCGCCAAGCCTTATAATTCCTGAATTGGTGGCGGGACCAACCGCCAACGGCGCCGCGCTTAACGGCGTCGATTTCGGTGTGCTTAGCGGCGTCAACGGCGTTAAGGGAATCAACGAAATCAACGGAGTGAAGGAGGGGATTCCGGAGAACGCTATACTGCCCGTGAGCCACCCCCCGGCAGTGAGAATGACAAATGGCGGACTCGAGTCGCGCGAGGCGGGGTCTCACGCCGCCGGCCTCGCGGGAACGACATTGCCGCGAGATGCGGCGGAATTTGCGGCGATGGCGATTGCTGCGGCGAAGGCGGCGCAGAGACGAACGCTGGAATGCGCGATCGACGCCGTGGACGCGCTCTCCGCGTGGTGCGGCGCCGCAAGCGCGGGGGGAGTCGGCGGAGGCGGAGGGGCAACGGGGGGCGCGCTGATGCGGCGCGGAGGGGGAGGCGGGGGCGCGAGCGTGCTGGGGGGAGGCGGAGACCCGCTGAAGGGGAGTCGGAAGATATGGGTGGCGGGCCTGCTGCTGGTGGCGCTGATTAGCCTCCTGGTGAGATGCGGCACGCGAGGGCGGGGGGAGAGGGGAAGGCTGCGGGGTCAGTTGTGGAAAGGGTGCTTTCAGGGGGAAGGGTCGTTGAGGAACGGGGTAATTGGCGGGGTGATGGGAGGTGGAAGCGATGGGGCGCGCATAGGGGCGGAGATTGTATGGGAGAGGGTGAGGGGCCGAAAGGTGAAAGCGAAGGAGAGTGCGAGGGGAAGGTGCAGGGGGGGTGGGAAGGGGGAGGGGGAGGGCAGGGGATCGCGGAAAGCTTTCGTCTGCACATGAACCGCGCAAGCGCAGTCAACCCATCCATTGTAACCCGCCTTGGCTCAAAATAGGATCAAGGCCACTTTCTGCCCACCAAACCCCCTCCCCTGCTGAAACTTCTTTCAGGAGAAAAAAAGCACAACCCCACCCCCCCCCCCCCCCCCCCCCCCCCCCCCCCTCTCCCCTCGTTCTCTGACCTCTGTGCCTCCTTGCCCCCGCATTTATCTCCCCTCTCTCTCATGCATTTCATGCCCCCTCCCCCTCACCCCCACTTCCCTCCTCTCCTCCCTCCTCTCCTTCCTCCTTTCCTCCCTCCTCTCCTCCCTCCTCCCTCCCCTCTTCCGCCCCCCGCTTCCTCGTCTCTCTCCTTCCTTCTTCCCTCTTCTTTTTCCCCCCTTCTCTCTACCCCATCTCACCTGCCCCACCCCTTTGCGCCATCAGAACACGGCACACGTGAGGGACTTCAGAAAGGATGACGTCACGCCCTTCGTTACAAGGTAACCAGTGCCTGTTGTCTTGGACAGCCGTGCCACACTGCCTTGATGCTCGCTTCACCCCTCCTTCCTGCCCTCCACTCCACTCGTCCCCACACACCACTCCCCTCGCCCCCCCCCTCCCCCCCTCCTCCCCCTCTCCTCCCCCCTTCATTATCACACCCCCCTCCCCTCCCCTCCCCTCCACCCCTCGTTCCCCCCAGCCTGGCGAGCAGCGAGGCGCAGCTGGCGCGGCAGCTACAGGCGCAGGCGTCAGTGGTGTCGGAGCTGTCGTCGCGCTCGCAGCAGCAGGTGCAGCTGCTCGGCGCGCTGCTGCAGCGCACGCAGGGGCTCGAGGGCGCGCTGGGGCGCCTGGCGGAGGGGCGCGTGCAAGAGGTGGTGGAGAGGGAGATAGGCGCGCTAGGGGGAGGCGGAGGCGGAGGGGAGGGGGGGGAGGATGGGGGAGGGGGGAGGAGGCAGCTGGTGGTGGAGGGGGAGGAGGTGGCGGGGCAAGAGGGGAAGGTGGGACGACAGGCGGGTAGACAGGTGAGAGAGGAGAGGAGAAGGGAGGTAATGTGTGTGTTTAGCCACCTCCCACCTCCCTCCCCCACCCCCACCCTCCCCCTAACGCCGCTCCCCTCACCGCCCCACTTCCCCGCCCTCCCCTCCCCATTCCCTGCCCGTTTTGCCGCTCTCAGCTGCGTCTGCAGGGCGCCATCATTTAGAGCCTCGAGGCACATCATTTAGAGCCTCGAGGCACATCATTTAGAGCCTCGAGGCACATCATTTAGAGCCTCGAGGCACATCATTTAGAGCCTCGAGGCACATCATTTAGAGCCTCGAGGCACATCATTTAGAGCCTCGAGGCACATCAAAAGTCTGCCTCATAATCTGTCCCCCCTCCTTCTCCTCCTTCTCCCCTTTTACCCCCCCCCCCCCCCCCACCATCCTCCCTCCCATACTCGCTTCCTCCCCTTCAGCTGCGGCTGCAGCGCGCCATCATCGAGAGCCTCAAGGCACATCATCAATTTGCCCCCTACCCTCTCTCCCCTCCTTCCCCGTTTTTATCCCCCCCTCCTCTTCCCACTCCCACCCCCGCGCCCCCTCCCCTCCCCCCTCGCAGCTGCGGCTGCAGCGCGCCATCATCGACAGCCTCAAGGCGCGAGTCGCCCAGCTGCAGAAAGAAGTCGCTGCGGCCAAGGCCGACTCTGCTGCCGCCTCCACTGCGGCTGCTGCTGCTGCTGCTGCCGCTGCCGCTGGTGCTGGTGATGCTGGTGCTGCCGCTGCCGCTGCCACTGGTGGTGGTGGTGCTGCTGCTACAGCCAGGGGCTCACTGCTTGAGCTGCCGACCCAGGGGCAGGGGCAGGGGCAGGGGCAGAGGGGGGATCAGCGGCAGGAGGAGACGGAGCAGAATGAGGAGCAGAATGAGGAGCAAACACAGGAGCAGGAGCAGGGGCAAAGACAGGAGCAGGAACATCAGGAGCAGCAAGAGAGGCAGGAGGGAGAAGGAGAGGGCGAAGAGCGAAGGGGGGAGCGGAGGGAAGGGGGAGACACGGAAGGAGGGGGTGTGGTAGCGGACTTGGGTCTGATTGGTCGAGAGGAAGGTGAGGGGAGGGGGAGAGGGGAGGGGGGAGGGGCAACGGGAATTATGGGGGAACGGTGGCAAGGAAGGGCGATGAGTTGCTGCTGTGTGTTGCTCTTTCAAACTGACTGTGAATGCGCATATGTGGGTGTCCTCTGTCCTCTTCCTTTTCTGATCTCTCTTTGTGTGTTCGTTGTGCGTCCATGTGTGTGTGTGTGTGTGCACGCCCGTGTATGCATGTGTGCATGTGTGCCTGTCAGAATACACGCCGTTTAGAGAGTACTCCACACCATCTGGCTATAGGTTCATCCGTTTCAGGTAAACTCAAACACTAACCTTCTCCCAATCCCATCCCATCCCATCCCATCCCATCCCATCCCATCCCATCCCATCCCATCCCATCCCATCCCATCCCATCCCATCCCATCCCATCCCATCCCATCCCATCCCATCCCATCCCATCCCATCCCATCCCATCCCATCCCATCCCATCCCCATCCCCATCCCATCCCATCCCATCCCATCCCATCCCATTTCCGACCATCTCACTTCTTCCATGTCATTGCAGCACCTCCCAATTCATCCCATGCCATGCCATGCCCTTCCATGCCATGCCATGCCATGCCATGCCATGCCCTTCCATGCCATGCCATGCCATGCCATGCCATGCCATGCCATGCCATGCCATGCCATCCCATCCCATGCCATGGCACCATGCTCGCATCACCAGCAGCTTCCAGCCTAGATCCTCATCACGTATCCCTCCTCCCTCCTCCCTCCTCCCTTCTCCCTTCTCGCCCCTCCCCTCCACCACCCCCCAGCGCGCACCGCATCTCCCCAACGGCCTTTGCTGCCATTGGCGTGGCTCCCCTGTCGGCCCGCAGCCTCTCCGCCCCCCTCAGCCACTGCATGTATGTGCCGCTCAGCCACTGCATGTATGTGCCGCTCAGCCACTGCATGTATGTGCCGCTCAGCCACTGCATGTATGTGCCGCTCAGCCACTGCATGTATGTGCCGCTCAGCCACTGCATGTATGTGCCGCTCAGCCACTGCATGTATGTGCCGCTCAGCCACTGCATGTATGTGCCGCTCAGCCACTGCATGTATGTGCCGCTCAGCCACTGCATGTATGTGCCGCTCAGCCACTGCATGTATGTGCCGCTCAGCCACTGCATGTATGTGCCGCTCAGCCACTGCATGTATGTGCCGCTCAGCCACTGCATGTATGTGCCGCTCAGCCACTGCATGTATGTGCCGCTCAGCCACTGCATGTATGTGCCGCTCAGCCACTGCATGTATGTGCCGCTCAGCCACTGCATGTATGTGCCGCTCAGCCACTGCATGTATGTGCCGCTTGGCCCTCCCCCTCTCACTCCCCATATCATTTCCCATCTCACTCCCCCTCACTCCCCATCTCACTCCCCCTCACTCCCCATCTCACTCCCCCTCACTCCCCCTCACTCCCCATCTCACTCCCCATCTCACTCCCCCTCACTCCCCATCTCACTCCCCCTCACTCCCCATCTCACTCCCCATCTCACTCCCCTCACTCCCCATCTCACTCCTCCTCTCAATCCCCCTCTCACTGTCTGTCAGCATCCCCCCCCCTCCCCCCCCCCCGCCTTAGTTTACTCAATAATCGTCCTCCATTTTCCTTTGATACCCGAATTCCCACTCTCTTTACCCTCACTCTCCCTTCACCCCTGCGCTCTCAGTTTCCCTTCTCCCTCTACCCTCCCGCCTTTCCCTCCGTCCTCTTTTCTCTTTCCTCCAACTCCCGTCCACACCTCTTGACCTCACTCGTCTCTCTACCGCTACTGTCCTCCACTCCGCCCCCCACGTGCTGCCTAACCCCCCTCAGGTTCCGTCCGCCCCCTGCATAGAAACCCCTCTCTGCTTCACACTCCCCCCCTCCCCCCTGCTCTCTCCCCCCCTCCCCCCCGCCTCCCTCCCCCCCCAACCGCTGGCTTCCCCCCTCTAACTCCCCCCTCCCCCCTGTGAGGGGAGCCCTCTCCACGTTCTTTCCCTCGCACCCCTCTCAGCATCTCTCTCCCCCTCCCCCCTCTCCCTCCTCCCCCCCCAAACAGCTGGCTTCCCCCCTCTGGCTCCCCCCTCCCCCCAGTGCGGGGAGCCCTCTCCGCGTTCTTCCCCTCGCACCCCTCAGAGCAACCGTCAGAAACAGTGGTGCTGCGCTGCTCCTTCCCCCCCCCTGCTGCGCCTGGGGAGGGGGAGCAGCAAGGGGAGGGGAGGGGGGGTGGGGGGGAGGGGGCTTTGCCGTATGGAGGCAGCGCGGCAGCAGTGCTGGCTGGCGGCGTGACCATCCCCCTCATCAGGTGCGGGATGTTGCATGGTGCTTGTGATAACCTCTCTTTCGCCCTCCTCTCTTTCGCCCTCCTCCATTTCGCCCTCCTCTCTTTCGCCCTCCTCCCTTTCGCCCTCCTCTCTTTCGCTCTCCTCTCACGACAGTTTTACACCCAAACATAAGGGAATCCGACAATAATGCACCCAATTAGTTCAACCCAATGAGAGGCGATTCTTGCGCATGTGTTATCAACTGTTTCGGATGGACGTTGCTTTGCAACTCTGCAGAAAATGCCAAACCAGAAACGGAAAATCTTGGGCAGCTTTCAGGGTAACAAAAATAAGGCCCAAAGAGGCAGGCGTCCAGCTAACATGCCTGGCGTCCAGCTAACATGCCTGGCGTCCAGCTAACTTGCCTGGCATCCAGCTAACTTGCCTGGTGTCCAGCTAACTTGCCTGGCGTCCAGCTAACTTGCCTGGCGTCCAGCTAACTTGCCAGGCGTCCAGCTAACTTGCCAGGCGTCCAGCTAACATGCCTGGCGTCCAGCTAACTTGCCAGGCGTCCAGCTAACATGCCAGGCGTCCAGCTAACTTGCCTGGCGTCCAGCTAACTTGCCGGATGTCTAGCTAACATGCCAGGCGTCCAGCTAACTTGCCTGGCGTCCAGCTAACTTGCCGGATGTCCAGCTAACTTGCCACCTACTCTTCCCCCCCACACCCTTCAACACATCCCCACCATCCTCCTCCCCTCCCCTCCCCACACCAGGGAGCAACAACCCCCCGACGAACCATCCACCACCACCACCACCCCCTCCTCCTCCTCCTCCTCTCCCTTCCCTCCCCCCTTCCCCTCGCACCTCACTCTCTGCCTCCCCCCACTCTACGGCCCGTCCCTCTCGCCCCGCGCCCTCCTCGAGTTCCTCTCGTACCACCGCCTGCTGGGCATCGACTCCTTCCTGCTCTACAACGCAGGGGGAGCCACAGAGGGGGTGAGGGAAGTAGTGAGGCGGGAGGAGGAGAAGGGGAGAGCAGTGCTGTTGGACATGATGGGGCTGTTGGAGCGGGAGCACATGTGGAATCACGGGCAGGTGCCGGCTCTGCATGACTGCATCTACCGCTCGCGCCTGTCGGCTCGATGGCTGCTGTATGTAGACCTGGACTCTTACCTCTGGCTGCCGCCTGTCACTGAGCCGCGCCCTCTGCCCCCCCTGCATATCCTGCTAGAGACCTACGATGCTGGTAACACGGTAACCACCACCAGCAGCAGCAGCAGCAACGGCACAGCTTCTGCTGCTGTCGCCACAGCCGCAGACCCCAGCCTGAGTGGGTGGGGCGACGGCAGCGGCAGCAGCAGGGGCGGCAGCAGCAGCTCAGTGGCCGGCATCACCTTCGGCTCTCTCTGGTTCTCCATCCACCTCTGCCGCCCGCGCGCCGACCACGAAATCGAGGTGCTCGGCCTACCCGACCCAGCAGCAGCAGGCATGGCAGCTGGGAGAGAAGCAGCAGCAGGAGCGGCCGCAGCAGGGGGCGTGGATGCAGGGGGGGGCGGCTGTGGAGGGGAGGGGTGGTGCGGGACAAAAAGGTACCCAAGGAGTCGCAATGGGGGGGGGCGAGGGACGGAGAGCTCCAGGTGGAGCGGTTTGTGTTCCACTGGCCCGACCCCGCGTGCCATGAGAATGAGCACGATGGGGAGAGGGTGTTTGACCCGTCGCTGTGCCCGGGGGAGAAGGGCCACCGCAAGTTCATTGTGGACCCGAGACGGGTGAGTGCCTCTCGAAGTGTCCAGTCCAAGACACGAGCCCAGCCCTCCTTTTCTTCTTACTCCCCCCTTGTGCCTCGCTACTCGTCCACTGTCCGCACTTCCCCTGCTGTCATTTACACTGCCCATACCCCCTTGCGTCCTCCCCTCTCCAGCTTTCCCCTCCTTTGCGCTGCCCAGTCCCCACGCTCATTAGGTTCGGGTGCCTGAAGCAGCTCCCTATCGGTTTGATACCATGAGTGTGTTCCGCTCTGCACTGATATTTCCCACCGACCCCCCACATGGCGCATCTGAGCACGAGCGACCTGCAGCTGCTGCACTACCGGGAGCTGGGGTCGGGTGGCTGACCTCAGTCCTGTCGCTCGTCGCTGCCCTCCTCTCCCTTTCCGTCTGCACCCACAACCAGGTGGACACCATGACTGTCTTCGGCCCCGCCCCTTCCGACCCAGCCTACCCGCGCATGGCCCACCTGAGCACGAGCGACCTGCAGCTGCTGCACTACCGCGAGCTAGGGTCGGGCACGGAGCAGGGCGTGTGTGACGAGCCCACCCCCCGGTGGCGCGCAGTGGGGTGGTGGCACACGGACGCCACCTATGGCAAGTCAATCGCTGCGTTGAGGCAGCGGGTCACCTGCAACTTCACAGCAACTGGGGTGAGTGGTGAGGTGTATTGGGGCGCCTTCAGGTGTTTTTAGATTTTGACATGTGGTTATACGAGGTACTTCCTGATGTGAGCTGAGCAATTTTTGCACTTGCAAACTCTGGCTGTACCCAACCTTCCCCATCCTCACACTTCTCGCCTCTTGCCATCGCCCCCTCTCCCCTGCAGTGTGAAGGCTCACCCTATTCGTGATCTGCACGACACATCAAGCTATACTGCACAACATTGCCCCTATTTTGAGGCAACCAAGTCAGGGAAGAACCTGTCAGAACCAGGGCTGACTTTATCAGACTATTTACTCTGATTAGTCTGAAATCTCAGACCTATTTTTTGGCCAAACCTGAATTTCCAGATAAGGCATTTTCCCAATCCTGATCCCTTCAGAGTACGATTCTAGGGATCCTGAGAAAATCAGAGTTGTCGCTAACCCAGTACTGAGTTTTCAGAGCACATCGCGTACAGACCCTGACTCATTACCTGTACAGTACCAACCTTCGAAAATTTTGGTGAAGTCCCCAATCGCTAGAGACATGCCCCACATACCCCACAACTCCTAAAACTTTTCGGCCAAGTCCCCAAACCCTAGAGACAACCCCCATCCCACACCCCACAACCCATCTAAAATTTCGGCGAAGTCCCGGAACGCTAGAGACATCCCCCACACACTGTCAACTTATACATATTATCTATGTAGAAGTTATAGGCTAGACTGAGGTATGCTTCTAGTGAGTACAACCAACTAGTATTTGTTCTAGGTTTCCACCTCTAGTCATCATTTCGTTCTCATTCTGACATGGTATCATGCGTAGGTTAGCATCCCCCACCTACCGCTTCCGCCCGTACCCTAGCTAGGCCACGTCGCGCCTCCTAGCCCCGTCGCACCTCCTAGCCACGTCGCCCCCCCCCCCCCCCCCTCCTGGGCCACGTCGCGCCACCCTAGCCCCGTCGCGCCACCCTAGCCCCGTCGCGCCCCTCCTGGGCCCCGTCGCGCCTCCTAGCCCCGTCGCGCCCCTCCTGGGCCCCGTCGCGCCACCCTAGCCCCGTCGCGCCACCCTAGCCCCGTCGCGCCCCTCCTGGAACCCGTCGCGCCTCCTAGCCCCGTCGCGCCCCTCCTGGGCCCCGTCGCGCCACCCTAGCCCCGTTGCGCCACCCTAGCCCCGTCGCGCCCTGCCTGGCCCCGTCGCGCCCTGCCTGACCCCGTCGCGCCCGCTCGGCCCCGTCGCGCCCTGCCTGGCTCCGTCGCGCCCGCCTGGCCCCGTCGCGCCCTGCCTAGCCCCGTCGCGCCCTGCCTGGCCCCGTCGCGCCCGCTCGGCCCCGTCGCGCCCCGCCTGGCCCCGTCGCGCCCGCCTGGCCCCGTCGCGCCCTGCCTAGCCCCGTCGCGCCCTGCCTGGCCCCGTCACGCCTGCCTGGCCCCGCCGCGCCTACCTGGCCCCGTCGCGCCCTGCCTGGCCCCGTCGCGCCTGCCTGGCCCCGTCGCGCCTGCCTGGACCCGCCGCACCTGCCTGGCCCCGCCGCTTGGCCCCGTCGCGCCCTGCCTGGCTCCGTCGCGCCCGCCTGGCCCCGTCGCGCCCTGCCTAGCCCCGTCGCGCCCTGCCTGGCCCCGTCACGCCTGCCTGGCCCCGCCGCGCCTCCCTGGCCCTGCCGCGCCTGCCTGGCCCCGCCGCGCCTGCCTGGCCCCGTCGCGCCCTGCCTGGCCCCGTCGCGCCTGCCTGGCCCCGTCGCGTCTGCCTGGCCCCGCCGCACCTGCCTGGCCCTGCCGCGCCTGCCTAGCCCCCGCCGCGCCTCCCTGGCCCCGCCGCGCCTGCCTGGCCCCGCCGCGCCTGCCTGGCCCCGCCGCGCCTGCCTGGCCCCGCCGCGCCTGCCTGGCCCCGCCGTGCCTTCCTGGCCTCGCCAGCACCTGCCTGGCCCCACCGCACCTGCCTGACCCCTTCGCCCCGGCTCGTCCTGCCGTGCCGCCTCGGGCTCCGTCTCCTCCGCTCGCCCGTGCTGAGGCGCTTCGCGGCCGCCGTGCTGGAGGGGGCTGTCGCTGTGTTCCTGTGGAGCTGTGCCGCTGACCCTGCACGATGGCGGACTTTGTTCTCCGACTGGACGCGGAGGGCCATGCGGTTGACTTCGCCGCCTGGCTATCCGATCTCCGCCGCCACCTTACAGGTCAGCGCCAGGATGGCCACTCTTTGGTTGTCCATGTCGACGGCTTGCTCCCCCGTCCCCCCGCACCTGCTCCCCTCCCTGCTGATCCCTCCTCTGATAACCGTGAGACCTTCTCTATTGCTGCGCTTGCCCGTGCGGTCTGGGACTCCCGCGATGCAGTCGCTCAGGTTGCCATTAGCCACGCCCTCCCTGTCTCTGAGCGCTCGCGTTTTGCTACTATTGAGACGGCCAAAGCTTACTTAGACGCTGTTATTGCCCGCTATTCCACACCCGCGTCTGCTTCTGCTGGTCGCCTGCTCTTCCCTATGCTTTTCCCAGACCTTGCAGCTTTCCCTACCGTCGCAGACTTTGCCACTCACCTGCGTGCCCTAGAGACCCGCTATCGCACTGCCAGCACTGCTGCCCAGCTCACTGCGCTCCCCCCCCCTTTCTGCATGACGCTCTATTTTATCGCTATGCGCCTGCCAGACCGCCCCGCTAGTGCTCGCGATCACTTTCTTAGCCAGCACCCAGGTGACCTCACTCTCACTGCCTTTGTCGACACCCTCACCGAGATCGAGACTCGCCAGCGCACTATCGCTCAGTCGAGCGGTGCGCCGGCAGTTTCTATCTTTCACGGTTGTGCCCCCTCCCAGTGTGCGTTCACTGACGTTTCGGCTGCGGTCGCCTCGGCGGCCCCTCTCACCGAGTCGGCTGGTGCGGTCCACCCGCAGCAGCGCTCGCGCCGCGGTGGCCGTGGTCGCCAGGGGGGTAGGGGTGGTGGTGGCAGTAGTGGTGGTGACGGTAATCCGCCTGCGGGGACTACCACTGGTGGGCAGGAGCAGCAGCCCCAGCCGCAGCAGGAGCAGCCCCAGCCGCAGCCGCCGCCCCAGCAGCAGTTACCGTCCCAGCAGCAGTCGCCGCAGCAGTGGGCCCGTCTCCCGCCTGGTTGGCCCGGCACCTCCGGAGGTAGTGGCCGTGGTGGCGGCCCGCGCAGCTTGGCGTCTACCGGCGGCTCCGGTGCTGTCACCTGCCAGTACCAGCTTCAGACCGGGCCTCTTCGCGGCACTCTGTGTCGCCGCCCGCACCCGACCGCCCGCTGTTTCCGCCGCCTCGACGATCTCTTTCGTCGTCGCTTTGGCCCGGCCTCGGACCTCCCCGACTGGCACAGCCTGCTCCGCCAGGGCGTGCCGATCTTTGAGTTAGACATGGATCAGCTAGGTGCTGCTTTGCATGCTTTGTATTCTGACACTTCTAGTTTTGCTGGATCTTATTACCCTGTGTACTCTAGTTTAGGTGTTGCACCACTGTGTAGCTTAGCCTCCCCTGCTGCGTCAGGCGTAGGACTGCCTAGGTTGCCTAGTCTAGTCGCTGCACCGGCTCCGTCCGCGGCCTCCGCCACTGCGTCGCTGTCCTTCACTCTCGACTCCGGTGCTTCTGCCTGCTTCTTCCGCGACCGTTCCACGCTCACGCCGCTTGCTGCACCTGCTGTTGTCTCTCTCGCTGACCCCTCTGCGGGTCCAGTCGTCGCGCGCAGTTCTACGTCCCTTCCCTGTCCGGCAGTTCCCTCAGGCTCCCTTACTGGCCTCCACGTTCCCTCGTTCTCCAGGAACCTGGTTGGTGTCGGCTGTCTCCAGGACCTCGGCGTCACCACCACGTTCCCCGGGCACGAGCGGTTCGCTGTCTGTTCTGAGGCTGTCTCAGGTTCCCCCCTTGCGACGTTCCCCCGGGACCCGGTGTCCGGTCTGTTTACCCTACACACCGCTTCCCCCCCGGTTGGTGCGTCCTCCCAGGTCGCTGCAGCTTGCTCGTGTCGGTCCCTCGCTCACCCCTCCCTTCTCTGGCACCACCGCTTAGGTCACCCTGCTCTCCCGCGTCTGCGTCACATGTCCCAGCACGGTCTTGTCTTAGGTCTCCCTGCGTCGCTCCCTGCCCTTCCTCCCTCGACTGCGCCACCGTGCACGCCTTGCGTCGAGGGTCGGCTTCGCCGTGCTCCTCACTCCTCCTCGCTGCGTCCTGCTACTGCCCCCCTTCAGACCTTGCACTTGGACGTTTGGGGCCCTGCCCCCGTCCCCGGACCGCGCGGTGAGCGCTACTTCCTTGTGCTCGTCGACGACTACTCGCGCTACACCACGGTGTTTCCCCTGGAGCGGAAGGCCGACGTGCCCGACGTTCTTCTCCCGTGGGTTGTGGCTGCGCGTCTCCACCGCGGTCTCCCCGTGTTGTGTCTCCACTCCGACCGTGGCGGCGAGTTCGCCTCTGGTCGGCTTGGACAGTTCTGTCGTGCGGAGGGCATCACCCAGTCGTACACCTTGCCGGACTCGCCACAGCAGAATGGGGTTGCTGAGCGCCGCATCGGCTTGGTCATGGAGGTCGCCCGTACCTCCATGATCCATGCCGATGCCCCCCATTTTTTGTGGCCGTTCGCTGTTCGCTACGCTGCTCACCAGCTTAACCTGTGGCCACGCTCCCAGCGGCCGCAGGTTTCGCCGACCCTCCTTTGGACCGGGTCCCCCGGTGACGCGTCTGCGTTCCACGTCTGGGGCTGCCTTGCTCACGTTCGTGCCTCTGGCACGGACAAGCTCACTGCCCGCACTGTCCCCTGTGTCTTCCTCGGTTTCCCCCTGGACTCGTCTGACTGGCTTTTCTACCACCCGCCGTCTCACCGCTTCCTCCACTCTCGTGACGTCACCTTTGACGAGTCCGTCTCCTTCTACCGCCGCTTCCCTCACCGAGGTCTCCCAGTTGCCCCCCCCCTGTTCCTTGCTCCCTCTCCCCCGGTAGCCCCTGCCCCTCTCCCGCCTCGTCCTGCCCCGTCTGGTGTCTCCCACGTCACTCCCCTCCCGTCAGTTGTCCCCGTTGAGGAGTCTGCTGACTCTGGTGGTACCCCCGATCCGTCCTTGCCGCATCCCCCTTCCCCGGTGCCTCCGCCCCCACTGTCGCAGTCGCCGACCCCGCTGCCGCCGCCGTCGCCGTCGCTGCCGCAGCCGTCGCCGCTGCCGCCGCTGTCGCTGCCGCAGCCGTCGCCGCTGTCGCTGCCGCCGCAGTCGTTGCCGCCACTGCCGCCGCCGCTCTTGGCCCCTGGGGGTGCTGGTGTGGAGGAGGGTGTTCGTCCTGCGGCTTCTGGGGGTGCCGCTGGTGTTGGAGGGGGTTCTCGCTCTGGGGGTGTTGGTTCTGGGGGTGCTGCTGTTGAGTGTTCTGCCGACGGTCGTTCTGCCTCTGCTGGTCCGAGAGTTCCGGCCCAGCCGCCGTCGCCGCCGCAGCAGCCGTCGCCGCCGGTTTCCGCTCTCCGCCTGCTCGGCCTTCCCTCACCGGACCGCGCGCCGGTGTCTCCCCCACCGCCTGCTGACCTCCCTGTCTACGGTCCTGTGTTCCCGCCGCCGGACTCGTCTCCGGCCCGTCTTCCTCCTCGTTCCCCTCCTGTGTCTCCTCCGCTGTCCCCTGACCCTACCCCTCCGTCTCACGTTTGGGCTCGCCGTCCCCCCCGTGCTCGTCCCGTCTCTCCTGTCCTGCCCACCCACCCTATGTTGCTCCGTTCCCGCTCGTCTCGTCCTCCCCTCCTCCCGTCCCCTCCTCCCTCGTCCCTTGCTGTTGCACCTCCTCCGTTCTCTGACTACCTCCGTGCTTCTCGTCCCCTTGTCCCTCGGGTCCTTGCCTCTCTTGTTACCGACCCTGCTGTTCCTGTCTCGCGCCTTGACGCGCTTGTCGCCGCTGTCGCTGACTTCGCTTCTACCCGCCGCCTTGACTACGCTACCGCTCTGGTCTCTGACCCTGCCCGTCCTCTGTCCGTCGGGGGTGCTCCTGCCCTTGGCAGTGACGTCCTAGAGGACAGGCAGTACGAGCTGGCTTTCCTTTCCGAGGCTGCTCCCCATCTCTGCTCCATGCTCCTAGTCCCTGAGGGTGACCCAGACGCCTTCGACATCCCGACCCCTCGCACCTACGCTGAGGCCACCTCGGGACCTTGGGCCTCTCAGTGGATAGCTGCCATGGAGCAGGAGATGGCATCTTGGAGGTCCACCGGCACTTACGTCGACGCAGTTCCCCCGCCTGGGGTGAACGTAGTCGATGGTCGGTGGCTCTTCAAGGTGAAGCGCCCCCCTGGAGAGCCGCCTGTCTTCAAGGCGCGCTACGTGGCCAGAGGTTTCAGTCAGCGCGAGGGGGTTGACTTCTTCCAGACCTTCGCCCCGACCCCGAAGATGACCACTCTTCGGGCGCTGCTACACGTAGCAGCACAGCGTGACTACGAGCTTCACTCCCTCGACTTCTCTACTGCCTTTCTTCAGGGCAGCCTACACGAGCAGGTCTACCTGCGCCGACCACAGGGCTTCACTGGTACCTTCCCTCCTGGGACCCAGTGGCTTCTCAGGCGCCCGGTCTACGGCCTGCGTCAGGCTCCCCGCGAATGGCACGACACGCTACGTGCCACGTTAGCAGACCTGCAGTTCTTTCCGTCCTCTGCTGACCCTTCACTGTTTGTGCGTTCCGGCCAGACTCCGTTCTACATCCTTGTCTACGTAGACGACCTGGTCTTCGCTACCCCTGACAGGGACGCACTGGCCTCTGTGAAGGCTGAGCTGCTGAAGAGACACACCTGCACTGACCTTGGAGAGCTGCGTCGCTATCTTGGCCTGCAGATCTCCAGGGACAGAGCAGCACGCACCATCACTCTGACCCAGTCACACTTGGTGCGTCAGGTCCTTCAGAGGTTCGGTCTTCAGTTCTCCTCCGCACAGCCCACACCTCTACCCGTAGACCATGGGCTCTCTGCTCCTGTTCCTGAGGAGCCAGTAGAGCCCAGCGGCCCCTACGCAGAGCTGGTGGGTTGCCTCATGTACCTGATGACTTGCACGCGCCCAGATCTCGCATACCCTCTCAGCATCCTGGCTCGCTTTGTGGCTACAGGCAGACACCGACCTCAGCACTGGTCTGCCGCTAAGAGGGTTTTGCGTTATCTTGCTAGTACATCAGGCATGGGGTTAGTGCTAGGAGGACGCAGGCCAGTGGTCCTTACTGGGCACACAGACGCTTCTTGGGCAGACGACTCTGAGACGCCCAGGTCGTCACAGGGCTACTGTTTCAGCCTTGGTTCGGGTGCTATCTCTTGGAGATCCACTCGCTCGTCGTCTGTGGCTCAGTCTAGCTGTGAGGCTGAGATCTACGCTGGTGCCATGGCGGCACAGGAGCTCCGCTGGCTGACCTTCTTGCTCACAGACTTAGGTGAGCGGCCTAGCTCTGTCCCGGTCCTGTACGCTGACAACAGGGCCATGATACTCCTGTGTCAGGAGCCTCGGCTTGAGGGCAGAGCGAAGCATATCCAGCTGCGGTACTTTCTCCTGCGTGAGCTACAGCAGCGCCGCCAGGCCCGCGTAGTTCACTTGGCCTCAGGTGCCAACACAGCTGATATCTTTACTAAGGCGCTTGCGCCTAAAGATCATCAGCGGCACTGTGTACAGCTTGGTCTTGTTCCTGTAGCTGCTCCCCTGTTAGGATCCTGATTGTGTACTCTCTATTATATATGCTTGTCAGACTGGCCTTGTGGCCTTACCTCCAGTGGCTGGACTAGTAGTGCCACCCTGGCTTGCTTCAGTTTTGGTTGTATTCTTGCTGACTGGTCTCCAGACCCCTGCCTCTGTGGTTGGACTAGTAGTGCCGCCCTGAGCTGTTTGTTTCTTGTTTAGTTTCACCCCTTGTCTAGCCTAGGGGGTGTGTCAACTTATACATATTATCTATGTAGAAGTTATAGGCTAGACTGAGGTATGCTTCTAGTGAGTACAACCAACTAGTATTTGTTCTAGGTTTCCACCTCTAGTCATCATTTCGTTCTCATTCTGACACACACCCCACAACCCACCCTAAATTTCGACTAATTCGTGTTGTCAGATACAGTCCTCCCTAACACCTTGAACAACCCAGAAGTTTTGAATGAGACTTTCACTTTTTTTTGAACTGCATTGAAATGAGAGTAAATTCCGCATTTTTAACATAGGGAAATTCTCGCCAGTTGCCCGTTTGGTCAACTAAAAGTCTAACAAAATTTAAAGATCACGATCGTTTGCGATCGTTTCGACGTATATCAATCGTTCGATGTCATATAGCGATTAACGTCCACGATTTCCCAACCTGGGCGCTGCAAGGGCGCGAAATTTCTCCCACCCTCCTATTCCCCAGCTTCCCCCCTCCCTGCCGTTTCGATTCCCCCCTTCCCCTCCATTTTCGCTTCCCCCCTCCCCTCCGTTTCGATCACTTCCCCCCTTCCCCTCCGTTTCGCTTCCCCCATCCTTTCCGTTTCGACCGCCCCCCCCTTCCCCCCCTCCCCTCCGTTTCGCTTCCCCCCTCCCCTTCCATTTTGATTCCCTCCCCCATTTCCCCGTCAGGCTCGATTCCACCTCTCAGTTTCGATTTCCGTGGCAGTGCGATTTTACCCCCTCCGTTTTTAGGAATGACTTCCCCGTTTCCCACATTTAACAACTACGCAAAACGAGAGTATGACAAGGTTGCTAGTTGGGGGGGGCCCGGGCTGTGGGAGGATTTTTAATGCTGCAAGGAACTTAGCCGATTTTTTGGGAGGTGTAGGAGGGAGGGATGTTTCTCGCTGTGGGGGTGTTTCCCGTGTGTGATTCTGGTTGTACGTCCTGGACCCTGAAAAAATCAGACTCGCTGAGTTCTGGACCCTGACATTTCAGACTACAAAAATTTCGGCTGAAGGCCCTTCAGACTATTTTTTTTTTTGAGGGGGATTGGCTCAGAGTGCTTTTTTTTTGAAACGTCAGCCCTGGTCAGAACTGAGTCACTAACCACTGAGTAAAAAGGGCTTGTTAAGTAGCGGGTAAGTGCGCCCATAACCCCCCGGGCTCTGCACCTGTGACCCTTCCCCGAGGATCTCAAGGGCAACCCCAGTGTGTCTCTTAACAGGACCCTCTCTGCCTCCTTGGCCCGTGAAGTGGATTCTAGTTATCAGCACAGCACACACACATTTCCAGCTGGGGTACAACGGCTGACTTGTACTGTAATAATGAGGTGCTCTGAAGAGAGTTGTGTCAACTTATACATATTATCTATGTAGAAGTTATAGGCTAGACTGAGGTATGCTTCTAGTGAGTACAACCAACTAGTATTTGTTCTAGGTTTCCACCTCTAGTAATTATTCGTTTCTACGTTAACATGGTATCACGCTTAGGTTAGGATCCCCCCGCCTACCGCTTCCGCCCGTCGCGCCTCCTAGGCCCCGTCGCGCCCCCTAGGCCCCGTCGCGCCCCCCCTGGGCCCCGTCGCGCTCGTTAGGCCCCGTCGCGCCCCCCCAGGGCCCCGTCGTGCCCGCTGGGCCCCGTCGCGCCTCCTAGGCCCCGTCGCGCTCCCCCTGGGCCCCGTCGCGCCCGCTGGGCCCCGTCGCGACCCCTAGGCCCTAACGCGCCCCCGCTGGGCCCCATTGCGCCTCCTAGGCCCCGTCGCGCCCCCCATGGGCCCCGTCGAGCCCGCTGAGCCCCGTCGTGCCTCCTAGGCATCGTCGCGCCTCCTAAGCCCCGTCGCGTCCCCCCCCCTCTGGGCCCCGTCGCGCCCGTTCGGCCCCGTCGCGCCCCTCCTAGGCCCTGTCGTGCCCGCTGGGCCCCGTCGCGCCTCCTAGGCCCCGTCGCGCCCCCTCTGGGCACCGTCGCGCCCGCTGGGCCCTGTCGCGCCTCCTAGGTCCCGTCGCACCCGCTGGGCCCCTTCGCGCTTCCTAGGCCCCGTCGCGCCTGCTAGGCCCCGTCGCGCCCCCCCCTGGGCCCCGTCGCGCCCGTTAGGCCCCGTCGCGGCCCCCCTGGGCCCCGTCGTGCCCGCTGGTCCCCGTCGCGCCTCCTCGGCCCCGTCGCGCCCCCCCTGGGCCCCGTCGTGCCCGCTGGGCCCCGTCGCGCCCCTTAGGCCTCGTCGCGCCCGCTGGCCCCTGTCGCGCCTGCTGTTAGCGCTCGCCTGCCTGGCCTCCTAGTGCCGCTCGGCCTCCTCCTAGTGCCGCCCGGCCCCTTCCTAGCGCCGCCCGGCCTCTCCTCAGCGCTGCCCGGCCCCTCCTCGTGCCCGACCGGCCCCAGCAGCACCAGCCTGGCCCCTCCC
Source organism: Closterium sp. NIES-67 (assembly GCA_027943415.1). Taxonomy (NCBI): domain Eukaryota; kingdom Viridiplantae; phylum Streptophyta; class Zygnematophyceae; order Desmidiales; family Closteriaceae; genus Closterium; species Closterium sp. NIES-67. The sequence continues at coordinate 1,694,723 of BQMB01001473.1, read as the reverse complement.
AGCACCAGCCCGGCCCCAGAGCACCTGCCCGCCTCCCCTGCTCGGCCTGCCGTGTCCTCTCGGGCCCTGTGTCTTCTGCTCGCCTGCGCTGGGACGCCTAGCTGCTGCCCTACTGGAGAGTGCTGCCGCCGTGTCCCCGCGCCGCTGTGCTCCTGTGCCGCTGAGGAGCTGTGCTGCTGTGCCGCTGTGTCGCTGAGGAGCTGTGCCGCTGACCCTGCACGATGGCTGACTTTGTGCTCCGCCTGGACGCTGAGGGCCACGCGGTTGACTTCGCCGCCTGGCTCTCCGATCTCCGCCGCCAGCTTACAGGTCAGCGCCAGGATGGCCACTCTCTGGTTGTCCATGCTGATGGCTTGCTCCCCCGTCCCCCTGCACCTACTCCCCTCCCTGCTGACCCCTCCTCTGATGACCGTGAGGCTTTCTCTACTGCTGCGCTGGCCTGTGCGGTCTGGGACTCACGCGATGCAGTAGCTCAGGTTGCTATTAGTCACGCCCTCACTGTGTCTGAGCGCTCGCGTTTTGCTACTGTTGAAACGGCCAAAGCTTATTTAGACGCCGTTATTGCTCGCTATTCCACCCCTGCCTCCGCTTCTGCTGGCCGCTTGCTCTTTCCGATGCTGTTCCCAGACCTGGCTGCCTTCCCTACTGTCGCAGACTTTGCCACTCATTTGCGTGCCCTAGAGACTCGCTATCGCACTGCCAGCACTGCTGCCCAGCTCACTGCGCTCCCCCCTCCTTTCTGCATGACGCTCTATTTTATCGCTATGCGCCTGCCAGACCGCCTCGCTAGTGCTCGCGACCACTTTCTTAGCCAGCACCCGGGTGACCTCACCCTGATCGCCTTTGTCGACACCCTCACTGAGATCGAGACTCGCCAGCGCACTATCGCTCAGTCGAGCGGTGCGCCGGCAGTCTCTATCTTTCACGGCTGTGCCCCATCCCAGTGCACGTTCACTGACGTTTCGGCTGCGGTCGCCACGGCGACCCCTCTTACCGAGACGGCTGCTGCTGTCCACCCGCAGCAGCGCTCGCGTCGCGGTGGCCGTGGCCGCCAGGGAGGTAGGGGTGGTGACGCAGGTGGTAGTGGTCGTGGTGGTGGTGACGGTAGTCCGCCTGAGGGGACTACCACCGGTGGGCAGGAGCAGCAGCCCCAGCAGCAGCAGGACCAGCCCCAGCCGCAGCCGCCGTCCCAGCAGCACCCGCCGCAGCCGTGGGCTCGTCTCCCGCCTGGTTGGCCCGGCACCTCCGGAGGCGGTGGCCGTGGTGGCGGCCCGCGCAGCTTGGCGTCTACCAGCGGCTCCAGTGCTGTGACCTGCCAGTACCAGCTTCAGACCGGGCCTCTCCGCGGCACTCTGTGCCGCCGCCCGCACCCGACCGCCCGCTGTTTCCGCCGCCTCGACGATCTTTTTCGTCGTCGCTTTGGCCCGGCCCCGGACCTCCCTGACTGGCACAGCCTGCTCCGCCAGGGCGTGCCGATCTTTGAGTTAGACATGGATCAGATAGGTGCTGCTTTGCATGCTTTGTATGCTGACGCTTCTAGTGTTGCTGGATCTTACTACCCTGTGTACTCTAGTTTAGGTGTTTCACCCTTGTGTAGCTTAGCTTCCCCTGCTGCGACAGGCGTAGGACTGCCTAGGTTGCCTAGTCTAGTCGCTGCACCGGCTCTGTCCCCGGCCTCCGCCACTGCGTCGCTGTCCTTCACTCTCGACTCTGGTGCTTCTGCCTGCTTCTTCCGCGACCGTTCCACGCTCACGCCGCTTGCTGCACCTGCTGTTGTCTCTCTCGCTGACCCCTCTGCGGGTCCGGTCGTCGCGCGCAGTTCTACGTCCCTTCCTTGTCCGGCAGTTCCCTCGGGCTCCCTTACTGGCCTCCACGTTCCCTCGTTCTCCAGGAACCTGGTTGGTGTCGGCTGTCTCCAGGACCTCGGCGTCACCACCACGTTCCCCGGGCACGAGCGGTTCGCTGTCTGTTCTGAGGCTGTCTCAGGTTCCCCCCTTGCGACGTTCCCCCGGGACCCGGTGTCCGGTCTGTTTACCCTACACACCGCTTCCCCCCCGGTTGGTGCGTCCTCCCAGGTCGCTGCAGCTTGCTCGTGTCGGTCCCTCACTCACCCCTCCCTTCTCTGGCACCACCGCTTAGGTCACCCTGCTCTCCCGCGTCTACGTCACATGTCCCAGCACGGTCTTGTCTTAGGTCTCCCCGCGTCGCTCCCTGCCCTTCCTCCCTCGACTGCGCCACCGTGCACGCCTTGCGTCGAGGGTCGGCTCCGCCGTGCTCCTCACTCCTCCTCGCTGCGTCCTGCTACTGCCCCTCTTCAGACCCTGCACTTGGACGTTTGGGGCCCTGCCCCCGTCCCCGGACCGCGCGGTGAGCGCTACTTCCTTGTGCTCGTCGACGACTACACGCGCTACACCACGGTGTTTCCCCTGGAGCGGAAGGCCGACGTGCCCGACGTTCTTCTCCCGTGGGTTGTGGCTGCGCGTCTCCACCGCGGTCTCCCCGTGTTGTGTCTCCACTCCGACCGTGGCGGCGAGTTCGCCTCTGGTCGGCTTGGACAGTTCTGTCGTGCGGAGGGCATCACCCAGTCGTACACGTTGCCGGACTCGCCACAGCAGAATGGGGTTGCTGAGCGCCGCATCGGCTTGGTCATGGAGGTCGCCCGTACCTCCATGATCCATGCCGATGCCCCCCATTTTCTGTGGCCGTTCGCTGTTCGCTACGCGGCTCACCAGCTTAACCTGTGGCCACGCTCCCAGCGGCCGCAGGTTTCGCCGACCCTCCTTTGGACCGGGTCCCCCGGTGACGCGTCTGCGTTCCACGTCTGGGGCTGCCTTGCTCACGTTCGTGCCTCTGGCACGGACAAGCTCACTGCCCGCACTGTCCCCTGTGTCTTCCTCGGTTTCCCCCTGGACTCGTCTGACTGGCTTTTCTACCACCCGCCGTCTCACCGCTTCCTCCACTCTCGTGACGTCACCTTTGACGAGTCCGTCTCCTTCTACCGCCGCTTCCCTCACCGAGGTCTCCCAGTTGCCCCCCCCCTTTTCCTTGCTCCCTCTCCCCCGGTAGCCCCTGCCCCTCTCCCGCCTCGTCCTGCCCCGTCTGGTGTCTCCCACGTCACTCCCCTCCCGTCGGTTGTCCCCGTTGAGGAGTCTGCTGACTCTGGTGGTACCCCCGGTCCGTCCTTGCAGCGTCCCCCTTCCCCGGTGCCTCCGCCCCCGCTGTCGCAGTCGCCGACCCCGCTGCCGCCGCCGTCGCCGTCGCCGCCGCAGCCGTCGCCGCTGTCGTCGCCGCCGCCGCCGCTGTCGCTGCCGCAGCCGTCGCCGCTGTCGCCGCCGCCGCAGCCGTTGCCGCCACTGCCGCCGCTGCTCTCGGCCCGTGGGGGTGCTGGTGTGGAGGAGGGTGTTCGTCCTGCGGCTTCTGGGGGTGCCGCTGGTGTTGGAGGGGGTTCTCGCTCTGGGGGTGTTGGTTCTGGGGGTGCTGCTGTTGAGTGTTCTGCCGACGGTCGTTCTGCCTCTGCTGGTCCGAGAGTTCCGGCCCAGCCGTCGTCGCCGCCGCAGCAGCCGTCGCCGCCGGTTTCCGCTCTCCGCCTGCTCGGCCTTCCCTCCCCGGACCGCGCGCCGGTGTCTCCCCCACCGCCTCCTGACCTTCTTGTCTACGGTCCTGTGTTCCCGCCGCCAGACTCGTCTCCGGCCCGTCTTCCTCCTCGTTCCCCTCCTGTGTCTCCTCCGCTGTCCCCTGACCCTACCCCTCCGTCTCACGTTTGGGCTCGCCGTCCCTCCCGTGCTCGTCCCGTCTCTCCTGTCCTGCCCACCCACCCTATGTTGCTCCGTTCCCACTCGTCTCGTCCTCCCCTCCTCCCGTCCCCTCCTCCCTCGTCCCTTGCTGTTGCACCTCCTCCGTTCTCTGACTACCTCCATGCTGCTCGTCCCCTTGTCCCTCGGGTCCTTGCCTCTCTTGTTACCGACCCTGCTGTTCCTGTCTCGCGCCTTGACGCGCTTGTCGCTGCTGTCGCTGACTTCGCCTCTACCCGCCGCCTTGACTACGCTACCGCTCTGGTCTCTGACCCTGCCCGTCCTCTGTCCGTCGGGGGTGCTCCTGCCCTTGGCAGTGACGTCCTAGAGGACAGGCAGTACGAGCTGGCTTTCCTTTCCGAGGCTGCTCCCCATCTCTGCTCCATGCTCCTAGTCCCTGAGGGTGACCCAGACGCCTTCGACATCCCGACCCCTCGCACCTACGCTGAGGCCACCTCGGGACCTTGGGCCTCTCAGTGGATAGCTGCCATGGAGCACGAGATGGCATCTTGGAGATCCACCGGCACTTACGTCGACGCAGTTCCCCCGCCTGGGGTGAACGTAGTCGATGGTCGGTGGCTCTTCAAGGTGAAGCGCCCCCCTGGAGAGCCGCCTGTCTTCAAGGCGCGCTACGTGGCCAGAGGTTTCAGTCAGCGCGAGGGGGTTGACTTCTTCCAGACCTTCGCCCCGACCCCGAAGATGACCACTCTTCGGGCGCTGCTACACGTAGCAGCACAGCGTGACTACGAGCTTCACTCCCTCGACTTCTCTACTGCCTTTCTTCAGGGCAGCCTACACGAGCAGGTCTACCTGCGCCGACCACAGGGCTTCACTGGTACCTTCCCTCCTGGGACCCAGTGGCTTCTCAGGCGCCCGGTCTACGGCCTGCGTCAGGCTCCCCGCGAGTGGCACGACACGCTACGTGCCACGTTAGCAGACCTGCAGTTCTTTCCGTCCTCTGCTGACCCTTCACTGTTTGTGCGTTCCGGCCAGACTCCGTTCTACATCCTTGTCTACGTAGACGACCTGGTCTTCGCTACTCCTGACAGGGACGCACTGGCCTCTGTGAAGGCTGAGCTGCTGAAGAGACACACCTGCACTGACCTTGGAGAGCTGCGTCGCTATCTTGGCCTGCAGATCTCTAGGGACAGAGCAGCACGCACCATCACTCTGACCCAGTCACACTTGGTGCGTCAGGTCCTTCAGAGGTTCGGTCTTCAGTTCTCCTCTGCACAGCCCACACCTCTACCCGTAGACCATGGGCTCTCTGCTCCCGTTCCTGAGGAGCCAGTAGAGCCCAGTGGCCCCTACGCAGAGCTGGTGGGTTGCCTCATGTACCTGATGACTTGCACTCGCCCAGATCTCGCATACCCTCTCAGCATCCTGGCTCGCTTTGTGGCTACAGGCAGACACCGACCTCAGCACTGGTCTGCCGCTAAGAGGGTTTTGCGTTATCTTGCTAGTACATCAGGCATGGGGTTAGTGCTAGGAGGACGCAGGCCAGTGGTCCTTACTGGGCACACAGACGCTTCTTGGGCAGACGACGCTGAGACGCTCAGGTCGTCGCAGGGCTACTGTTTCAGCCTTGGTTCGGGTGCTATCTCTTGGAGATCCACTCGCTCGTCGTCTGTGGCTCAGTCTAGCTGTGAGGCTGAGATCTACGCTGGTGCCATGGCGGCACAGGAGCTCCGCTGGCTGACCTTCTTGCTCACAGACTTAGGTGAGCGGCCTAGCTCTGCCCCGGTCCTGTACGCTGACAACAGGGCCATGATACTCCTGTGTCAGGAGCCTCGGCTTGAGGGCAGAGCGAAGCATATCCAGCTGCGGTACTTCCTCCTGCGCGAGCTACAGCAGCGCCGCCAGGCCCGCGTAGTTCACTTGGCCTCAGGTGCCAACACAGCTGATATCTTTACTAAGGCGCTTGCGCCTAAAGATCATCAGCGGCACTGTGTACAGCTTGGTCTTGTTCCTGTAGCTGCTCCCCTGTTAGGATCCTGATTGTGTACTCTCTATTATATATGCTTGTCAGACTGGCCTTGTGGCCTTACCTCCAGTGGCTGGACTAGTAGTGCCACCCTGGCTTGCTTCAGTTTTGGTTGTATTCTTGCTGACTGGTCTCCAGACCCCTGCCTCAGTGGTTGGACTAGTAGTGCCGCCCTGAGCTGTTTGCTTCTTGTTTAGTTTCACCCCTTGTCTAGCCTAGGGGGTGTGTCAACTTATACATATTATCTATGTAGAAGTTATAGGCTAGACTGAGGTATGCTTCTAGTGAGTACAACCAACTAGTATTTGTTCTAGGTTTCCACCTCTAGTAATTATTCGTTTCTACGTTAACAAGTTGTGCTTGCCATGCTCTTGGACCTCCAAAACAAGAGGGTGGTTTCAGAGTAATGAATTGAGTAGAATGTGGGAATACAAGAGGATATAACCTAAGGTGTTTTACTCTCTATGAGCCTGCAACTATCTAGCTTATAACATATACTTCTAAATGTTGACAGGTGTTTCCTTCCTCGTGTAGTCCTAGCAGTAACAAAACGAATTATAACATTATTGTGTCCAGCAGTTGTCAACATGACCAGCACCACCACACCCCACCACATGTGTCAATCACCTTGTCTCACTCACACTTCCTAATTTCTCTGGTACCAGTATCCAAATTTGACTCTTGCTTCTTTACCCAAGAAGATCAACCATGGATACCGTACCGTACTCCCCACAAGGATTTCGAACTGCACCCTCAGCGTCGTTACTGATGAGCATAATCAAAGCGCGAGTTCCTACGCCCACCTAGTACCAGACTGCCTGCACGCCTTGAATCCCTTACCGCCAGCATTGTCCTCCTCAGATAGCGCGAGGGCATGTATCTACAGCGACCAGACTTCGAGATCCAAGACGCAAACGCGGGGAGCTCCCCCGCCGTCCCCATAAGCGAGGCCTGTACAAACGCGTTCCTGGTACACATACTCCGTTCCTTCTTGGGACCAAGGGAGAAGCATCGCCCTCGCCTCATCTATGGCGACGACGCCTATGCCCCATCGCCCTCATCTACGGCGCGCTCCTTCGTGGAGTGGAAGGCCACCGACGTGAATCACATATATGACGCCGGGTGCGGAGTGGAAGGCCGGCGCTCGGCGGTCACACGGACGTGCACGAGGGCGCGTCGGCTAGCCGTCTGAGCATGGCGCGCACCGATCGGTCATCCGCCATGCCGTCTACCTCCTCCGACCCGCTCAGAATCTGCAGGGGGAGGAGGCATGGGGAGGAGGCATGGGGAGGAGGCATGGGGAGGAGGCATGGGGAGGAGGCATGGGGAGGAGGCATGGGGAGGAGGCATGGGGAGGAGGCATGGGGAGGAGGCATGGGGAGGAGGCATGGGGAGGAGGCATGGGGAGGAGGCATGGGGAGGAGGCATGGGGAGGAGGCATGGGGAGGAGGTATGGGGAGGAGGCATGGAGAGGAGGCATGGGGGGTCGCACAGCAGCTTTTACCCCGCGTTCACCGACTTCAATGCTTCACTCGCTGCTGATGACTTTTGAGTCGACTCAAAAGTTACCCCGCGTTCACCGACTTCAATGCTTCACTCGCTGCTGATGATCGCCAGTGCCTTCAACTGTTCTGACTCATTCAAAGTTTGAATCAGGCATGTGAAGCAGCGGATTTGTGACAACCACCTCTATGCTTGCTTCCTGCGACGCACCTTGAGGTACTCTGCGATCGGCATGCGACGGTACTCCACCGCCGACCAGCCGCTCACCGACGACGCCACGCCGCGCGGTTTCGACCTGAGGGCGTCGCGGGGGGGTCGGTACGATGGGAAGGAAACGACAAAGATCCAAACTTGTCGTAAGCGACGAGCGGGAACGATGATGAGATTTTGACGCGTACCGAAACAGTGCGCGTGTTGAGCATGTGTGGTGCACGCATGACGTGTGCAATACAGATGCAAGACGCGTGCAAGATGCGTGCGTGACCCGTGCTCGGTAAGAGTGCTGAGCTCGCCGCGCCGCCTGCCTGAACACTCACCGAGCCTCGGAGTCGCCTGCCAGGATGTCAGCGACCAGATAGCTCGATATGGCAGCTCCAGCAACAATGGCGACGGGCGTCGCTGCGTGCTGACAGTTGGCGGCAAAGGGGGGGAATGAAGAAAAGAGCGCCTGTGAGATGGAGCACGGAAGGGAGCTTCTAGGGGGGGGGGGCTTCTAGAAGGGGTGTGGGGAGGGGGGAGAGGGCGGGGGGTGCGCTTCTAAGGGTGGGGTGGGGTGGAGGGGGGGCCTTCTTGGGGAGCTTTCTGGGAGGAGCTTCTAGGGGGGAGCTTCTAGGGGGTAGCAACAAGCATGTATCCCCGGAGACACACGAAGAAAGGCATTTAACTTCACCATTACACGCGAACCAGGGGGACGCCAGCAGGGAGAAAAAGAAGGCTGCGACAGGACACGTACTCGCAAGGCGGCGATGAACGACATCGTGTGCGCGCGACGTATGAAGGGACGATGACCAAAGGAGTAACACTCAGGAGCAGCAAGCAAACTTAGCAGAGGCTCTGTTGTGCGAGGGGAGATCAACAGTATGTAGAATAGTCTCTGCTAATGTGCAGCGCACCTTTTATGCGCGTTGCTCGCTCGCTTTTCAAGGCTTCATAAGGGCGATAGATCCCCCCCTCCCTCCTCACCCATAGCTGCCCGCCTCTCTGGTGCACAGTGCACGCACATCCATGCGATGAGCCACAAGGGGAGGAACATTCGATGCGATGGCGGCGTGGCGTGAATTCCGCGTGGGGGATGGATGCAGCAGATGCTGGGAGGGTGGCCAGCGCCCATGCGCTGTGTATGTGCTGGCATCCAGCGGGGCAAGGCACGTTCTGTGAGAGGCTGGAAATGACGTGGATACCACCCATTGCCACGTTTGTCAGATCACAGCAACGCCAACGAGTATGATACTGCTCGTTATAGAACACTGAGTGGAAAGTCTCAACACTATGCTTCTCAATGTCCCTAATAATACCGAAAGAGCATTTAGAGGTGGAGGGATTGGTTGCACAACCATCAGACAGATTATGTAAAACTGTCAATGGCGAACCCGATATCAAATTTCGATGCATTTCTCTTACGAAATCAGGGGCGAGGCGACAGGTGCCGAAGGGCCTAAATGAGCAGCTGTCTTTTCTAAGCCTTCGTATGGCTACGTACGTAGTTACCTGGTCTCAGGTATATGAACTGCAATACGAAGAATTGGAGAATCCTTTAAGAAGGTCATGCCGAGGGATGCTGGGAGCGTCTGAGCAAGTGACTGAGCAGCCAATAGTGGGCATCTACCTTACACATTCTGTTTGTGGTCCTGAATGGATAAAGCGCCCGTGTCAAGTGGGGTCAACCGTTTTTGTGGGGAATGAAATGTTTCCGTCCAGCCCGCCACGGTTCAAATGCTGTCTGTTTGCTCGACGAACAGACGAAGCCCACTCACGATTGGCTAACATTGTAGCTTGGCAGCAGGCACATCCTCAAGCAGCCACAAAACGCATTTCAAGCTAGCAATATCACTTCAACCTAACCGAAGGTGACCGTTCGCATCTGCGCTGGCACTGTACCTTCACCATCCGCGAATCCCGGCGCCTGGGCTGGGCGGGACATTTCTCGCTCCAAACCTAACCGCAACGTTTTCGGCACTCAGGCGCTGCGGTCCAATCTGACAATTTCCATGACAATGATCAGTGGGGTATGTCAGGTCTGCGCAGTTTGGCTCCCTGCCATGATGGTTTGGGGACAGTGCAGGCTTGGGGAGTTCAGACGCAGAATGATGTCATCGGGGCCCTCATGTACTGTACTGTACCCTGCAATGATCAGTGTTCAAGCAGGCATGACCGTCAGATCTAACCAGGCTGGGCATGATGGACGGGCTCGATGAGAATGAGATTATCGGGAGGATATCAGGACCCATTGCAGTCAGCCTGCCAATTCTGTTCCGGCTATGGCTGCAGCTGCGCTCTGGCAATACAGCACACCTTGATATCTAGGTGGCTTTTGCCCGGGAGATGAGATTTTGGCTTTTGCCTCCCATGTCGTCTGGTGCTCAACGGCTGCTGCTGAATTAGCAGAGGTCGTTTGTGGTTCACATTTTAGGCCCTTTCACCTAAAAACCGCATTTTTGGGCTCACAATCCGGCTACTCGCCGGATTTACCGCAACCAGGCATAGTATCTTCAGGCACGACTTCAGAATTTGCTTACAGATAACCGCGACAGACTTCAATTCTCTTCCTTAGGGAGAAGCCGTTCTTCCGACTTTCTGTAGTGGATCATACATCCATGGCAGAGCCTACACAATCCATCTTAACGTGTACGGAAATGAATGAATCTGAAACTCAGACGGCGAACGGTGTCGACCATTACTCTCGTCTGACATCGTCGACGAGTGACGCAACACCCGACCCCGTGTTGCTCACAGAAGCCATGTGTCCTGACGTGTCACGAGCTCCCTCGGATCATGCGATCGAGCCGCAGGAAGTACATGACGCGACTCTTCGCCAGGATAATTCGTTAGCAGTTGAGTCAATTTCCGCTGTTGCAGAAGGTGTAGTGAATGGTCAAGAGGCGACGGCCATCAGACTAGTCGAAGATGTCAGACAAACTGAAGATAGTCGAGACACGCGGATGGAGTCAAGCGAGGCGGTAAAGCCGGATCACACGGTGACCGAGCACGACAAGATGGATGTGGATGCGATTCCGCCGCAAATTGACCAAGATCAGACATCCGCGGAGGTAGCCACGGAAAATCCTGCACCAGAAACCGCGACGAGTCAAGAGATTCGCGAAGTCGCTGGCTCGAACGGCGGCGTGGAAATGCTCGACGCGAAGGAAGAAGCGAATGAGATCGAACCGTCAGCGGCAACTGAAACTGGAGGAGAAGCGGCAGTTGAAGCGGCAGTTGAAGCTGCAGCAGAAGCGGAAGTGAAGGTCGAGTCTGGGTCAATTGACCGTGTGGAAACCGGACGAGGGGAAGAGAAGGTTGAGTCTAAGCCAGCACCAGCTGCTGGAGCGAGCGAGGATGTGAAGATGGAAGATGCCAACCACGCGGCCGACGGCAATGATGCAACGAACGGCACGGATGCGACTGACGGCAGTAACGATGCGACTGATGGCAGCAACGCGACGAAGATGGAGGATGCGAACAAGGATGGCAGCACTGGCGATGTCGCTGCGAGTCACAAGGAGGGGGATACTGTGAAGGACGATGCGGAAGCTAGTGACGCGAATCCCGCTAAGGATGCGGACGACGCTGCTGGTTGCGATTCCCCTCGGCCGACGTCGCATGTGGCCAACGACGCCTCTGCGATGTCGCCTCCCAGAGACCCCGCGGTCGCCGCGCAGGCCGCTGAGACTAACGGCGACACGCCTCCGCCGTCCAAGCCCGGTGCCGGCACGCCGAGCTTCTCCGTGGGGACGCCGTCAGTCGCGGCGGATTCCCCGCGGCAGCAGACCATCAGCCCGGACAGCCAGTCCAGCCTGGTCGACCCAGGCCTGGTCGCAGGTAAATTCAGCTGCTAAACCAGGACAGATACATCGTGGTAATGTACGATCTTCGTCAGCGTAACAGCGGATTGTTTAGCTTCATTCTTCGTATGTTTCGTGCTAAGAAATATCACTGACATGAGTTATCATGTCGGCTTGCCTTCCTCTGTAACAGATGAGAACGCGGCGCCGTTCACCATCAGCCAATGGCAGCAGCTGGAGCAGCAAGCCCTCATCTTCAAGTACCTCGTCTCCGGCGCTGCCGTCCCGCCTGAACTCATCGACTCGCTTTACTCCACCTCGGATTCGCCCGATCAATCACCCGACGGCCCTGGTACGGTGTTAAAACTCCCGAGCTTTGCCCCGCCAGTGGGGCTGTGGGTTGGAAGCTCGTAACGAGTATTGATGGAAACGCGTATTGTTGCTCTGTGCAGCGTCGTGGGCCACGCCGCTCAAGGACGCGGAGCCCCTCAGGTGCCGCCGCACGGACGGCAAGAAGTGGCGATGCTCGCGAGAGGTACGCCGGAACCCAGGGGTGAGAGGAACTGATTCGCCCTTCACAATCAGTCGCGCGGGATCCATTTCTCTGTGTCTCATTTCTCGCATGTGCCTTTCGCTTTCCTCGCCATCTTTCGCCCCTCCTATCCAAGGCTGATTGCGTCGACCGTGTCCTTATCGTTTCCTCTGTCCTTATCGTTTCCTCTGTCCATCGCGGTCTTTGCAGGCGGTGAAGGACCAGAAGTACTGCGAGCGACACATGCATCGCGGGCGAAACCGATCGCGAAAGCTCAACGACAGGGCGACGGCCGGCTCGTCGCTGTCCATCCAGGCGGCGTCGTCCGAGGGGCCCATGGGGTGCGTGGAGGGCACGTGCTCCGCCATGACTGACACGTGCACCAACACGCCTTGCCACAAGGGGCTCGTGCCAAAGTTCGAGATCGGCTCGGTGACGAAGCTGGAGATAGGCTCGGTGTCGAAGCTGCGGTTGAACACGGACGATGTGGGCTCGACTGTTACCCGCGGGTCCCCTCCGCCTCCCCTCGCGCTGCCCCCGCCCGCCCAGCCTGTCGGGGCGGACCAGAGGCGCACTCCCGCCTCCAAGTCCTCGTAAGTGTCACCCCCCGTGGCTCTGTGCCCTATTACGTCCCTCGCGCTTCCTAGATGTACTGAGCAAACCTCATGGTTGGTTTTGGGGGCGGGCCTGGTCAGCCTGGTCTGCTGGGAGTATTTTCTAATGCCGCACATGCTCCTCTTCTTGCAACCGCTGTGCCTCACGACTCTCCTCTCTCGTGTCCTCGCAGGGCTGTCGGTTGCTCCAAGCAGCTCGCCATCCAGCTATCCCCAGACAACGCCGGATCGCCCTTCCCTGCCAGCCAACAGCCCCATGACCCTGCATGCACCCCCTCGGCTGCTGCTCCTCTTCCTCCGCCTGCCGCCGCCTCTACCGCCGCCTCTGCCAGCGCAACCGCTGGTCCCGACGCCACGCCAGCCCCGTCGTCCTCCACTGTGATTGCCCCGTTCGGCCTCGCCCAGTCAACGTCCGCCTCCACGCCCGGCGCTGAAGTCGCCTCCAGCAGTAACATGCTCGTGTCTGGCGACGCTGATCGTCACCAGCAGCAGCAGCAGCATTCGTCGCAGCAGTTTGGGGCGGACCCTCGGCTGCAGAAGTCGCAGTCCATGCCGTGCCACAGTAGCAGCAGTAGCAGCGGCCGGCTTCAGCTGCAGCTGAGCGGGGCACTGGGCCCTCGCCTCACGTCCACATTCCAGCCCGGGCAGAGCATCGTGGAAGCGGACGAAGACTGCCCCGGGCCCATGCCTCCACAGCAGCAGCACCAGCAGCAGCAACAGCAGCAGCATGCTCTGATGCCATCGCGATCTATGCCGCCCCGCCAGCTCCCAGTTGCTTCAAACACCATGTATTCCCAGCAGCAACAGCCGCAGCAGCAGTATTCCGCGGGCCGCATGGGCTCACCGCCTCGCATGCAACGATCCACCTCCCTGGTGCTGGGCGGCGGACAGCGGCTGTGTCTGCAGGTGCCGCCCAGCAGCAACTCACGGACGCCCGTTACCGCCAGCGGAATGGCGCCTGCTGGTAACGTTGCTGCCGATGCTGCCACTGGTGCTGGTGGAGGCAGCAACGGCGTGGGGCAGCTGCAGCCGGGGCACTACCAGCTACAGACGGGCGGACGAGGTCCCAATGGCGCTGTGCCCAACGGTGGAAGCAACTGGCAAAGCCAGAGCCAGCAGAGGCAGTCGTCTGTGCAACAGCCATTCCAGCAGCAGCAGGGTCAGCAGTGGCGGCCGCAGCAGCAGCAGCAGGCACAGCAACAGTGGCAAGGGCAGGCACAGCAACAGTGGCAAGGCCAGGCACAGCAGCAGCAGCAGCAGCAGCAGCAGCCTGCGGATCAGCAATGGCAATCGGGTGCCCCTCCCCAAGACCAACTGGCTGCAACGCAGAAACCGCAGCAGCGGTGGGGAACACCGAATCAGCAGCAGCAGTGGCAACCGCAGCAGCAACAATCATCGCAGCAATCGCAGTGGCAGCCACAGCAGCAGGCGCCCCAGCAAGCCACCAACACCCCTTCTCAACCAGCAGGTGGTAACCAGTGGCAACAGCAACCCGCCCAGGCAGCACCCATGCAGCAGCAGCAGCAGCAGCAGCAGCAGTGGCAGTCCCCCTGCGCATCACAGCAGCAACAGGCGCCCCAGTCACAGCAGCAGAGCGGGCAATGGCAGAATCAGAACCAGCAGTGGCAGTCACAGCAAGCTAAGCCAGTGCACGGGCAGGCGCCCATGACGCCAGTGATGCAGCCGCAGCCGCCGCAGCAGCAGCAGCAAGGCATGGCTCAGCCCGGCCAAGCACAGGCACAGCAGGCGCCATACACCCCCCAGCAGGGCCAAGCTGCGTCCACACCTCAGCAGGGGCAGGCGGTGTGCACCCCCCAGCAGCAGCTGCTGCAGGGCGGCGGACAGAGAGGCGAGCCGTGCAAGTTCAGCTCGCGAGCTCTGGTGCTCAGCGGCGAGCCTGAGTCGCCCGAGACGCACCCCCTCGTGTCTGCTGCCTCCGAGACTCGCCAGCAGCAGCAGCAGCAGCAGCAGCAGCAGCAGATGCGGCTGCAGCCAGTGCAAGGGCAGCAGCAACCCATGCAACAGAACATGCAGCATCCGGCACCGCCTCAGGTGCACGCACCTACGCAGCAGTCGCCAATTCAGCAAGCACCGGTGATGCAGGCACAGCCCATGCAAGCAGCAGGCATGCCAGGCGCCCCTCAGCCAATGCGGGCACCACGCGGATCCATGCCTCCTCCCCCTCCCCCCATCGCCCAGCAGCCTCCTCTCCAGCAGCAGCAGCCCCACGCTCAACCTGTGTCCATGCCCCTGGGGGGACTCTCCACCAGCAGCACCAGCACCAGCAGCAACAGCAGCGGTGGCGGCGTCAAGGTGCCTCTGCTGCGGCTGCCCAGCCTCATCCAGAGGCCCCCTGCAGCCCCCTCTCACCTGGGCCCCGGGCTCTCCAACGCCAACAGCAACTCCTCCCTGCAGCTGGGCCTCACCAGCCAGGGCTCTGTGTTGTCTGCAGGCGTCATGGTGTCGCCCATGGGAGCGCCGCATGGCAATCCCCATGTGCTCACACGCTGCAGCTCCGTGCCTGAGCCAAGGCACGGGCGGCCACACCTGACGCGCTCCCAGTCCATGTTTGAGTCGCCCAGGAAGAGCTTCGTTGCTGCCCCCGGTGAGCAGTACTGCCCCCCGCCCCTGGACCTGCTGAACTCGTCGGATGGCTGTGGGTACAGTGATGGGCCTCTGCCGTATGAGCAGCAACCATACCAGCAGCAGCAGCAGTCGCAGCAGATCTATCAACCGGTGCAATCCCAGCAGCAGCAGCAGCAGCCACCAATGCAGTCGATGGGGTACCAAATGGGAAGCTCTTGTGGCTCTGGCGGTGTGCCGCCGCATCACACAGGCATGAGGCAGATGAGCAACACACAGCAGCAGCAGCAGCAATTCAGCCCCGCCCCTCCCCAGTCTCTCATGCACAGCCCTGCACCACCACAGGCGCCCATGGGCTCACAACCACCCATGGGCCAGCCGCAGCAGCAATTCTCGAATTCGGCTCCCATGCAACAACAGCAGCAGCAGCAGCAGCAGCAGCAGCCATTCTACCAACAGCAGCAGCAACAACAGCAGCACTCACAGCCTCACCCACAACCATTACAGTACCAGCAGCAGCCGCCACAGCAGCAGCAATATCAGAACCAGCCAATGCAACATGTGCAGCCACAGGTCCAGCACCAGCAGTATCAGCAGCAACAGCAACGGCTGCCCACTCCACCACCACCCCTGCAGCAGCAGCAGCCCACATCTCAGCCGTACATGCAGCAACAACTCCATCCTACGGCCCAGGTTCATCCTCCCTCAGCATGTGCTGATGACCGGCAGCAGCAGCAGCAGCAGTCGGGACTCTCGATCGACATGTTCTTCAGCGATGACAGGTGAGCCACACCACCTTAGATTGACGCCTCATTCCGCTCACCTCTCTTGTGCATCATTGCCATTTTCTGTAGGTTGATCCCTCCCTTGTGCACAGCAGCAACTCACCTGCCTCCCTTCCCCCGTCCTCCCCCCTCCCCCCCCCCCATTGCAGCCCCTGGGAAGAAGCTTCAGCTCTCATAGGCCGATCGCCCAACCTGGGTCCGCTGCCGTGTGTGGACGACCCCGATGACTGCAGCCTCATCAGCGGGCCTCCCTCGCAGTACTTCAACGTCAACCCCAGCGACACCCAGGATGCCTTCCTGACTGCTTGATTATATGGTGGGGGCAGCTCATTATTGCCCCATAAACACCTCTAAGAAGAAACAGTAGGCTTCGTTCTGTGCTTTGTAGATTGTATTTCTTATTTCATGTACACTGGGTGGGCCTTGCCAAGCTCCCCCATGGGTAGGGAAGGATAATAAAGCAGGCATAATTGTCTTGTTACCTATCACTTGTAATGGTAGGAGTTGCTGTAATATACCGTACCTACTTTCAGAACCTAAGACACCAGCCAACTGTAGATTTACAAATGCGTTAAAGCGAGAGACTAGGTAATAGTTGTCAAATGTAACTTAGGTCGATACCGTAGACCATACTGGATTGTGTCTTAGAGGGTACAACACCCTAGTCTATATACCCTTGTACTCACACATTCTAGTCCAATTATTATTTTTGATATGGTATCATAGTAGGTTAGGTTCCCCCTTAGCCCGCCCACGCTTCCGCCCCCTAGGCCCTAGCCACCGTTGTGCCCCGCTCCTAGCCGGCCCTCCTGGCCGTCGCGCTCGTCCCTAGCCGGCCCCCTGGCTGTCGCGTCCGCCCCTAGCCGGCCCCCTGGCCGTCGCGTCCGTCCCTAGCCGGCCCCTTGGCCGTCGTGCCCGTCCCTAGCCGGCCCCCTGGCCGTCGCGTCCGCCCCTAGCCGGCCCCTTGGCCGTCGCGCCCGTCCCTAGCCGGCCCCCTGGCCGTCGCGTCCGCCCCTAGCCGGCCCCCTGGCCGTCGCGCCTGTCCCTAGCCGGCCCCCTGGCCGTCGCGTCTGCCCCTAGCCGGCCCCTTGGCCGTCGCGCCCGTCCCTAGCCGCCCCCCCCTGGCCATCGCGCTCGTCCCTAGCTGCCCCCCCCCCCCCCCCTGGCCGTCGCGCCCGTTTCCTGCCGTCCCACGGCCGCCCCTAGCCGTCTCACGGCCGCCCCCTCGCCGTCGCGGCCGCCCCTAGCTGCTGTCGCTGCCGTCTCCAGCCGCCTCACGGTCACTCCTGCCGTCGCGGCCGCCCCTAGCCGCCGTCGCGGCTGTCCCTGGCCGACGTCGCGGCCGTGTCTCCTCGCCGTCGTGGCTGGCCCTACTCGCCGTCGTGCCAGCTCCTCGCCGGCCCCCGTTGCCGCCGTTTGCTGGCCCCTCACGTCTGCCGTCCGCCAGCCGGCTCCTGCATTCGCGTCGTCGCCAGCCCGCCGCCGCCTCGGGTTCGGCCCGTTCCTCCCGATCAGCACTGCCCTGCGAACCCCCCCAGTACCGTACTAGACCGCCTTGCACCGCATTGTACCGCACTGCACCGCACTGCATCGCAGTGCATCGCACCGCACCGCACTGCACTGTACCGCACTGCGCCGCACTGCACCGCACTGTACTGCTTTCCACTGCCCTCTATTGTCACTGATGGCGGAGGTGCTTCGCTTTGACGGTGAGGGACAGCCGATTGAGTTTGATGCGTGGCTTGCTGACCTCCGTCGCCACCTCACTGGTCAGCGGCAGGATGGCCACTCTCTGTCTGTCCATCTTGACGGTACTCTCCCCTGCCCTGACCCCCCCGCTGCACTGTCTACTGATCCCTCGTCCGCTGAGCGTGAGTCCGCTGCGGCCGCTGCCCTTGCTCGCTCTGTCTGGCTGTCCCGTGACGCTGTCGCACAGCTTGCCATTAGCAATGCCCTTCCCCCTGTCCGAGCGACCTCGCTTCAGGTCTATCACTTCTGCCCATGCTTTCCTAGATGCTGTTGTCCAGCGCTATTCCACCCTGCCTGCTGCCTCGGCCGGTCGTCAAATTCTCCCCCTGCTCTTCCCTGACATTGCGTCGTTCCCCACTGTCGCCGACCTGGCCGCTCACCTGCGCACTATAGACGAGACCTGGCGTGCTGCCTGCACTCCCACACAGCTTCTAGCCCACCAGCCGCCCCTCACCTCTACTCTCTACCTGCTAGCCACCCGCCTCCCTGACCGTCTTGTCACTGCCCGTGACCACTTCCTTAGCGTCCACCCAGCAGACCTCACCCTCACTGACTTTGTTGACACCCTGTCCGCTATACAGGCCCGCCACCGCTCTATCGCTCAGACCAGCGGTACTGTGCTGGTCCCTATCTTTCAGGGTTGCGCCCCCGCTCAGTGCACCTTCTCTGACGGTTCTGTTGCTGTGGCTGAGACTGCCGCTGTTGCACAGGTCCGTCTGGAGAAGGGTCGCCGCCCCAAGGCTGGGCGTGGCAGCGAGGGTGGGGGTGCAGGTGTAGGTGGTGCTGGATCTGGGTCTCCTGGTGGTTGTGCGGACGAGGGGACCCTGCCAGGTGCAGCCGAGCAGCCGTCTCAGCAGCCGCCGGCGTTGCAGCCGGACTCGCGTCAGCCGCAGCAGCCGCATCAGTCGCAGCCGTAGCAGAGACGGGCGACTGGTCTCCCGCCAGGGTGGCCTGGCGCTGGTGGTAGCGCTGGACGTGGTGGTGGTGCGCGTGGTGGGCTGCCGGGTGGTGGTTAGGGTGACGCGCGCTGTCAGTACCTGCTCCAGACCGGTCCTCGCCATGGCTTCGTTTGCGGTAAGATCGGTCACACCTCCGTCCGCTGTTTCCGTCGCCTGGACGACCTGTTTCGTCAGCGTTTCGGCCCGTCGCCCGAGCTCCCAGACTGGCACAGTTTGCTTCGTCGTAGGGTTCAGATTTTTTATCTGGATATGGATGAGATTGTCACTGCTCTGCATCTGATGTATGCTGATGACTCTAGTGTGCTTCCGTCTTATTATCCATTGTTGCCTAGTGTAGGTGTGCCTTGCTTAGACTCCCCTGCTGCGTCAGGCGTAGGATCCCCTGCTTTGTTTAGCCTTGGTGCTTCTGTCGCTGCTTCGCCTCCGGCCGCCACTGCCGCGCTCTCCTTCACCCTCGACTCTGGCGCTTCCCGGTGCTTCTTCCACGACTCCACCATGTTGACACCGCTTCCTGTTCCTGCCGCAGTCTCTCTTGCTGACCCCTCCTCCGGCCCTATAGTCGCCCGCAGTTCCACCACCCTCCCCTGCCCGGCGGTTCCTTCGGGCTCGCTCACAGGACTGCACATCCCCTCGTTCTCCAGGAACCTAGTTGGTGTCGGCTGCCTTCAGGACCTTGGCGTCACCACTACGTTCCCTGGACATGAGCGGTATGCTGTCTGTACCGAGGCCGCCACTAGTGCCCCCCTGTCCACGTTCCCACGGGACCCGGTGTCCGATCTTTTCATACTGGACACGGTGACCCCCCGGCTGGGACCCCCCCTCAGGTGACTGCGTCTCCCCCGGTTGCTGCTGCCTGCTCCTGTCGGTCTCTCACTCACCCGACACTTCTCTGGCACCACCGCCTGGGTCACCCTGCGTTCCTGCGTCTACGTCACATGTCACAGCACGGTCACGTCCTAGGCCTCCCCAGGTCGTTCCCCGAGTTTCCCTCCTCCCCAGCCCCACCTTGCACGCCCTGTGTCGAGGGCCGGCTCCGCCGTGCCCCTCACTCCTCCTCGTTTCCCCCTACTGCAGCACCGCTACAGACTCTGCTCATGGAAGTATGGGGCCCCGCCCCCGTCCATGGGCCGCGTCGAGAGCGCTACTTCCTAGTTCTTGTCGACGACTACACGCGCTACACCACTGTGTTCCCCTTGGAGCGGAAGGCCGACGTGCCTGCCGTTCTTACAGTGGCGGAAACAATTGTCCACATGTTTAGCATATTTTTACATTTTGACGAGCTGTACGCTATAAACTTTAAGCCTTAATTCATGGTGGCCATACACGTAGAGACGAGCAGTTAGAGCACTCACTCAAATCTCCTAAACCTAGAGTAGTATATTTCATGGTCCTTCAAGATGACAACATTTAATAACAGCACATCCGGATAATAGCATGATTCTAATAGTGCAAGGATGCACTGTCAACCGTGCTATGTTACTAAATGTCCATGAAATATACTACTCTGGTTTTAGGAGATTTGCGTGAGTGCTCTAACTGCTCCTCTCTACGTGTATGGCCACCATGAATTAAGGCTTAATGTTTATAGCGTACAGCTCGTCAAAATGTAAAAATATGCTAAACATGTGGACAATTGTTTCCGCCACTGTATCCCGTGGCTTGCCTCTGCGCGTGTCCACCGCGGTCTCCCTGTCTTGCGTCTCCACTCTGACCGTGGTGGCGAGTTTGCCTCTGGTGTCCTTGGTCGTTTCAGTCGTGCGGAGGGCATCACCCAGACGTTCACCTTGCCGGACTCCCCGCATTAGAATGGGGTCGCTGAGCGACGCATCGGTTTGGTCATGGAGGTGGCTCGCACCTCCATGATCCATGCCGGGGCACCCCATTTTCTGTAGCCGTTCGCCGTTCGCTACGCCGCTCACCAGTTTAACCTGTGGCCGCACCCCCAGCAGACTAAGGTTTCGCCAACCCTCCTCTGGTCTGGGTCACCTGGTGACGCATCTGCGTTCCACGTTTGGGGCTGCCTTGCTCACGTTCGTGCCTCTGGCACGGACAAGCTCACTACCCGCACCCTTCCCTGTGTCTTCCTCCGCTTCCCCCTTGATGCGTATGACTGGCACTTCTACCACCCGACGTCTCACCGGTTGTTTCACTCTCGCGACGTCACCTTTGACGAGCCCGTCTCCTTCTTCTACAGCTTCCCCCACCGATGTCCCCCGGTTACCCCCCTCCTGTTCCTGGTCACCCCTTCCCCGGTCGTCGCCGCCCCTCCTCCCCCTCCCCGTCCTGCCCCCTCTGGTGTGTCCGACGTCACCCCACTTACGTCGGTTGTCCCGGTTGAGAAGTCTGCTGAATCTGGTGGTCCTGCGGCGCGGTACTCGCCGCGTGCCCCTTCTCAGGTGTCTCCTCCTCCGCCGCCTCCGCAGCCGCCGTCCCCACCGCTGTCGCAGCCGTCATCACCGCCGCCGCCGCCGCCGCAGCCGTCGTTGCAGCCGCCGCCGCCGCAGCCGTCGCCGCAACAGTTCGTTGCCTCTGGGGGTGCTGGAGTTGGGGTGGGTACTAGTCCTCGGACTCCTGTCGTGGCTTGTTCCGGCGGGCCTAGGGGTGGTATCGGTGCTCGAGGGGTTCTGAGCTCTGGGGGTGTTCCTTCTGGGGGTGCTTGCATGGAGTGTTCTGGAGGTAGCCACCAGGCAGCTTGCGGTCCCGGTGTCGGTGTCACACCGCCGCCGCAGCAGTCCCCGCCGGTGTCCGCTCTTCGCCTGCTCGGCCTTCCGTCCCCTGACCCCGTGCCTGTGCCTCCTCCTCCTCCTATCTACGGCCCTGTGTTCCCTCCTTCGGACTCGTCTCCGGCCCGTCTCCCACCTCGTTCCCCTCTTGTGTCCCCTCCTCTGTCCCCTGACCCGACTCCTCTGTCTCACGTCTGGTCTCGCCGTCCCTCCCGTGCTCGAACTGTCTCCCCTGTATCGCGCACTCACCCTATGTTGCTTCGTTACCACGCGTCTCATCCTCCCCTTCTCCCGTCGCCCCCTCCGTCCTCCCTTGTCTGACTACCCCCCCTCTGTCTGACTACCTGCGTGCCGCTCGTCCTCTTATTCCTCGGTTCCTTGCCTCTCTCGTCTGTTCCGGTTTCGAGTCTTGACGCCCTTGTCGCTGCGGTCGCTGACTTCGCCTCTACCCACCGCCTTGACTACGCCACTGCTCTGGTCTCTGACCCTGCCTATCCTCCGTCTGTCGGGGGTGCTCCTGCCCTCGGCAGTGACGTCCTGGAGGACCGCCAGTACGAGCTTGCTTTCCTGTTCGAGGCTGCTCCCCATCTCTGCTCTATGCTTCTAGTCCCTGAGGGTGACCCCGACGCTTTCGACATCCCGACCCCTCGCACTTACGCTGAGGCGATCTCGGGACCCTGGGCCTCTCAGTGGATAGCTGCCATGGAGCAGGAGATGGCATCTTGTAGATCCACCGGCACCTACGTCGACGCAGTTCCACCACCTGGGGTGAACGTAGTAGATGGCTGCTGGCTCTTCAAGGTGAAGCGTCCTCCTGGAGAGCCGCCTGTGTTCAAGGTGCACTACGTGGCTAGAGGTTTCAGTCAGCGTGAGGGGGTGGACTTCTTCCAGACCTTCGCTCCGACCCCGAAGATGACTACTCTTCGACTGCTGCTACACGTAGCAGCACAGCGTGGCTATGAGCTACACTCTCTCGACTTCTCCACTGCGTTTCTTCAGGGCAGTCTACACGAGCAGGTCTACCTGCGCCGCCCTCAAGGCTTCACTGGTACCTTTCCCTCCTGGGACCCAGTGGCTCCTGCGGCGCCCTGTCTACGGCCTGCGGCAGGCTCCCCGTGAGTGGCACGACACGCTGCGTGCTACGCTTGCTGACCTGCAGTTCTTTCCGTCCTCTGCAGACCCCTCGCTCTTCGTTCGTGCTGGCCAGACCCCGTTCTACATCCTTGTTTACGTAGATGACCTGGTCTTCACCACAGCAGACAGGGACGCACTGGCCTCCGTGAAGGTGGAGCTGCTAAAGGGACACACTTGCACTGACCTTGGAGAACTGCGCCACTACCTTGGCTTGCAGATCTCCAGGGAGAGAGTAGCCCGCACTATCACTTTGACTCAGTCACACTTGGTGCGCCAGGTCCTTCAGAGGTTCGGCCTTCAGTTCTCCTCCGCACAGCCCACTCCTTTGCCTCTAGTCCACAGGCTCTCCGCTGCAGTTCCTGAGGAGTCAGCAGAGCCCAGTGGTCCTTATGCAGAGCTGGTTGGTTGCCTCATGTACCTGATGACTTGCACTCGCCCAGATCTCGCATACCCTCTCAGCATCCTGACTCGCTTTGTGGCCACAGGCAGACACCGACCTCACCACTGGTCTGGCGCTAAGAGGGTTTTGCATTATCTTGCAAGTACATCGGGCATGGGGTTAGTGCTAGGAGGACGCAGGCCAGTGGTCCTTACTGGACACACAGACGCTTCTTGGGCAGACGACGCCGAGACCCTCAGGTCCTCGCAGGGCTACTGCTTCAGCCTTGGGTCAGGTGCCGTCTCGTAGAGAGCTACCCGCTCCTCGTCTGTTGCCCAGTCCAGCTGTGAGGCCGAGATCTACGCCGGCGCCATGGCGGCACAGGAGCTCCGCTGGCTGACCTTCTTGCTCACTGACTTAGGTGAGCGGCCTGGCTCTGCCCCAGTCCTGTACGCTGACAACATGGCCATGATCCTCCTGTGTCAGGAGCCTCGACTCGAGGGCAGAGCGAAGCACATCCAGCTGCGGTACTTCCTCCTGCGTAAGCTCCAGCAGCGCCGCCAGGCGCGCGTAGTACACTTGGCCTCCGGTGCCAACACAGCTGATATATTTACGAAAGTGCTTGCGCCTAAAGATCATCAGCGGCACTGTGTACAGCTAGGTCTCGTTCCTGTAGCCTCTCACTTTCTAGGGCCTTGACTTTGTACTGTCCTTCATATATATATATTTTACCATGACTGGCCTTGTGGCCTCTCCTAGTGGCTGGACTAGTAGTGCCGCCCTGGTCTTGCTCTTGTGTTGTCTGTTCTCCTTTGACTGGTCTTTAGACCCTTGTCTCAGAGGCTGGACTAGTAGTGCCGCCCTGATCTGCTTCTTTCCCTGTTAGGCACTGCCCCTATATAGTCTAGGGGGTGTGTCAAATATAACTTAGATCATTACTGTAGACTATACTGGATTGTGCCTTAGAGGGTATAACACCCTAGTCTATATACCCTTGTACTCACACATTCTAGTCCAATTATTCTTTCTGATAATAGTGACCCCCCTTTCTAGTTGGGCCCAACTAGAAACGACCCAACAGTGAGTATGTTTTTGGAGGGGCAGGCAGCAGCCCCCGTTTTTTACCAAGCCGTAGGCCACGAAATCGAATTGCGCTTGCGACATTTCGCACTGGTGACAAATTTTACGACCATAGATTTGCGTGGTTAGCATTTCGACCAATCGGGGCCCAGCCTCAGTTTTGCTGGTGTTGGGCCCACTTGGTGCAGCTTACAGGCAGTGGGGGCTGGGGGACAGGTGGCGCGCTGCTTGCGATTTTGCCCGAGCCATTTTCCCCACCGTACGACATGTTTTCCCCGCCAACCAATCAGGTAACTGCATCTTCTCGCCCAGTTTCCCCTGCTTGCATTTCGCGACTGTGTACCCTCTGCCCCATCGCAGTTTTGTCCCTTAGTCGCAAAAACGGACGTCTGGGCCTTTTCAAGTTGGACCCGCCTTTACTATTTTGACCTCTCGCTTTAATAATACCTACTTCATAACTATCGGTATCATGATTTGTGCATCTTCTGCCCCCCCCACATTCCAAACTTGGACATGGCAACTTTGTCATACATGCAAATCCCCAGTCAAGGCACGGTTGCCCATCAGATGTAATGCGACGTGAGTGCACGTTATGAGCTGCGCCACACAAACAGCAGTAAAAGCTCAGGGAACCATCACGACCACATCCCTCAAATTTACAACCCACCAACACACGTCACGCTACGCTGCCTGCGCACCACCACCTGCCTTGAGGGCCTCTGCAGAAACCCACACAAAGCTCTTAGAGGGGATAATGCCCTTCCTGCAGTAAAAGACACACTTGGGCTGGGCGCTCCTGTCAATGTTGTCAGGAGAGCAGGTGGGGGGCCAGGAGTCAGGGAGAGTGAGGGAGGGAGGGGAGGAGGAGGTGGAGGCAGACAGGCCGGCCATTTCCAGCAGGGCGGGATCAAGGGGATCCTGGCAGAGCGTCTTGACCGGCGCCTTGATTGTGGAGGGGTCTTGTAGCGCGTTCTTGGAGTACTTTATAAGGAGGACGGCCCAGTAAAGCATGTGGCCCCCACGGGTGCATGCCCACCTGGAGAGTGGCGAACAGAGGGGAGAGGAGGAAGGAGCGGGGGGGAGGGATGCAGGGAGAAGAGGAATGATGAAATAAATGGCTGTAAGGCTTTTTCAAGACATTTCAGCGCATGCATAGTTGTGACGATGCACCGTGCTTGGATGGCCGCGCGTGAGGAGTCTATTTTTGAGGCGCCTCATGCATAGTTGTGACGATGCACCGTGCTTGGATGGCCGCGCGTGTGGAGTCTATTTTTGAGGCGCCTCATGCATAGTTGTGACGATGCACTGTGCTTGGATGGCCATGCGTGAGTCTATTTTTGAGGCGCCTCATGCATAGTTGTGACGATGCACCGTGCTTGGATGGCCGCGCATGAGGAGTCTATTTTTGAGGCACCTCATGCATAGTTGTGACAATGCACCGTGCTTGGATGGCCGCGCATGAGGAGTCTATTTTTGAGGCGCCTCATGCATAGTTGTGACGATGCACCGTGCTTGGATGGCTGCGCGTGAGGAGTCTATTTTTGAGGCGCCTCATGCATAGTTGTGACGATGCACCGTGCTTGGATGGCCGCGCGTGTGGAGTCTATTTTTGAGGCGCCTCATGCATAGTTGTGACGATGCACCGTGCTTGGATGGCCGCACGTGTGGAGTCTATTTTTGAGGCGCCTCATGCATAGTTGTGACGATGCACCGTGCTTGGATGGCCGCGCGTGTGGAGTCTATTTTTGAGGCGCCTCATGCATAGTTGTGACGATGCACCGTGCTTGGATGGCCGCGCGTGTGGAGTCTATTTTTGAGGCGCCTCATGCATAGTTGTGACGATGCACCGTGCTTGGATGGCCGCGCGTGAGGAGTCTATTTTTGAGGCGCCTCATGCATAGTTGTGACAATGCACCGTGCTTGGATGGCCGCGCGTGTGGAGTCTATTTTTGAGGCGCCTCATGCATAGTTGTGACGATGCACCGTGCTTGGATGGCCGCGCGTGTGGAGTCTATTTTTGAGGCGCCTCATGCATAGTTGTGACGATGCACCGTGCTTGGATGGCCGCGCGTGAGGAGTCTATTTTTGAGGCGCCTCATGCATAGTTGTGACAATGCACCGTGCTTGGATAGCCACGCGTGTGGAGTCTATTTTTGAGGCGCCTCATGCATAGTTGTGACGATGCACCGTGCTTGGATGGCCGCGCGTGTGGAGTCTATTTTTGAGGCGCCTCATGCATAGTTGTGACGATGCACCGTGCTTGGATGGCCAAGCGTGAGGAGTCTATTTTTTAGGCGCCTCATGCATAGTTGTGACGATGCACCGTGCTTGGATGGCCGCGCATGAGGAGTCTATTTTTGAGGCACCTCATGCATAGTTGTGACGATGCACCGTGCTTGGATGGCCGCGCGTGTGGAGTCTATTTTTGAGGCGCCTCATGCATAGTTGTGACGATGCACCGTGCTTGGATGGCCGCGCGTGAGGAGTCTATTTTTGAGGCGCCTCATGCATAGTTGTGACAATGCACCGTGCTTGGATGGCCGCGCGTGAGGAGTCTATTTTTGAGGCGCCTCATGCATAGTTGTGACAATGCACCGTGCTTGGATGGCCACGCGTGTGGAGTCTATTTTTGAGGCGCCTCATGCATAGTTGTGACGATGCACCGTGCTTGGATGGCCGCGCGTGTGGAGTCTATTTTTGAGGCGCCTCATGCATAGTTGTGACGATGCACCGTGCTTGGATGGCCAAGCATGAGGAGTCTATTTTTTAGGCGCCTCATGCATAGTTGTGACGATGCACCGTGCTTGGATGGCCGCGCATGAGGAGTCTATTTTTGAGGCACCTCATGCATAGTTGTGACGATGCACCGTGCTTGGATGGCCGCGCATGAGGAGTCTATTTTTGAGGTGCCTCATGCATAGTTGTGACGATGCACCGTGCTTGGATAGCCGCGCGGCTAAGACGGCAGCCACTGCATCAGAGCATATAGTCTTACCTGGCCGCCCTCTTGGCCGCGGCCACCATGTGGTGCACCTGGTTGTCGTGGGCCTGCGTCATGTGTAAGTGCATGTTACAACATGCATGTCACAACATGCATGGCACAACATGCATGGCACAACATGCATGGCACAACATGCATGGCGCAACATGCATGGCGCGACATGCATGGCCAGCACGCATCAGACTCACTTGGAAGCCCTCTTGGCGGCGGCCACCATGTGGTGAACGTGGTTGTCGTGGCTCTGCGCCCACCGCAGCTTCTCTATCAGGTTGTCAAAGTGCCGGTTCGCCGGGATGAAGTTCACGTAGGGCTTTAAGAGTGGTGTGAAGAACTCCGCGTAGGGCGTGGCCTGGCGGATGGCCACCTGCACGAGGGGAAGGAGGGGAGAGCAGGGGAGGAGGGGAGAGGAGGGGAGAAGAGGGGGAAGGAGGGGGGAGGAGGGGGGAGGAGGTGGGAGAGCAGGGAAGAGGAGCAAGAATGAAGACAGGGTTGAAGACAGGGCTTTAAGAGAGGGGTGAAGACATCAGCGTATGGAGTGGCCTGGCGGATGGCCCCCCGCAAGAGCGGAGGAATGGGATAGGGAGGAGCGGGGGGGAGGGGAAACGGGAGGGGGAGAAGACGCAGGGTTTGGGTTTACATAGGGCTTGAAAAGCGGTGTGAGGAACTGTGCAGATGGGCACCTGCACACATCAAGCGAGGGAGCAGGTGCAGCGGAGCAATGCCGAGCTGTAAGGCATGCTGCTGGATTGCAATCCTCGTTTCATAAGCCAGAGTTGCTCACCTGCCCGTGCCCCCACCTGTTCCCCACCAGCGAGTATGGCGCAAGTCTAGTGCGAGAAGGGCAGCCCCTACACAACCTGGTGCTATTTGCTTGGAGATATGGGGTGTGGATGGGGGGGATGAGACGCCTCAAAGGCAGCACGGCGTATCCCTCACGCGCCACGTTTGCTCCCTCACCTGCCCGTGCGTTTCCTCACCTGCCCGTGCGTTTCCTCACCTGCCCGTGCGTTTCCTCACCTGCCCGTGCGTTTCCTCACCTGCCCGTGCGTTTCCTCACCTGTTCCCCCCGAGCCAGAATGGCGCACGTCTGGTACGAGGAGGGCAGCCCCGACACCGACATGACCTGGTGATAGCTCAGGCGGTCCCAGACGTCTCAAAGGCAGCAAGGCGTAACACTCACCTGCTCGACCCGTGTGTGTGGATGCGGGGTCCGAGACGTCTCAAACGGCTGCTGACTGTATTCCTCACCTGCGTGCCAGGATGGCGCACGTCTGGTGCGAGGAGGGCAGCCCCGACACGACCTGGTACTTGAACTTGGAGATAAGGCGTGTGGATGGGGGGCCGGAGATGACTCAAAGGCAGCAAGGCATATCCGTCACCTGCCCGTTTGCTCCCTCACCTGCCCTTACGTTTCCTCACCTGTTCCCCCCGAGCCAGAATGGCACACGTCTGGTGCGAGGAGGGCAGCCCCGACACAACCTGGTACTTGAACTTGGAGAGAGGCGGATCGGACGACAGAGACGCGCGCCCCACCATTGCCACCCCGTCCGCCTCCATCCTGGAACAGGAGACCAGGCATCGGGCATGGCAAGGGGCACGGGCGGAGGGGAATGGCAGTGTGAGTGTGGAAGATAGGGAAGCAGCATGTGAGTGCGAGGGCAATGGCACGAAACTGAGAAGTGATTGTCACAATGATTGTCACAATGATTGTCACAATGATTGTCACAATGATTGTCACAATGATTGTCACAATGATTGTCACAATGATTGTCACAATGATTGTCACAATGATTGTCACAATGATTGTCACAAGGTTCCTCCTTTCTCTCCTTCCCGCCCCCTCTTTCTCACATCCCCCTACCTCTTGCGCACATCCCCCTACCTCTTGCGCACATCCCCCTACCTCTTGCGCACATCCCCCTACCTCTTGCGCACATCCCCCTACCTCTTGCGCACATCCCCCTACCTCTTGCGCACATCCCCCTACCTCTTGCGCACATCCCCCTACCTCTTGCGCACATCCCCCTACCTCTTGCGCACATCCCCCTACCTCTTGCGCACATCCCCCTACCTCTTGCGCACATCCCCCTACCTCTTGCGCACATCCCCCTACCTCTTGCGCACATCCCCCTACCTCTTGCGCACATCCCCCTACCTCTTGCGCACATCCCCCTACCTCTTGCGCACATCCCCCTACCTCTTGCGCACACCCCCTACCTCTTGCCCCCCCCCCGCCACATCCCCCTACCTCTTGCGCACATCCCCCTACCTCTTGCGCACATCCCCCCCCCCCCCCCCTACCTCTTGCGCACATCCCCCTACCTCTTGCGCACATCCCCCTACCTCTTGCGCACATCCCCCTACCTCTTGCGCACATCCCCCTACCTCTTGCGCACATCCCCCTACCTCTTGCGCACATCCCCCTACCTCTTGCGCACATCCCCCTACCTCTTGCGCACATCCCCCTACCTCTTGCGCACACCCCCCTACGTCTTGCGCACATCCCCCTACCTCTTGCGCACACCCCCCTACCTCTTGCGCACACCCCCCTACCTCTTGCGCACATCCCCCTACCTCTTGCGCACATCCCCCTACCTCTTGCGCACATCCCCCTACCTCTTGCGCACATCCCCCTACCTCTTGCGCACATCCCCCTACCTCTTGCGCACATCCCCCTACGTCTTGCGCACATCCCCCTACCTCTTGCGCACACCCCCCCCCCCCCCCCTACCTCTTGCGCACACCCCCTACCTCTTGCGCACACCCCCTACCTCTTGCGCACATCCCCCTACCTCTTGCGCACATCCCCCTACCTCTTGCGCACATCCCCCTACCTCTTGCGCACATCCCCCTACCTCTTGCGCACATCCCCCTACCTCTTGCGCACATCCCCCTACCTCTTGCGCACATCCCCCTACCTCTTGCGCACATCCCCCTACCTCTTGCGCACATCCCCCTACCTCTTGCGCACATCCCCCCTCCCCTACCTCTTGCGCACATCCCCCTACCTCTTGCGCACATCCCCCTACCTCTTGCGCACATCCCCCTACCTCTTGCGCACACCCCCTACCTCTTGCGCACACCCCCCTACCTCTTGCGCACATCCCCCTACCTCTTGCGCACATCCCCCTACCTCTTGCGCACATCCCCCTACCTCTTGCGCACATCCCCCTACCTCTTGCGCACATCCCCCTACCTCTTGCGCACATCCCCCTACCTCTTGCGCACATCCCCCTACCTCTTGCGCACATCCCCCTACCTCTTGCGCACATCCCCCTACCTCTTGCGCACATCCCCCTACCTCTTGCGCACATCCCCCTACCTCTTGCGCACATCCCCCTACCTCTTGCGCACATCCCCCTACCTCTTGCGCATATCCCCCTACCTCTTGCGCACATCCCCCTACCTCTTGCGCACATCCCCCTACCTCTTGCGCACATCCCCCTACCTCTTGCGCACATCCCCCTACCTCTTGCGCACATCCCCCTACCTCTTGCGCACATCCCCCTACCTCTTGCGCACATCCCCCTCAATGTCGCGGCTCCACCCAATGAGCTTCACGTCCAGCAGGTCCGGACGAGCATCCGCCATCCTGGGGGAAAGGGGTGGAGGCGAGCAGCAGAGAGGGAGTTGCAACAGGAGAGGAAGTTAGCGGAAACGAATACACAGGGGCAGAACGATGGGCAGAATGAGGGGGGTGCAATCCGAACCCCCGGAGCCCAAGGACTCTACCTGTGCAGGCGGATGGTGCGCCCTGCACCAGGTGTACCTTGTACCTACCTTGGACACAGAACATCACACCTGTGCCGGCGAATGAGGGGGTGCGCACCTGTGCAGGCGGATGAGGGAGTGCGCACCTGTGCAGGCGGATGAGGGGGTGTGCACCTGTGCAGGCGGATGAGGGGGTGCGCCCGCCAGTTCTGCGAGTCTTCAAACGGGAAGCTGCTGGCCGTGCCGCGGAACACGGCGCGGTTCTCCTTCTCCTCCCACGGCACCTGCGGTGGTGATTGGGGGGGTGGGCAGTGAGGGGGGGAAGGGATAGATGGGGAGCGAGGGTACACTGGAGGATGGGGGAGGGAGGGACTGGCAGAGCTGCTGGCCGTGCCGCAGAACACAGCCCGGTGCTCCTACTCCTCCCACGGCACCTGCGGGTGGGGTGTGGTGTGTGTGGGGGGCGAGACCGCCGTGCACGACATTGCAGTATGTCACCTGCGGCTGGGGTGTGGTGTGTGTGGGGGGCCGGGAGACGAGGAGAGAGAATAGTGAAGGGGGAAGGAGGGAGGGACTTGCAGAGCTGCTGGCCGTGCCCCTGATCTCAGCACGCCTCCTTCTCGTCGCACAGCTGCCATGCGGAGATGAGGGGTGGAAAGGGAGGGCGGGAAGGGATGAGGGGCGGAAAGGGATGAGGGGCGGAAAGGGATGAGGGGCGGAAGGGATGAGGGGCGGAAGGGATGAGGGGCGGAAGGGATGAGGGGCGGAAGGGATGAGGGGCGGAAGGGATGAGGGGCGGAAGGGATGAGGGGCGGAAGGGATGAGGGGCGGAAGGGATGAGGGGCGGAAGGGGGGGCACAGAGGAGGGGACGGGCGATGGTGGGGGTTTGGGGGGCGGGTGCAGGGGGCGGGGGGGGTGTGAAGTCAAGGGGGTCGAGGAAGACGATTCCAAAAGAGCAAGCAGCCACGCCTGTGCCAATCCACTCAAACCCCTCCAACCCCACCCAGGCCCCTCCACCCCCCCTGTTCCCCCCCACCCAGGCCCCTCCCCCCCACAACCCCTCCCCCTCCAGTCACCCCTCCCCTGTCCGCCCCCCATCCTCCCCTTTCCCCCCTCCCACACACACCCCTCTCAAGAACCCCTCACCTCGACGTTCTCTGGCAGGTCGAGGGGGTCGGGGATAGCGATGTCAACAGAGCCAGGGATGACGGCATACCCTCATACCACCCCCCCACACTCCCCCCGCCCCCCCTCCCCTCTATTTCCCCCCCTCACCTCGACGTTCTCTGGCAGGTCCATGTTCTCTGGCAGGTCGAGGGGATCGGGAATGGCGATGTCCACCGACCCAGGGACCACGCGTGTGCTGAAGAATGGGAAGCCCACCGGGCGGCTGCCGCCCACGTCGCTGTCATAGCTGATGGGCAGGTCGCACGTGTTGACAAAGAACTCCGCCCGCACGCCCGGCAGGTTGTAGAAGTCGACCGCGCGCTGCATGGACGGAGGGGGAGGCAGTGGGACAGAGGGGGGGGGGGAGGGAAGAGAGAGGGGAGGGGTGGGGGGAGGGAGAGATGGCGGAGGGGGGAGAGAGGGGGGGAGGGAAGGGGAAGAGAAGGGAAATGGAAGAGGGCAGGTTGCAGAAGTCGATCGCGTGCTAGGAGGGGGGGGGTTGAGACGGGGGGGGGCAAGGAGCAGCGGCGGCAGGGGGAGGGAACGGGAATGGAAGGGGACAGGTTGCTTGAAGGAGTCGAATGTGCCGTGGGCGAGCGGAGAGGGGAGGGGTGAGAGGAGAGGGGTGAGAGGAGAAGTGTGAGACAGCATGGGGGAAAGGAGGAAAGACGGTATGAAAATGAGCGCCGGGGGAGGGGGAAGGGGGAGGGGCAATGTGGGGCAAAGAGAGCACAAGGAGAGACGGAACAAGGGGGGAGGGAATGGGGAGAGAGGAGTGTAGGAATGAAGAGAGGGGTTTGGGAGATGGAAAAAGCGGAGCTGGGAGGGGGCAAAGGAAGGGTCAAGAGAGAGAGGAGAGAGAGGAGAGACAGGAGAGAGAGGAGAGAGAGGATCCTCTGCCCCTTAGTAGTTAGAGCTCTCTTCCTACACATTTCCCTGTTTTAGTTTGGGTTTTTCCTTCTCCTTTCCTTGGTGGCGGCTCGCGCCGGCGGCCTACGGCCGCCGTCGCTCGCAGCGCGGCCTGCGGCCGCGCGTTAGGGGACAGCAAGGTCTCTGCAAACCACTTGACAACACAAACGTACAATGACAACCTCTGCCTCACGGGCCAAACGCACACTCTATATACTTCCTAATCCTGCGGCATGGAGAGCCTCATCCGCCTTACAAAGGAGCTCTCGCTGGTGGCCACGTCCCCCATGCGCACATAACGCGGAGGAAACCCGTCACGCGATTTGGTCCGCTCCAGCTTCCTCCAGTAGGGCCGTCACATAGCCCACCAGGAGCAGCAGTGCTGACACGGCGCCGCCAATGATGTCTACAGCTGCAGCCGAGTCTACGCTTACCAATACTGCACGCATCACGGCGAGCAGGCGCCGGTCCAACACAGTTCCCGGGGCAGGCGC
Organism: Closterium sp. NIES-67; assembly: GCA_027943415.1. Classification (NCBI taxonomy): domain Eukaryota; kingdom Viridiplantae; phylum Streptophyta; class Zygnematophyceae; order Desmidiales; family Closteriaceae; genus Closterium; species Closterium sp. NIES-67. The sequence goes on along the minus strand of BQMB01001473.1, from coordinate 1,661,626 downwards.
AGGCTGCACTCGCGTCGACACAACTGCGAGATCAGCTGCAGCCATCGCACAGCGGTGGAGAGGATCGTGGGGCATCTTGCATGGCCTCGCTCAGTTTCGTAGAACGGTGTGCGAGTCCGTCAGCATCTCCACAGCAAACCCCATCGCCCGCTGTGCGTGCCAGAGCCGACGAAGCGTGGCGACTGGGATTGCAGTCTCCGCCAGGCGCTCCCTCCCACGCAGGCGCTCCAGCTGCGCTCTCTGCGGCATCCGCAGCCTGGGCGAGCGGCGCCGCCCCGAGTCACCAGGAGGCGAGCCCTCACCGGCGGACTCCGCATCCCCCATCTCCGCTGCTTCTGCCCCCCCCTCAACTCCAGTCGGCGACTGCAGCGCACGACGAGGGGGGACAAAGGGCGCCGCCACCCGAGCGCCGAACGATGCTGGCGCCACAGGCTGCGGCTGGCTGCCAGGCCAACCCACCACTGATGCCTCCAGCGGCGGTGGCTGCCAGCGCGGCAGAGTCTCCACAGACTGCGCGTTCATCGGGTACGGCACCACTATCGGCTAGTGCGGAACGGAATGGGCGGCAGGGGGGAGGTGATGCGGAGGATGCGCAGACGGGGGAGGCAGGGGAAGCTGCTGATAGGTCGGGAGCAGCGGAAGCACTGCACCGTGCGGCGGGAACGGCTGCGCCGACACCTGCTGCGGTGGGAAGTGCGCCTGCTGTGGAAGCGACTGAGGATACTGCTGCGACGGTGGATGCTGTGGGTGATATGCCAGTGGTTGCTGGGGCTGGGCGACGGAGCGGAACAGGCCTTCGAGAGTTGCGGCAGCGCGCCCCAACCGCCTCTCCGCAGCCGATCCGCGGTTACTCCCCCCACCATTCCGCTGCGCCTGCGGAGTCCGGTGCGGCTGTGGGCGGGTGCGCCTGTGGGCGGCGCTGAGGCGTCCCACGGTGAGGCGGCTGCGGCTACTGCTGACGTGCCGCGCTCTGGGCGCCGTGCGTCTGGGGTCCAGGTTCGGTCTCCAGGACGCGCTCGGGGGTCTTCTCCTCGCGCCGCTACGGGGTGGCGACTCCCTGACCGCCCAGGCATCCGCTCTGGGGTCTGCCGGCGGCTCAACGAGGGGACGGGGAGCCCGCGCTCCCAATCGACTGGGCCAGAGGAATTGCCTGACCATGGGGGGGCCCGCTCTCCCCGGTGCTTTCCAAATCGCCAGAGCGCTCACGAGTGGGTCGGCCCAGCCCGGGCCCTAGCGGCTGATGCATCGGGAAGCGGCGCGCCGCTTTCGGCTCCTCTCGTAACCCGACAAGGACGGCGGACAGCGGACAGGGAAGCCTCGGGAGTGGATCGTGGAGGGCGCGGGAGACGCGGTGGGCGAGCAGGACGCGGTCGCGGACGCGGGCAAGCTAGGCGGTGCGACTTGTCATCCGATGGAGGTCCGCTGAACGAATTCCAGCAGGCGGCGAACAAGGCTTTAAGAGCTTTGGGATTGTAGGGAACTACTGGTGAGGAGGAACGAGCCGATGGAACTTATGTACCTGTGGAGCAGAGAGAGCCTACAACGGATGCGTCTAGCGAGGAGCGAGGCGAGGAGATACACAGGCATGCTAGGGGTGGAGCTGCTGGCCCATCTCCCAATCTAGGGGACGAAGGTCCAGCAGCATGCGTAATGCCCGGGTACCGCTGGACACCCATCCCCAGACAGCTCTGCAGCTATCTCCAGAAGAGCTGGCAAGTGACGCCTAAAGATTCGTCGGGATCGCCAGCTGGGACATCGCAATATTATGTGACAGCCGCCAACCCCCGCTTTCCCGCCGATAAACCCCCCAAATTCGACAACTTTTCGCGCTCTCCCTGCTGACGCCCCTCCTTTTCCTCGCCAAAAACCCAACCTCCACTGAAGGTTGGATTTTGTTACTTTTCCTCCCGCATCTCACCCTTCGCCTACCTTCGCCAAAACGCCCTGATTGGCCCGCGGCGGAAAAAAGCCTCCAGCGATTCCTCGTGGGCCAGTGGGACGCCCTGTACCAAGCAGCCGCATCTGCTGTCACCCTCCCACCCCCACCCCGCCACGTATCTGACACCCTTGGGAAAATATCCCGAGCCGAGGGGCTGGTGCGATGTGGCAACTTACGACGAGCACTACTCGCGTTGACTTCAACCCCAATCAGCGAGTCCACCCCTGCTGTTCTGGATGCGCTGAAGTCAAAACACCCCCCCCCCCCGGCTAGCCGAAGACCTCAACTGGCCGCAGCTCAGCGAGGACTGCAGGCCGCCTTCGCTGACTTCGCGAAACTCCTCTCACGCTGCGAAAATGGAGTAGGGGTGGTGCCATCGGGAATGACTTTCGAGCATCTTTGCGATGCATCGCTTGCCAATCCCTCCGCCGCCAAGCACCTTCACGAGCTCGTCCAGTGCCTCCTCGCTGGTAAACTGCCGCACGTAGTCAGCCAGCTACTCACTTCCTCGCGTCTCCTGGCACTCACCAAACCAGATGGAGGTACTCGCCCCATCGCTGTCGGTGAGTGCCTGCATTGACTAGCGGCTAGGCTTGAGCAACGGGTCGGGTCGGGTCGGGTAACCCGACCCGAACCCGACTTTTTTACGGGTCGGGTCGACATTTGCGGAGGGTCAACCCGACCCGACCCGACCCACAAAACCCGACCTGCCGGGTCGGCTTATTACCTGTCCCGACCCCTATGCCAACCCGACCCGACCCAACCCGAAATCGGGTCAGGTAGTACCCGACCTATTAAACCCGGGTCGGGTTAACATTTCCCGAGCTCCGACCCGACCCGACCCGAACCCGGCATCGGGTAGGGCAAAGTCGGGTCGGGTTGGGTCGGGTCGGGTTCATGCTCAAGCCTACTAGCGGCTAAGTCCTCACTTGTCTCTTCAACGCAACCATCGCAAGATTACTTCTTGCCATACCAATTCGCTGTGGCAATCAAGAGTGGAGGGGAAATAATCATCCACGCCACCAGGGGCTTCACCTCCGTGCGCCCAGGATCGTTGATTCTGCAGGTCGACCTTTCGAACGCGTTCAACAGTGTTAACCGCGGAGCTGTCGTCTACGCCATCAACCACTTGCCACTGCGCCCCCTACTACCGTTCATCCAATTCTCGTATGGGGCACCGTCCCTACTTTACCTTGACCAGGGGTTCGATAGTCCCCCACGACTGAGCGCGCGGGGAGTACGCCAAGGGGACCCGATGGGCCCCCTGCTCTTTGCAGCTGCCATCCACCCCACGCTTAAGGCCACCGTGGCAGCCCACCCCGAGGTCCTTTGACTCGCTTACGCGGACGACGTGACCTTCGTGGGCGACCCGGGCGCCTGCGCTGCGGCTTTCCACGACTTCACCGCCGCCATGGAGGGCATTGGCCTCTCCCACAACCCCTCGAAGTGCGCGGCATGGTCCGCCGCGCGCCCTGAGCCTGACTGCCTCCCGCCGATACTCTGAACCCATACTCTGGCCACACGCAGCGCCTCTTCTCCCTGGCCGATTATGGGGCACGGAGCTGGATCCATGCCATCCCCATCTTCCCTTCCCTCCGCCTCGAAGCCCCACACTTCGCCATTGCCCTGGCCTTTCGACTTGGCCTTCCATTCCCGGCCCCCCGCTTCTGCAACTGCGCCGACGAATTTGAAATCCTCGACACACGGTTGCCCAACCACCTCTTTCGGTGTGGCACTGGGCGCGGGCCGACTGACACCCACGATGCCCTGCGGGATGAGAGCATCCGGATGGCCCGTGACGCTGACTTCATTGTCACTAAAGAGACCACTATCTACAACCCAGTGGACGGCCACAAGGCCGACCTCACAATTCGTGACCGCAGCTCCGACGCCGTCTAGATCTGCAACGTCACCGTCACAGACCCAATCAGCAGCCGGGACCCGGATGCACGTAAGGGACGTGGGTACATGGCCCGCGAGCAGGCCGACAAGAAAATCTATCACTACCGCAATCGGGCCCCCTATGTTGGCTTCTTCCCACTGGCAGTAGAGACGTATGGCTGCCATTGCGCCGAAGTCCCTACCTTCTTAAAACTCCTCGCGGACACAGGGGCTAAGAGGCTCTTCGGCGCGGACCCGAGTTCCTACCAAGCAGCCAAACTACTCCATTTTCGCCAGCGTTGGTCAGTGACGCTCCAACGGGCGCAGGCCTTGGCTTACCTGGGCAAGGTTAACGAAGCCTCCCCTGGCCCCCACACCCCCGTGGGTACCCCCTACGCCGACATGGCTCTTGGGGACTACTTTGCCGTGGCAGAGCCCCTCGGGGAGCTCGAGTAGGCTAGGGTCCCTTAGCTTGTACGTACCTCGCCTCGTTGTCACCCTACATGCCTAGCTTGTACCCAGGGTTCTAGCAATAAACGGACCGCTCGAGGAGAGAGGAGTGATAGGAGCAAGGGGTTCCTCACTTGGATGGTGGCAACGGTCTGCAGGAAGCGCCTGACGCGGTAGGGGACGGTGATGAAGCCGCCCAGGCGGAAGTAGACGGAGCCGTCCACCACCCTCACATGGCCTGCACACGACATGAACTGATGGGCGCGGGCACCATGGCATGGGGCCATAGGACATGGGATGGGATGGGGTGATGGGATGGGGCGATGGGATGGGGTGATGGGATGGGGCGATGGGATGGGGCGATGGGATGGGGCGATGGGATGGGGTGATGGGATGGGGTGATGGGATGGGGTGATGGGATGGGGTGATGGGATGGGGTGATGGGATGGGGCGATGGGATGGGGCGATGGGATGGGGCGATGGGATGGGGTGATGGGATGGGGCGATGGGATGGGGCGATGGGATGGGGCGATGGAAGACCGACGGATTGACAGGTAGGGATGAGAGAAGGGGCAGAGAGACGGAGAAAGGGAAATAGGACAGAGGGATGGGATAGGAGGATGGATACGATACGGGGATATGCAAAGGGAAGCAGCGGGTCCTTGTGGGGCAGACAACGAAGAATTCCTCCCTCCCAAATCCTTCCCACCCCCTTCCCACCTCCCCCACCTCCCCCCCCTCCCCTCCATTCCCACCATCCCCACCCGCATCCCCCCTCTCACCCGCATCCCCCCTCTCACCCGCATCCCCCCTCTCACCCGGGGGCGCTGGCTGATGGTCTTGATGAGGCTGGGAGCCACCATGCCCCCAGCTCCCATGCCCTCGCGGATCTGCGGGATGCGCACCCACGGCGCCAGGCTGTGGTCGACCATCTCGCACACCTGCTGCACCGTCGCCGTCGACACGTTCAGCTTCACATACCCCCGCACGTCCCGCAGACTCTTAGCCAAGCGCTGGCTCAGCCCCGCCAGCTCGTCCGCAAGGGTGTCAGCGGGCGAGAGAGAAGCGGAGGAGAGAGGGGTGGAGAGGGATGTGGAGGTGGAGAGGGAGGGTTGGTCGGAGGCGAGGGGCGCGTCGGAGGGGACGGGGTCCAGCAGAGTGGACGTGCCGGGGGGGGCGTCGGGGATCTGCGCGGGCACCTGCGAGGGGAGCGTGTCCAGCTGCGGTTGGGGCTGGGCGGCGCTGGAGGGGGGGAAAGATGGGGGGAGGGGGCGGGGAAGGGGTGGGGAAGGGGAGGGGAAGGGACGAGACGACGGGGAGGGTGTGGTTAGGAGAGGGGGGAGAAGGGACGGCGTGTGGCACGGATGATCATGCGCCTGGAGGGGCGCCGGGGGATCTAAGCGAGCAGCTGCGAGGGGGTGGTGTCTAGGTGCGGGTGGGGCTGGGCGGAGACCCTGGGAAGGGGAAAGTGGGGGGGAGGACGGGACGAGGGGGAGGTGGGCAGCTGCGAGGGGACGGTCCAGCTGAGGCTGGGGCTGGGCGGAGTCCCTGGAACGAGGGCGGATGGAGGGTGTCTCAGTGCGGCTGCGGCTGAGCAGTGCTGGAGGCGGGGAGAGAGGGGGGAGAGAGGGGGGAGAGAGGGGGGAGAGAGAGGGGAGAGAGGGGGGAGAGAGTGGGGAGAGAGAGGGGAGAGAGTGGGGTGAGGGGGGAGAGAGAGGGGAGAGAGGGGGGTGAGAGGGGGGAGAGAGGGGGGAGAGGGGGGTGAGAGGGGGGAGAGGGGGGAGAGAGGGGGTGTAAGGGATGGTGAAGGAAGGGAAGGTGGGGCCTTGGTAAGGGAGGGAGGGTGAGGTGAAGAGCGGGGGTTGATGTTTTGCAACGAGGGAGTGTGGCAACAACACGCAAAAGAGGCAACCAGGAAAGCAGCGGGCATCCACCAGACTCTGATTCCCATGCACGTTCGCTCTCCCCCCCCTCGTTTCCCCCAAGTACTAACTCACGCCCAATACAGTCTCTATCCCCCCCACTCACCCCCTCTCTTCCTCCCCAGGCCCATTCTCCAACCCCTCCTTCCAGAGCCAACACCCCCCCCACCCCCCTCCTCCTCCCCCCACCTTCCCCACCTCCACTTCCCTGTCCGCTCACCCCTCCGCGCCTGCTGCAGCGGCCCCTGCGCGGCTCTTGCCCTTCCGAAACGGCACATCCTCCGCGAACGCGCTCCCCGGCCCGTCGTCCAGCTGCTGCTTGCGGCGCGCGCGCTGCTGACGTGGCATGCCATGTCATGCGCATCCATTCGAACAATGAGCAGCCATTCGCCAGGCAAGAAAGCACCGCATGACAATGTGGCATGGTCACGCGTGCATGCAGATGGATCCTCGGAGGTCGTAGAAAACGTCTCAATCATCGCAGAATGCTCACACCGTTGCTCGCATCCGTGCTCGCATCCGTGCTCACACCCATGCTCACACCCATGCTCACACCATCCCATTTCCATGGCATGTCAGATCACCGCATTTTCAAGCCACGACAATGCCACTCCACGCCATTCCAGGCCACGCCAAGCCACGCCAGGCCATGCTCATTCGCAGCAAAGCAGCAAAAAGGGAAACGGGATTTAGCGTGCACGATGACCGTGGGAATGGGACAGTGGGGTTGGAAGAGCGAGGGGGAGAGCGGAGGGGGAGGAGAAAGCAGGATAGGGGACGGCATTCGAGCCCTATTGCACCATCGGACCTTGGCTTGCAGCAGTCGCCGCCTGAGATAAGGTCCCTTCAGCGAAACCTCCTCCACCCTCTTCATTCCTCCGCCTGAAGCGAGCACGCGAGCGGAAGGCTCTCCGCGAACGCTGGCGACATCGGTAACACAGACGACGGCGAAGACGAGCGAAACTAATAAGATACACAGCCGCGCCATTGCAGCCTCGACGCGCGTGAGACACGAAGCGCACTGCACCAGAAGTCGATGGAAGCTCGGACGCCGTAAGGTTTGCGGATTTGACGAGACCTGATATCCTTATAGGTATAAACCCATCTGACGAGAGAGGGAGATCCGTCGGAAAGGGACGGACAACAACCTCCGTTTTTCGCGATAGGCCCTGAATCTGATGTTCAGGCTGACAACAGCAGGAGGAGCTCCCACCAAAAACTCGGCCTGAAAATAGTTTCACCTTGTTCCTTCCAAACCTGCACGATTTTAGGGCGTGGTACGAACACAGATTGCCCTTTGCCTCGAGACCGCAACTCGGTTTGCGCAGCAGGCAAATTTAACCCAAACCAAACCATCTCAAACCATATATAACACACTGTGATGAGGTTCAGCGAGTCTGGTAGCCAGTCCGGATTGCGCAACTTCGATGGTTGCGCAACCCGGGTACCACGCCCTCAGCAGCTGACACGCCAGCCTTGGAGTCTCCGTTTGCGACGACGAAACGAAATGGTAACACCGAGATGCTTTGCCCTCAGTGCGAGTGCGGCTCGTGGTGGGCGAGTGCGGCACTTGAGTTCCGTTGTCCACAGCTTGGTGCGGTACAGAGTGCATGTCGGTGTGGTACACCGCCCAAGAATCTGCCTAATTTCATAATTCATACCCAGCGATGAGCATTTGGCAAAAATCCTCTCATTTGAGGATATTTAGTATTTTCATCATGCTGATGTGATGACAGCTCGGTTTGAACGATTGAATCTTGGAAATGAAATCATAAAGCAGCCAAAGCCAGCCCAAACACCATAACAACACGCAGCTCACCAAGCATAGCATACCTACAATACATTAGGTTTCCCAAATCCATTATTACAAAAGCAATCCCCATTCCCAGCCGCAGATGAAAGAGATATAACCCTTATTTCCCCCTCGGACAAATTCAAGTCTGAAGTGTTTGACATCGTAGGCATTTATTAGAGAGGCGCCTCATAAGGATCATCGTTGGGGATGACTTCTAACTTTCCCACAATGGGGGACAACAGGTCATGCGCCTGCAATGCACGGATGTATCGGGGGACATGGGGCGGGGGAGGGGTGGGCGAGTGTGTGTGCGTAAATGTGTGTGTGTGTGTGTGTGTGTGTGTGTGTGTGTGTGTGTGTGTGTGTGTGTGTGTGTGTGTGTGTGTGTGTGTGTGTGTGTGTGTGTGTGTGTGTGTGTGTGTGTGTGTGTGTGTGCGCGTGCGTGCAGGTGCGTGCGTGCCTGTGTGCGCGTTTGTGCATGTGCGTGCGTGCATGTGGGCGTGTGTGTGCGTGCATGTGTGCGTGCATGTGTGCGGCATGTGTGTGGCATGTGTGCGGCATGTGTGTGTGCATGTGTGCGGCATGTGTGCGTGCATGTGTGCGGGTGTGTGTGTTGCAAGTCAGTCATGCGTGGAGCCTATCCACCGTGATCACACCAAAGAGGAGTGCGGGTGTGTGTGTTGCACACCTCTTTGATAGATGGTCGCAGCCTCTTGTCCACGTTGATGCATCGAACCGCAATGGCCGCCACTTGGAGCACCTGCCAGAAGTGGAGGGAACCGCAGAGACGTCGGGGATTGAGCTACATGGGGTGAAGCCGGATAAAGCTTAAGACGAGGAGCTATTTGGAGCAAGAAACAGAGAACAGTAAAGGTGACTGACTCGAAACAGAACCAACCGAGTCCAGATAGAGGTGAAGACAAGGAACCTTTGAGTCGAATCCAAAGCCATCCGAGCAGTGATAGAGGTTACAACGAGCTACTGAAGTCAATCCTGTGCTTGCCTGAAGCCCTGGGCTCACCTCCTCCTCGTTGTACATCCCCTCTAGAAGCGGATCCACCAACCCCTTTATAGATTCTAAGCTGCTCCAGTCCTGCTCCCTTGCCTGCTTGCAGCACAGCACCATTCCCTCACACACACACACACACCCCACACACACACACACACACCCCCCCCCCACACACACACACTCCCCCCCCCCCCCCCACACACACACACACACACACACCCCCACACACACACAGGGAAACAGGGTCATGCCATGGCCGTGGGAAACACAAAATGCCATCGCCCCCCTGAGACGGTGTGACTATAATTGCGATTTTGGCTGCGCCAGTGACCATGTGGCTCTTGACTGTGCGTGCATGAGTTTGTCTGACACGTGGGAAGGGCAGGGAGATTCGGCGGAGAGGAAACAGCGGGCGCTGGTCTGTGGGAGGCGGCGCCAAGCAGAGGGGAGCAGAGCAGGCAAGCAGAGGGGCTGAGAGCTCAAGAAGGTCAACGAGGTCAAGGGGGTCAAGGAGGTCAACGAGCTCAAAGGAGGTCAACAAGGTCAACGAGCTCAAGCATCCCACGGCTTACCCAGTCAGGCAGCTGCACCCCGTCGCGGGTCTCGTCGTAGGGAAGCTTGCCGGAAACGAGCTCAAGGAGCAGCACACCATAGGCGAACATGTCAGTGGTCTTGTCGCTCTCCCCCGCCGCCTCACACCCCCTTGTCACACACTCGGGGGCCTCATAGCTGCTGGAGAGAGGTGGAAATGGGTGGAGGGGGGTTGGGAGAGGTGGGGGTGAGTGTACTGGGGCTGGATAACCATTGGTGGTCTTTGACGCTCTCCGTTGCTATTGTTTTCGAGTCGACCCAAAAGCGCCCTCCCTCGCTGTTGTGCTCTCCATTGCCTCGTAGCTGGAGGAGGGAGGAGGGGAGAAGGGGAGGAGAGGTCGGAGGGTGGATGTGTGGTGGGTGCAGTGGGGTGGGTGAGGTGGGGGGGGAGAGGGGGGGGGTGACTGGGTACAGAATTGAGACGCAAGGTGCCGACGAGGCAAGGGCAGCATGAGGTGAGACGCCCATAACATGAAGGCCGGGTTGGCGTTGACTGGGGAGCTCGTGTCATGACCGTAGAGGCTTGTGTCATGAACTGGGAGGCTCGTGTCATGAAAGTAGAGTCTATTTTTGAGGCGCCTCAAAGGGACTGCTGGCGTGGAGCAGGGGGCTCGTGTCATGACCGTAGAGGCTCGTGTCATGACCGTAGAGACTCACGCTTGGCTGTACGGCGAGGCGAAGGCGTCATGGGCCTCCGCAAAATGCGGCATCCCGAAATCAAACAGCTGCGCAGGGCGGTCAGAGGGCCGAGAGGGCCGAGAGGGCAGGCATGGGAGAGAAACAGAAGAAAGAGAGGTGAGTGTGAAAGAGTAGACGCTGGGCAGCGGAGAAACAGCAGAAGCAGTCGTACGAATGATGCTCAGCGTGCCCACCCAACAAAACGTAGTTGGCTTTTAAGAATTCTCAAAAACCAACAGGGCGTGTGCCTGGGGCGGCTGGCCCATGGCAGCCGTACGGTGTGGGATATGAGGGAGCCATGTCCCATGCGTGCGGAGTCTCATGTGCCATGCGTGAGGAGTCTCATGTGCCATGCGTGAGGAGTCTCATGTGCCATGCGTGAGGAGTCTCATGTGCCATGCATGAGGATTCTCATGTACCATGCGTGAGGAGTCAAATGTGCCATGCGTGAGGATTCTCATGTGCCATGCGTGAGGAGTCTCATGTGCCATGCGTGAGGAGTCTCATATACCATGCGTGAGGAGTCTCATGTGCCATGCGTGAGGAGTCTCATGCACCAAGCGTGAGGAGTCACATGTGCCATGCGTGAGGAGTCTCATGTGCCATGCGTGAGGAGTCTCATATACCATGCGTGAGGAGTCTCATGTACCATGTGTGAGGAGTCACCAGGCCATGCGTGAGGAGTCTCATGTGCCATGCGTGAGGAGTCTCATGTGCCAACCGTGAGGAGTCTCATGCACCAAGCGTGAGGAGTCTCATGCACCATGCGTGAGGAGTCTCATGCACCATGCGTGAGGAGTCTCATGCACCATGCGTGAGGAGTCACATGTGCCATGCGTGAGGAGTCTCATGTGCCATGCGTGAGGAGTCTCATGTGCCATGCGTGAGGAGTCTCATGTGCCATGCGTGAGGACTCTCATATACCATGCGTGAGGAGTCTCATGTGCCATGTGTGAGGAGTCACCAGGCCATGCGTGAGGAGTCTCATGTGCCATGCGTGAGGATTCTCATGTGCCAACCGTGAGGAGTCTCATGCACCATGCGTGAGGAGTCTCATGCACCATGCGTGAGGAGTCTCATGTGCCATGCGTGAGGAGTCTCATGTGCCATGCGTGAGGAGTCTCATGTGCCATGCGTGAGAAGTCTCATGTGCCATGCGTGAGGAGTCTCATGCACCATGCGTGAGGAGTCTCATGTGCCATGCGTGAGGAGTCTCATGTGCCATGCGTGAGGAGTCTCATGTGCCATGCGTGAGGAGTCACATGTACCATGCATGAGGAGTCTCATGTGCCATGCGTGAGGAGTCTCATATACCAAGCGTGAGGAGTCACATGTGCCATGCGTGAGGAGTCTCATGTGCCATGCGTGAGGAGTCTCATGTGCCATGCGTGAGGAGTCTCATGTGCCATGCGTGAGGAGTCTCATATACCATGCGTGAGGAGTCTCATGTACCATGTGTGAGGAGTCACCAGGCCATGCGTGAGGAGTCTCATGTGCCATGCGTGAGGAGTCTCATGTGCCAACCGTGAGGAGTCTCATGCACCAAGCGTGAGGAGTCTCATGCACCATGCGTGAGGAGTCTCATGCACCATGCGTGAGGAGTCACATGTGCCATGCGTGAGGAGTCTCATGTGCCATGCGTGAGGAGTCTCATGTGCCATGCGTGAGGAGTCTCATGTGCCATGCGTGAGGAGTCTCATATACCATGCGTGAGGAGTCTCATGTGCCATGTGTGAGGAGTCACCAGGCCATGTGTGAGGAGTCTCATGTGCCATGCGTGAGGAGTCTCATGTGCCAACCGTGAGGAGTCTCATGCACCAAGCGTGAGGAGTCTCATGCACCATGCGTGAGGAGTCTCATGCACCATGCGTGAGGAGTCTCATGTGCCATGCGTGAGGAGTCTCATGTGCCATGCGTGAGGAGTCTCATGTGCCATGCGTGAGAAGTGTCATGTGCCATGCGTGAGGAGTCTCATGCACCATGCGTGAGGAGTCTCATGTGCCATGCGTGAGGAGTCTCATGTGCCATGCGTGAGAAGTCTCATGTGCCATGCGTGAGGAGTCACATGTACCATGCGTGAGGAGTCTCATGTGCCATGCGTGAGAAGTCTCATGTGCCATGCGTGACGAGTCTCATGCACCATGCGTGAGGAGTCTCTTGTGTGAGAAACTCAAGTGATGATTGTATTAGGAAAAGAGTGGGTATACATAGGTGAGGAGTAGGAGGGATGGGGGGGGTTTTGGTTGGGAGGTGACCACGATTATTGGTGACCCCAATAAGTTGAGTTGGTCAACTTATTGGGGGTCCAATGATCCTAGCCAAGATTATTGGTGGGTTCAATAATCTTGGTTGGGATTATTGGGGGCTCCAATAATTGGGAGCCCAACCAATTTGGGAACCCAACCCCCAACTTGGGTGTATACACCCTAGTGGGGTGCTTATAAGTACCTAAGACAATGAAACGATGTAGGCTAATAGAATGAAGGGAGAATATTCTAACACAACCCCTTAGCCTACAGAGTGCCATAAGTCTTGGGAAGGTGAGGAGAAGCAACCCCTGAATCAGGTAGTCCCCTGTGAGGGAGGCGCAAGACCCAGAAGGCGAAGGAGAGCCGCATGGGGACGACGAGGGAGGGCCTTGGTGAAGATGTCTGCAAGGTTGGCTGAAGAGTCAATCTTGCGCACGGTGAGGTGTCCAGCCTGGACGAGCTCACGAACGAAGTAGTGTCGGAGCTCGATGTGTTTGGAGCGACCATGGAAAACGGCTTCCTTTGTGAGGTGGATAGTACTGGCATTGTCGCACCAGATGGTGGGACAGGGCTGGGGAGCATCCAGCTCAGCGAGGAGGAAGCTGAGCCACCGCGCCTCCTGGGCCGCCATGGTGACCGCGTAGAGCTCTGCTTCGCAGGAGGAGAGAGCGATCGAGGAGGAGCGGGTGGAGCGCCAGGAAATGAGGCCGCTCCCGAGGGAGAAACCATACCCCTGTGAGCTGCGACGATCGGGCTGAGATTCCGCCAAAGAGGAGTCGCTATAGCCAGTGAGCTGAGGAGGGGTGGGGCCACCCAAGGTGAGGACATAGTCCTTGGTGCCTTTGATGTAGCGGAGAACGCGTTTGGCCGCTTGCCAGTGCTCGGGAGTGTGTTTGCCAGCGCCGACAAAGCGCGCCAGGACACTGATAGGGTAGGCGAGGTCGGGGCGAGTGCACATCATGGCGTACATCAGGGACCCGACCAGCTCAGCGTAAGGGCTGGTGGAGGAACCGTGGGTGGATGTCGGCGAGAGCTGGTGGCCGACTTGGAGGGGTGTGGAGACAGGTTTGGCCGTGGCCATCTCGAAGCGTTCAAGGACCTTCTCGAGGTAGAATGCCTGAGAGAGGGAGATGGTCCTGGCCGCACGATCGCGAGAAATCTCCATCCCGAGGTAGTTGCGGACCTCCCCCAGGTCCTTGCAGAGGAGGCGCTTCTGCAGCTCATCCTTGACCTGTTGTAGGTCTGCTTCGTTGTCAGCGGCAAGAAGCATGTCGTCGACGTAGACGAGGATGTAGAAGGGGGAGGGGGAGGTGCGCAGGAAGAGGCAGGAGGAAGCCTGGGAAGGGCGAAAACCAAGAGCACGGAGAGTGCTCGAGAGCTTGGCATGCCATTCCCGAGGAGCTTGCTTGAGGCCGTAGACCGGGCGGCGAAGTTCCCAAACGGTGTTGGGAGGGAAAGGGAGGTGCCAGCCCTCGGGACGCTCCATGAAGATGCGCTCATGGAGTTCACCTTGGAGAAATGCCGTGGTGACATCCATCGAGTGCAGGATCATGCCGCGCCGGCCGACGAAGTCCAAGAACACGCGGACGACAGGGGGAGTGGCGGTCGGCGAGTAGGTGTCAAGGAAGTCATGGCCGTACCGCTGCGTGAATCCTTTGGCGCAGTAGCGGACCTTATAGATCGGGTCGTCGCCAGGGAGGAGCTTGACCCGAAATACCCATTTGCCCTTGAGCACGTTGTGGTTGAGAGGGCGGGGTACGTCGATGAAGGTGCCGTTGCGGACAAAGGCCTCATTCTCTTTGAGGACTGCCTTGCCCCAATGAGGGTGGTCGGGGCATGTCATAGCTTCATGATAATCTCCCGGCTCGAAGATGATGGGCGCGCCGGAGAAGACAAGTACCGGGGCGCCGGTCATGCTGAAGGCGACTGCTTGGGTGTTGGAGAAGAGGTGGAGGCGAAGAAATTCATCATGGAAGTCTTCGATGAGGAGGGGAGAGAAAGGAGGAGGAAGGGAGGGTGGTGTTGCAAGTCTGCTGCGCTGCTGAGGGGGGAGGCTGCGACACGATGACTCTACGACTCGGCTGCACGGCTGCTTGACCGGGGCAACTGCTGCGGCGGATCCTGACGCTGCGGGTGCGGCGACCAGGGCAGGCACTCGTGCGGCGGCGGGAGCTGCTGCGGCGGGTGCGGAGGTGGGAGCAGAGGGTGCTGGAGCGGGTGCCTTTGCCTGAGGGGAGGGAGGGGCTAAGGGCGGACCAAAGAGGGGATCCATGGACCGAGTATGAGGGCGGTGGCGAAGGACAAGGGGAGAAGACACCTGGGGGGGTGGAGGAGGAGGTGGGGGAGATGGGGGAGGAGGGGGGGAAGGAGGTGGAGGGGGAGGAGGTGGGGAGAAGGGGGAGGATGGAGCGGAAGCGGAGTGAGAGGGAGAGGGGGGGAGTACTGGGTCAAGGATATCACCTGAGGAAGATGAGGAGGGAGCAGATTCGGGAGGAGGAGGTGCTGGGGGTGGGGGAATAATAGGGAGAGGGGGGAGGAGGGGGGGGGTGACAATGTCAGAGGGGATGAAGGGGCGAGGAGGAATGGTGAGTGGGTCAGGTGAGGCAGGAGAGGTGTAGTACGGGGAGGATTCGTCAAAGATGACGTCCCGACTACGAATGAGGCGACCTAAGGGGGGATGAAGGAAGAGGTAGTCAAGGGAGGAGGTGTTGTGACCAAGGAATACACAGGGTAGACTCTTGGAGGCGAGCTTCCCTGCTGTGCGTGAGCGGTCGGCTGGGTGTATGAGAACATACGCCCTGGAACCCCAGACGCGCAGGGGGGAGACGTCGGGTTTAGTTGACGTCCACAGCTCGGTGGGGGTGGTGGAGGGGAGGAGAGGGTGGGGATACAGGTTAGTGAGGAGGACGGCGTGGAGAAGAGCATAACCCCAGAGAGAAGGCGAGCAAGAGGCGTGAATGAGAAGACACCTGGCGGTCTTTGTAACTTCTCGAACACGAGCTTCTGCCATGCCATTCTGCTGAGGGGAGTGAGGGAGGGTGTAAGTGTGGTGAATACCATGGGTGGAGAAATAGGAAGAGAGATGGTGATTGAGAAATTCACCGCCGCCATCGGAATGGAAGCGGCGAACGGGACGACCGAAGTGGGTGCGCGCCTGCTCGGCCCAGGCGATGATGAAGGCCGGTGCCTCGGCCTTCGTGCGAAGGAGGGAGACCGAGGTGTATCGTGAGCGGTCATCGACCAGGACGAGGAGGTAGCGGTGCCCTTGACGGGTGGGGGAGGGGTTGGGGCCCCAGGGATCCATGTGGACAAGATCCAGGAGCTCTGGGGTGCAAGAAGGGTGACTTTTATGAGGAAGCTGCTTGAGCTTGCTCTGGACACAGATGGTGCAAGAGGGGGCGGGGGAGGGAGGGAGTGGAGGGAGAGTGAGGGGAAGGCCATTGAGGAGCCCGGAGGCGACGGCCTTGTGGAGGGTGGCAAAGTTGGGGTGACTTAGGCGGTGGTGGAGGAGGATGGCAGGATGTGTAAGATCACGACAATGGCACTAAGATGGGGGGGGAGCAGGAGGGGCGGGAGGGGAGGTGGGGGGAGGTTGCGGAGGAAAGAGAGGAGGGGGGAGGGGAGGGATGGTGGAGGCAGTGTGACAGGCTGACGGACGGGGAGTGTGAAGGGTGTACATGCGAGTGCGAGGACACATGGGAACACGGACGATGAAATGGCCCGTGGATGAGTGAAAGAGGTCACAGTGGGTGGCGTGGCCGGGGTAGATTGTTGTGACCCCGGCCCGTTGAAGTGCACCTTAGGAGAGAAGGTTAGTGCGAAGGGAGGGGACATGGAAGCCAGTTACTGAACCTGAGGGGAAGAGGGGGCAGGGAAGAGTGGAGGTATGGCGGGAGGTGACCGAGAAAGTAGAATCGGCTCCAATGATGGTGGAGGGGTTAGGGAGGGGGGTGAGGGCACCAGCGTCACGAAGGACTGTGACACTGGCGCCGCTGTCAATGACAAACTCAATGGAAGGAGGGGTGGGGTGAGACACGGAGTACTGGAAGGAGGTTTCATTAATAGACTCGGGATACATTGGAGGAATAGCAAGAGAAGCATGCTAACATGGTTGATGAAGCCAGGAGAGGGAAATGGGGTAAAGCCAGGAGGTCCGGTGGGGGCCTGCGCAAGAGGAGCAGGAGCAGAGAGGCCGGAGCTCCAGGCGGAGGGAGGGGAGGGTTGCTGCTGAGACTGCTGGTGCTGCTGAGATTGTTGCAGCTGCTGGAGGAGCTGCTGCAGGAGCTGTTGCGGCTGCTGCTGGGACTGCTGCGGCTGCTGGATCTGCTGCGGCTGCTGAGTCTGCTGCGGCTGCGGGGACGGAAGGAGGGGCGTGACCTGCTGGAGGATCTGTGGAGGGAGGTGCTGTGCGAGGATGTGGTGGAGAGAGGTAGAGGAGGGCTGATAGGCGGGGAGGGTACGAACATCAAAGGGAGTGGGAGGTGGAGTGATAGCGGACCAGCGAGGGGGCGTGCCCGTGTTGCCTCGATCAAGCCATTCATCAGTGAGGGCCTTGAAACATGTGGTGGTGGCATGGGTGGTTTAGAGGCAGCGCTTACCCTTGTTGGGGCCGTTGCGGATGAGATACTGACATGGGGAGAAGCCGCCGGTGCTGTTGGAACCACTGCTACCCCCGCGTCCTCCACTGCGCCCCCCGCCACGTCCACCACCCGATCGTCCCGCCGAAGTACCGCCACGGCCAGCACCACGTCCTCCTTTTGCTTGGGCAGCATGAGCCGTCGGAGGAGACTGGCGGAGAAGCTCCGCTTCAGTTTTCAGAATACATAGGCGGAGTCGGGTGGGAAGCTGGCGTGAACCTCATTGAACGCCACGCGACGGGCCTCGTACATGGGTGTGAGACCGTCGAGGAGGCGGCAAACGATGAGGGAGTCGGGAAGGGGAGAGCGACGATCGGCAAGGCGTTTGGCAGTGGTGAGGAGGCGGCGCGTGAAGGAGAGGGCGTTGGGGCAGGAGTCGAGGTTGATGTCGAGGAAGGCGCGGTGGAGCGCTAGGAGAGAGTTGGTGTCCTGGAGGTCATAGGTGGCACATACCTCTTTCCAGAACTCGGGAGCGGAGGAGGGGGTTATTTCACGTTTGAGGGAGGAAGGAACGCATGCAGACAGGATAGCGAGACATTTGCGGTTGGCAATGTTCCAGGCAGAGTGGCGACGACGGTACTCACGAAATTCGCCAGCATACTTAGCCGTGGCGTCCTTGTGCTGCTAGAGGAGTGTGTTGGCAGCGTCGTGCGCAGCTTGCTCTGCGTCATACGCGTGCTGGAGGAGAGTGTACTCCGCAAAGTCCTTGTCATACTAGTGCTGCACGCGAGCCCATCGACCAGGGTCATCGGTGTAGACCAGTGGGGAGGGCTTGGTGGGGGCCGGTCCCGAGGGGGGTGGAGGTGGGGCGGGAGGTGCAGGGGAGACATCAGCAGGACGCTCTGGGGGCTGCCCTGCGTCAGTGCCAAGGAGAATGTCGAGGAGGCAGTAATCGTTGATGATAGCGGATCCGAGGACATTTGTGAGGCTTTGGGCAAAGGTAGCATAGTTGACAGGGACAGCGTCGTCGATGAGCTCGAGGACGTCGATGGTGAAGATGTCGACGGCGAGTACTTCGGTGGTCATGGTGGAATTGCGGGTGCTGATGCTGTTGCTGCTGGGGATGAGGGGAGAGGGGAGAAGGAGGAGGGAGGGGAGGGGGCGAAATATGGCTGCTGCAGATGAGGCGGTTGCTGCCGCTAGTGGGAGGAGGAAGGGGAGGAGGAGGAGGTGGAGGGGGGAGATACGGCTGCTGCGGCTGATGAGGGGAGTGGGGAGGAGGTGGAGGGTGGTGGAGGGTGCGGCGGCGGCTGCTGATGCGGCGACTGCGGCTGATTGGGGGGGGGGGTGCGGCTGCTGCTGCTGGTGGGGAAGGAGGAGAGGAAGGGAGGGAGGAAGGGGGGAGGAGGAGAGGAAGGGAGGGAGGAAGGGGGGAGGAGGAGAGGAAGGGAGGGAGGAAGGGGGGGGGGGGAGGAGGGAAAAGGCCGGTGTGCGGAGCGCAGCTCTTAAGTCGCCGTAGGCGAAAGGCGACGGCCAGCGCGGATGGTGACGATCGGCAGCTGTGGGCAGTTGCGTGCGGTGCACGCCGGCACAGAGGTCAGCCCGGCCGAATCCCGCTTGTTAGGCGGGGGCGCCGGGACTGCACAAAGGGGGAGGAGGCGACGGAGTGCGGAGGAGACGGCGTGTCGAAATATGGCGGGAGGGCCGCGTCAAGATGGTGCGGGAGCGTCGCGTAAAATTGCGGCGGAACGTCGCGCCGAAATGCGACCAAGTGCCCGCGTCGAAATGCGGCCGAGCGCCGCGTCGAGGTGCGGCCGAGCGCCTCGTCGAAATGCGGCCGAGCGCCGCGTCGAAATGCCGCCGAGCGCCGCGTCGAAATGCGGCAGGAACGCCGCGTCGAAATGCGGCTAGAGCGCCGCGTCGAAATGCGGCTAGAGCGCCGCGTCGAAATGCGGCAAGAACGCCGCGCGAAAACGTAGCGATTACGGGCGCGAGGAGGGGCGCTTATGGGCGCGGGGAGGGGCGCTTGTGGGCGCGGGGAGGGGCGCTTATGGGCGCGGGAAGGGGCGCTTAAAGGCGCGGAGAGGGGCGCTTAAGGGCGCGGGGAGGGGCGCTTATGGGCGCGGGGAGGGGCGCTTATGGGCGCGGGGAGGGGCGCTTATGGGCGCGGGAAGGGGCGCTTAAAGGCGCGGAGAGGGGCGCTTAAGGGCGCGGGGAGGGGCGCGTTGGGCGCGAGGTGGCTAAGGATCGAACCACGGAGAGGCGTGAGCCATAAGCTCTGAAACCATGTGAGAAACTCAAGTGATGATTGTATTAGGAAAAGAGTGGGTATACATAGCTGAGGAGTAGGAGGGAGGGGGGGGTTTTGGTTGGGAGGTGACCACGATTATTGGTGACCCCAATAAGTTGAGTTGGCCAACTTATTGGGGGTCCAATGATCCTAGCCAAGATTATTGGTGGGTCCAATAATCTTGGTTGGGATTATTGGGGGCTCCAATAATTGGGAGCCCAACCAATTTGGGAACCCAACAAGGTTGGGAACCCAACCCCCAACTTGGGTGTATACACCCTAGTGGGGTGCTTATAAGTACCTAAGACAATGAAACGATGTAGGCTAATAGAATGAAGGGAGAATATTCTAACATCATGTGCCATGCGTGAGGAGTCTCATGTGCCATGTGTGAGGAGTCTCATGTGCCATGCGTGAGAAGTCTCATGTGCCATGCGTGAGGAGTCTCATGTACCATGCGTGAGGAGTCACATGTACCATGCGTGAGGAGTTTAGCTTTGAGGCGCCTCAGAAATAGTCTCCTCACGGTGTGGGATATGAGGGAGCCATGTCCCATGTGCGGCTGCTCGTGTGTTCGAAGCCCCAGGTCGTGTTGGGACGTGTCTCAATACACACCTGGGGCGGGTGGCCGAGTGTCTCAATACAAGGGACCCATGCACCATGGGGCCGTGTTGCCAGTCGTCTCAATACACACCTGTGGGGGCTGGTCACGTGGCAGCAACACGTTGCGCGACTTGATGTTGCCATGGACGATGTGCGGCTGCGAGCCCACGTGCAGCTGCAGCAGCCCCTCGCCCACCGCATGCGCCACGCGCACCTGCACTCCCCATGCCACGGGCACCAGCGACCGTTGCTCTGCGGCGGGGAGAGGGATGAGGGTGGGGAGGGGATGAGGGAGCGGAGGGGATGAGGGAGCGGAGGGGATGAGGGTGGGGAGGGGATGAGGGAGCGGAGAGGGATGAGGGTGGGGAGGGGATGAGGGAGCGGAGAGGGATGAGGGAGCGGAGGGGATGAGGGAGCGGAGAGGGATGAGGGAGCGGAGAGGGATGAGGGTGGGGAGGGGATGAGGGAGCGGAGAGGGATGAGGGTGGGGAGGGGATGAGGGAGCGGAGAGGGATGAGGGAGCGGAGGGGATGAGGGAGCGGAGAGGGATGAGGGAGCGGAGAGGGATGAGGGAGCGGAGAGGGGAAAGCGAGCCCACGTGCAGCTCCAGCTGCCTCTCGCCCACCGCATGCGCCACGTGCACCCGCGCCGCCCATTCCATGGGCGCTTGCGACTGATGCTCTGTTGTGAGGGGAGGGGGGGGCAAGAGGGGTTCCGGAAGTGGCACGGGGAAGGCGAGCCCACGAGCAGCTGCAGCAGCCCCTCGCCCACCGCATGCGCCACGTGCACCCACGCCGCCCATGCCATGGGCGCTAGCGATTGTTGCTGTGTGGTGGGCGGGGGGGGGTGAGGGGGGGCGTTGGGGAAGGGGAAATGGAAGGGGAACGAGAACTCGAGAAAGGAAGCCAGTGACGATTGCCAGGCCATTGCTCGCCTCCTATTGTATGCAGCGATGCAGCATGCGTCAAGCCAGCATTGCCTCACCCGGTGCATGCAGGGGAGGAGGCAGTGGTCCATGGTGGTGGCAAACCCCAGCAGCGAGATCAGGTTGCGGTGCACCGCGTGCTCCAAGCCAGCGTTGCCTCACATGCCTCACATGCCTCACATGCCTAACATGCCTCACATGCCTCACATGCCTCACATGCCTCACATGCCTAACATGCCTCACATGCTCACCCGGTACGTGCAGAGATTCAAACAGGTCCGGAGCGTCGATGTGGTTGTAGGCGAGGAGGCACTGGTCCGTGGTGATGGCGTACCCCAGCAGCGAGATCAGGTTGCGGTGCACCACTCGCTCCAGCCCTTGTGCCTCCGCTATCGTGCCACTCACCCACGCATCCCTCTTCCTCTCCCTCTCCCTCTTCACTCCCTCCTCCCCCACCCCCCACTCCCCTCCCCTCACCTTCCCACTCCGTCTTCCCGCCACACCTCTACCTCCCCCGGCACTCCCCCTTCCGCCGATGCTTCCCCCGCCCCCCAGCCCAGGCGCCATCTGCCGCGCCACCATCACCTCCCCCACTGCCTTGATCTCCCCCAGATACACCTCCCCCAGGTGCGCCTGGCGGTGCAGCCTGCGGGGCGCGAAGCCCTCAGTGGCGTCCAGGAGGGCGTGAAAGGGAAAGTGCGGCGACTCAAAGAGCGGCAGCGAGGGGAGCAGCGGGGGGAAGGCGGGCAGTCCGAAGTGCGTGCGCGACAGGGGGGAGAGCAGGGAGGACGGCTGATGGGGGGAAGAGGCGAGAGAGGCGAGAGAGGGGAGAGAGATGAGGGGGAAGGTGGTGGAGGAGGAGATAAGGGGTGGTCGACCAGATGGCTCTGAGGTCGATGAAACATCTGGGAAGCTTCGCGCTTCGCCTGTGAAGCTATTCCCAGAGGTTGCCCCCTCTGACCCCAGTGGCGACCTTCCGCTGCCTGCCCCCTCGGCTCTCGACCCTTCCCCACTTGGCAAGCTTGCCCCTGCAGCCGCCCCCAACGACCCCCCCAGTGCCCCCCTTTCCCTGCCCGACCCACCCTCGCCCCCGCTGCTCCTCCTGCCGAGCCTCCGCCCGGCCTCCGCCTCGGCAACCGAGCCCGCAGGTATGGAGACCGAGAGGTGGTCGCCTGCGCGGCCCTGCACCCCCAGCGCCCCCTGCACGGCCTCCCTAATCCCCCCGAGCTTCAGCAGCACGGCAGACGCGTCCGGGCGGTTCTTGGCGGAGCGCGCCGTGCAGTCCGCGGCCAGGGAGGCGAGCGCTTGCAGCGCGGAGAGGGCGGGCGTGGGGGGGGGAGGGGAGCGTGGGGTCGAGGAGGGGGGGCAGGTGGTGCGCGCGGATGAGGGCGGCGAGGGCGGGCACGTCGAGAAACGCGGGGTGGCCCGTGGCGGGGTCGAGCTGCTCCGCTGGCTGGCCGGTCAGCAGCTCCAGCAGGACGATGCCGAAACTGAGGGGGGGTGGGGGGGAGAGGGGAGAGGGAGGGAGCGCAGTGCATGAGATGAGAGGAGGAGCTAGAATGTGATCATTCCTCTACACAGGTATGTGAGGAATGCACAGCACTGAGTGCCATCAAGTGGTGCTTATGAGCGGTCGTCAAACACGCTCAAGTGTGCTGCTGCTACACCAGTCTGTAACGCCGTAGCACTGACCTTAACGCCGTTACGCTGGCCTTAACGCCGTAGCACCCACCTGTACACGTCGCTGGCAGGGGACGCCCACAGAGCGAGGAAGTACTCCGGGTCGAGGTACGCCACCCGGTTGCGCCGCCCACCAATGGTCGGGGCGAAGGGCAGCCCCTTCACCTCGCCCACGTTCGCCAGATGCGCCTGGAGGGGGGTTGAGGGCGGTGGAGAGCGGTGGGGATGGGTGGGGGAACGATGGGTGGGGCCCATGGTCGCCTAAAGCGACTGAAGGACTAACCGCTTGACCTCGCCCACGCTGGCCAGATGCGCTTGGAAGGGGGTGGAGGGGAAACAGAGGCGGGCCACAAGCGGGGAGAGGGGCCACAAGCGGTGAGAGGGGCAACAAGCGGGGAGAGGGGCAGCGACTGCAGGCCCGGATGATACAGGTCCAGTTGTGAGGTGACTTTTGAGTCGACTCAAAAGTCACCTCGTTACGATGATAGACGTCCAGTTGTGAGGCGCTCAAAACAGGTTGGGCGGGAAGGGCAGGGCAAGCGGTGACAGTGCAAGCTGACTTTGGGCCAGCGCGGCAGCTGCAGAAACTCACATAGGTCCATCTGGGAAGCAGCAGCATATTTCCCGAGTTGACTTGGCGGTGCACCAAGGGGGGTTCCACGCAGCAATGCAGGTGGTGCAGCGCCGCTGCCAGGCTGTGTGCTATGTCCACGCGGTGCTTAATGGATAGGGAGGGAGTGGCGTCTGGGGAAGAGAGTGGTCGAGGGCAAAGGGGGTTGAGTGGAGTGAGTGAAAGAGAAATGTGAATCAGTGAGGAAAGCTTACGATACAAGTAAAGGTCACATTTAAGAACTACCCCTCTGTTCACCCCCCTCTCTGCCGCCACTTCAACCTATAGCGACCCCTGTCTGCTGCTGCTGCTGCTACCTCTGGTGCTGCCTTTGAGTTGACTCAACAGATGGCTCACAACCTCACCTCCTATTGCGCCTCCTGTCCGCTGCTGCAGCTGCTGCCACTGGTGCTGCCGCAGCAGGCATTCCAACAGCGGTTTTGAGTCGACTCTGAACCAACCTCACCTCCTATTGCGCCTCCCGTCTGCTGCTGCAGCTGCTGCCACTGGTGCTGCCGCAGCAGGCATTCCAACAGCGTGCCCCCGCTCCCAGCCATGGCCGCTGCACTCTCAGCAGCATCAGCACTAGCAGCACCACCAGCACCGGCAGCTGCGTCGAAAGAACCACCAGCACCAGCAGCACCAGCAGCAGCAGCAGCAGAAGCGACCTTCCCTGAGCCTCCAGCGGTGGAGCCACCACCCCGCTGGAAGGAGGAGGCGAAAAGGGAAGGGGCGAGGAGCCACGGTGCAGAGTGGTTGTAGACCAGCATGTTCCGCCCGTCCTCCTCCGCCCACCCTACCAGACGCACCAGTGACGGGTGTGACACGTGGCCCAGGCTGTCAATCTGACGTGGAGGGGGAGTTGCCCAGAAAGGGACACGTGGCAAGGGGAAAACTAAGTGGTATCCTAGACCCTAGACACTTTCTATTCCCTTCCTCCCACCAAATCTCTTCTTAACTCCCAAGTCCTCATCCCCCCCTCCATCCCCCACCCCCCTCTCCCCCACTCCTCCCCCCCAGGTCCTCCCCTTCCCCAGAACTCCCTCCCCCAACCCTACTCTGCTCTCCCTCAGCTCTCGCCTGAACGCCTTGATGACGTCATTCCTGTCTGACGTGGCAGCCACCACGAGCCAGGCCTCCCCCCCATGGTGCCCCGCGTACGCGCGCCCGAAGTCCCCCTCCCCCACCTGCTGCGCCGCCCCCAGACCCGACGTCGCGCGGCGGATTGCCCCCAGAGTCAGCTGCTTCGATATGCCTGCGCGGGCAGCCGAACGGGCAACTGAAAGAGTGCAGGGGGGGACGAGGTGGGAAACACAGAATGAGTGGAAGGGTGGAGAGGGAAAGAGATAAGGCACTTGGTCGTAGGGTTACAAACAGGTCTGGTTGCCGCAAGGGAGGGGTTGAGGGATGAGGGAGAGGAAGTAGGAGCAAGAGGAAAGTGCGGCTGTGAGAAGCAGGAGACCTGAGCCTAAGAGAAATGCAGCTGGGAAGCACAAACGAGAAGGGGAAGGCGCACCCCGAGAGCGTGAGAAGATGAGGAGGACGAAGAGGAGGAGGAGGGCGAGGAGGAGGAGGAGGAGGAGGAGGAGGAGGAGGAGGAGGAGGAGGAGGAGGAGGAGGAGGAGGAGGAGGAGGAGGAGGAGGAGGAGGAGGAGGAGGAGGAGGAGGAGGAAGGAGGAGGAGGAGGAGGAGGAGGAGGAGGAGGAGGAGGAGGAGGAGGAGGAGGAGGAGGAGGAGGAGGAGAGGAGGAGGAGGAGGAGGAAGAGGAGGAGGAGGAGGAGGAGGAGGAGGAGGAGGAGGAGGAGGAGGAGGAGGAGGAGGAGGAGGAGGAGGAGGAGGAGGAGGAGGAGGAGGAAGAGGAGGAGGAGGAGGAGGAGGAGGAGGAGGAGGAGGAGGAGGAGGAGGAGGAGGAGGAGGAGGAGGAAGAGGACGAGTAGGAGGAGGAGGAGGAGGAGGAGGAGGAGGAGGAGGAGGAGGAGGAGGAGGAGGAGGAGGAGGAGGAGGAGGAGGAGGAGGAGGAGGACGACGACGACGACGACGACGACGACGACGAAGAGGAAGAGGAGGTAGACGAAGGCGCACCTCGAGAGCGCCTTGCGACGAGGGGGGCGAGGAGGGAGACGAAGACGATGAGAAAGAGGAGAGTAGCGGTATTTGAGCCGACTCAACGGCAAGACGCACCTCGAGAGCGCCTTGCGATGAGGAGGACGAGGAGGTAGACGAAGACGAGGAGGAAGAGGAGAGAGGCCGCACAGAGCGCAACGAAAAGTGTCGTCGCGCGAGACACGGAGTCGGAGTCTGGTCAGCGGGTGGGGGAGGAAGGAGGGAGGGAGGGAGGGAGGGGAGGGAGGAAGAGAGGGAGGGGAGGGAGGGCGGGAGGCAAGAGTATGAGAGAGAGAGAGAGCCAGAAACCTAGTGAAAGAGAGAGGTGACCTCTCTCAGGAATGTAAATGGGAGTTTTAGGAATGTGCCGCAGTTAAGATACAGTGTGTCCGGGGATGAGATGAGTTGAGTCACGAGATTGTGAGCGACTGAAGGGAAAACGCGCCAAGGGTTTCAATGCGGCGGACGTCCGCAGAGAGATACCTATCAGTAGTAGCCGCCTCGCGCTGAAATCTGCAGAAAGGAAAAGACGATCGAAGGAGGAAAGGAGGAGCAGAGAGGAAGAATGAGTTTAGGACGATGGGAGAATAAAGTCGAGGTGGACTGCTCTGCTAGCCTTGCCTGGGAGGGGTTTTGAGGCGCCTAAAGAATAACTGACCTCGTCTGGGATGTGCCAACACGACACATGACCCTCATCACGACACATGATCCTCATCGCGACACATGACCCTCATCACGACACATGATCCTCATCGCGACACATGATCCTCATCACGACACATGATCCTCATCACGACACATGACCCGCATCACGACACATGACCCGCATCACGACACATCACCCTCATCACGACACATGAACCTCATCACGCCACGTGATGAGTCAAATTTTTAGGCGCCTCATTCATCCAACATAAGTTCCAATACCCTTGGCGTGTACACTCGGCGGTGCATTCTTCCTCCGTCAACCAGCTGCCTATTCCGCGCGCCTTCTACATCGCCGCCTCGCGACGAAGATTCCAACGACCCTCTTGCCTATTCGACCCCGTTGCCACGGGCGTCGCTGCCTGTCTGTACTGCTCGACTCGGAAGACACCCGCCTGTCTGCACTGCGCCTAGCAGCCTCACACGGCGAGCGCGCACCTGTCGATCTTGCAGCGGCTCGCGCTGGAAACGCGGCGAGGAGCGCCACGACGACCGGCAGGCGCGCGCGGCCTGCGGAGCATTCCGTCTCGTCGTAAAACTTCCGCGCGACGCGCCGGTTAGTCATTATGGACTCGCGGCATGACTTCCGCCCGATGGTTCCCGTGGATTCGTCAGCCTTACTAGAATGTGCGGATGTCATAGCCTTCTGAGCTGCCTCACGCGAAGCTGTTGGATCAACATTGGGGCTGTCACTGAGATTCCTCGATCGGCGTGCGAGTTTCCGGTATTCTAGGTCTGCGAGAGCTCTACCAAGTAACATATTTTCAAAGCAGCATGTCATGAAGCATTGCCGCGTCTGAGACTCGCGAGCTTGCGAATCTAATTCAATAGCACTACACCTTGCGGGCTAAGCAGGTCGACTCGTCGAAGCGCTGGGTCGTATGAAGAGAGAAGTTCCAATCAAGAGAAAGCCGCAATGAGAGCAGAACCTGAAACTAGTTCTAGCACCAGCAGGCGAAGTCAAGCTATTTTGATGGACAACGAATTCTGAGATGGTGGGTGGGGGGGAGGGTATGGCTGGCTCCCCTTGGGCTTGGCTGGGCGCGAAGCGCGAACAAATCGAGGGATGTGGTGAAATCGAGGGTGATGGGGAAAACCTCTGGGAGAAAATCATTTGCCTGGTTGGAGCTTGGGTCTTCTTCATGGGATGGCGTACAGTACAGTAGCTTGATCGACGGTCCAAGCATGCTGTAATGACGGCATACCAAAAACATCGACGACTCTCGAATGCCACACACCTTGTTGTTCGATCCTTGCCGTCAATTCCCTCACGAAGGGAGAACCATTTAGTGGAGCTGTTATTATTGCCGTCACTGTGTGGTGGCATTGAATCCAACGGACGAGCGCGTCCAGCGGGACGATTTGCTCACTTCCTGCAAAGAATGAAAAGCCCTGCATTTATTCTGCGTACAGGCATGTAAGATACAATGCATTGCAACCAACGAAGCGACTAACTCAAATATACTACGCCTTCATATTTCTAGTGAAGACACATGATGTGGGGAACGAAATATAAGTGATTTGTAAACCCGAAATGGCTAGAATCCATCTCATTTGAAATCGTTTTCATCACAATATGTATACCCCTATGTAACTACTATAAGCGCAAAGTCAAATCTAAAGACCCCATGGGGCATTCCCTAACTCCCATCTTCAAATCTTCCCATGCCATGTTGATGCCGGTGCCGGCTGAAGTAGCAGCAACTGTCCGTGTTCTCATATGAGCTGCTGACTTGAATTTGTAACTGGCACTTCTTGAAACACTCCTGGTGAAGCAATCTTGTGAACCATGGCCCTCTTGAGGAGAACCCGGGCTTTTCGGTTTGTCAAAACAAGCATCAAACCCATGTAACTCGAAATCGGCATCCTCCATCTCGATGCCCTTTGCCACAACGACCTTCGGTAGGCAGTTCAAGTCAGCAGTCACGCCAATGCGCATTGCAGCAAGCACCCCTGCAGACAGCTCGCAGCCTGCAATGTCTGCGCCTCCTTTGCCACTCGCAATACCTGAAGATCCTTCGTCACGCGCATCTGATTCCACACGAGGTGGTTCTGACAGCATTCCCCCACCTTGTGCCCTTTGCACCAGGCGTGTCTGCAGCAGCCGCTCCTTGATAGCCCGCTTCAGCTGCGCCCTCACAAGCCCATCACACGCCCCTCCATTCACCCCAGGGCCCTCGGGACTGGGGATCTCTCCAGCATTCTCCCCTGCAGGGTCCAATGCAGCCCCTGCTTGGGGCCATGAAACAGGCACTGCGTCTTCCTTTGTTGGCGTAAATGGGGGGGTCGGAGGAGCGGCTTCAGTCGCGGAGATATCAGCAGCTGGAGGGGATTTTGAAGAGTTTTGGCGAGCATCATCTGTTTTCGCCGCGGAGGAGTCATCAGCAACCTTGAATCTCTTATAGCCGCGCTGTGGCGAGGTTGGCGCAGGTTTGAGTCGGCGGCTTAGCAGGCTGCTGCTTCCGTTAAGATTGCTGCCGCCGTTCTTGCTGCTGCTGCCACCATTCTTGCTGCTGCTGCGGCTGCTGGTGTGCTTGCGGTGCATGGTCTTGTGGCCTCCCAGCGCGTGCACTGTGGGGAACGTGCGACGGCAGATGGTGCACGAGAACCCGCGACTGCCGCCAGTTATTCCTTTATTGACAGCGTCAGTGAAAGCGACGCCATTCACCCAATGGTTGAATAGTGCGGCAGCCATTGGGTGAGGCAGCACGCAGTGGCGGAATAGCGTACTCTGGCGCGCGGAGTGGGCAGGTGGGGGAGGGAACAGCATCGGCGGCGGGAGCAACGGTCCAGCGACTGCGGCGTTGTTTTCACCTGCTGCGGCAAAACCAGCTCTGCGTGCGCCAAACGCGGCGGCTCCTGCGCCGAACGCGAATGTCGCAGGCAGCTGCAGGCGGGGCGGCCCGGGGAAGCCCGCCATTAAGGGGCAGCGGAAGCGCGGGGCAGTATTAGCAGTGCTCAAAACGACGCCGTCGTCGCGCGCTTTCGAGAATGCGTTGGCGAGCATGAGCGACATGAGCTGCCCGGGATCGTCGGCCTGCGACGGGAGCGCGGAATCGCCAGCGTCGCGTGCGATCTCCCGCGCTGCCAGAGTGGTAATGCCGCGCCTGCGCGCAGTCTGCCGCGTCTGCTCTGGTGCCATCGGAACGTCGTCCGCGTCGCAATGGCTCGGCGCGCCGTGCTGCTGCGGCTCGCGTTTGTGTTTCGCTGAAGTGCTTCCGCCGTCTCCTCCCCGTTCTTCGCCTGGTTCTGCTGCGTCGCTCGGCACCATCTCCGTCACAGCTCGCCGCCGTTTACATCCTCGTCGCTCGGCCGTCAGCAGTGATGGCTGCAGGCAGCCGCCGCCTCTTCGCCGCGAGTCCTGCGGCGAAGTCGCCGCTGTGTCGCCGAGACGCGCATCGTCCGCCGGAATAGACGCCGGCGGACGAGAGTGAATCACGTCTAATCGGAGGGGGGAAACAACCGCCATGGTTCGAGTCGAAGGAGCGCCCCAAGTGATTGTTCCAAAAAAATCAAAATATCTCCACCTTTTGGAAACAAGCCGTCCGAGGTCCAAGGAAACTAGCGGAACGCTGCGTGGAAAAGCGTTTTTTGCTCTACCTCGAATCTCCTGATAAGCTTTCAGGGATTCGAGGCATCGGATACAAAAGACCGAGGCGTGCCGATCACGAAAGAGCGAGAGTCGTGAGTCGCGAGTTGTGAGTCGTGAGTTGTGACCACTCGGAATTATGATGTCGGCCATTGGACGATGACGCCATGATGTCATCATCCCCAGAAAGGCGACATGCTGTCAGCGAATCGACTCGACAAGCCAGCTCCCTCGAGTATCTAGCAGCTGCTGTGCTGCTCGGCTGCCCTCGCCGCCCTGCTGCCGCGCTGGCAGTACTGCTGCTTCGCTGGTGGGTATGGCCACGGAGCACGATGCTGCGATAAGCTCCGCGCACTTGGATTCGGCTACCCACCGCCATGATCCAAGCGCTGCTCTTTCGCAAAAGATCACCAGCGGCAATGACTTCATCACGAGGAGGAAGAGGTTGAGCTGTGAGGTAGTATAACGCCTCGCTACCCACTGGGTCAAAAACGAGGTTACCCAGAGGCGCAGCGGAATGCGTTTCTACACTCTAGGGTTCCGTCCGCAGACGTTACAGGTAGCCTGAGGAATGTTAGTGCGCTCATTGGCCCCTCGGCGCATTGGCACCGTTGCTAACTGTTGCGGCAGAATACTAATTGTTGTGAGTCTATTAGCCATGGCGCGTTGACAACTGCGGCAGAATTGCTCAGCCGACCTGGCGAATCCCGATGAGGCAAGCTGCTAGGGGTTGTTTTGTAACGAGCTTCACCGTGGACGCCTTGTCCACCCACGCTCTAGCGAAGCAGGAAAAAAGGCCAAGGCGTGCCAACACAAACACAAATGCCATGTATGGACTGGAAGACATGAACAGCAACGGCTGATCTGCTTGGAGCTAAAAACCCGACATGTCCGTTGGCTTGCACGTGGCGAGGCGAGTCAAGAAAGGCCAGTTGGGGAAGAGCAGAGGAGGGGTGAGATAAGTGAGGCGTGGCGAACTGCATTCCACCAGCGCCTGCGGCGAACCTCGCCAGTGCGAGAGTTGGCGATAAAGGTAGTAGGGGGCAGGTTTGCTTTGGAAAGAAGGGTGGGTTATAAGGACTCCGCCTAAAAGAAACTCTTACGTGTTTCTCAGCTCGACTCCCCCCGGAATAGTGCTGAAGAATTGCTGATGAGGGATGGGAGAGGAGCTGCATAGTTGGACACAATCTGACTCCAGATTCTGTAACAGATGCATGAAGGTTTCGCGCAACTCGCGGTTCTCGTACTCGCACGGATTAACGGAAACAATAGTTCCGTTTAGACATCCAACGGCCATTATCCATCATGGGTGATCGAGGCACGTGAAAGTATATGGTGCTTGTGTCACGACTGATATCAGTAACAAGCCTTTTCTGTGGTCTGGTACATTGGTGTTCTACAAACTACAAACTTTGAAATTGCTCATTGATAGTTCTACATACAGTACAAGTGACATTAGTTTGCTTTCCCTTTCTTCCATAGTTAGCATGGGATGGGTGATAGTTGTCAGGTTACTCAGGCCAGCGGATCCAACGGCTGAGTTCTTCCAGCGGGTTTGTTTCCTAGGATTATGTGCAAAGTTTATTATGTGCATTGTGCTTACAAGCCAATGAGCTTAGTTACGGTAAAAGAAATGTAGTCTTTGCTTTCCACTCTAGGGTGTGAATGAAGGGGAAAATTGAAAAGAGTAGTTGGGCCACGCCATCAATGACTACACCGCATTGCATCTCAACTCAACCCGCTTTACGCACAACGAGTACCACTAAGCAAACTGCCATGTACTACAAGTGCAAAGTCAAATCCAAACATCCCAAGGGGCATTCCCCACCTTCATTCTCCAGTTCTTCGCATGCTGTACTGTCAACTGAACTGGCAACATCTGTTTCTACTCGCCTATAAGCCGCTGCCATGAATTTGGCACCGCAAGCATCACTTGGAATGCTCTTTCTGGAGCAGTCTTGTACTAAACTGTGGCCCTCATGATGAGTACCCGGGCTTCTGGCTTCGTCCACTGAGATATCAAGCCCCGGTAACTCGCAGCTGGTTGCTCTCGCATCTTGTGTCTGTAGCACCAGATTTGACTGCAGCAGCCGCTCCTGGATAGGCCGCTTCAGCTGCGCCCTCTGAGGCCCCTCACACGCCACCCCCTTAAGCCCGTGGCTCGAAAGACTCTCCCCTAAAGGTTCCCATGCCACCCCTGCAACACGCCACGAGGCAGGCACTGTGTCCACACTGCTTGGCGTATTTGGGGGGGTCGGAAGGGACGCTGTAACTGGGAAGGCGTCTTCAGCCAGAGGGGAAATTGAGGGTTTTTGGGGAGCAGCAC
The DNA here is from genome assembly GCA_027943415.1 of Closterium sp. NIES-67. Classification (NCBI taxonomy): domain Eukaryota; kingdom Viridiplantae; phylum Streptophyta; class Zygnematophyceae; order Desmidiales; family Closteriaceae; genus Closterium; species Closterium sp. NIES-67. The sequence continues at coordinate 1,629,704 of BQMB01001473.1, read as the reverse complement.
CTGTTTGTGCGGAAAAATCGTCAGCGACCTTGCACTTCTTAAGGCTGCGTAGCGGCGATGGTACCGCAGGGTTGGCTTGATGGTTGGGAAGGTTGCAGCTGCTGACCTTGTTCCTGCTGCCGCTGCAACCACGCTTGCTGCTGCCGCCATGTTTGCCGCTGCTGGCGCCATTCCTCCCACTGCTGCTGCTGCCACTGACTCTCTTCCCGCTGCTGCTGTTGCTACCGCTGCCGGCGTGCTTGCGGTGCATGCTCTTGTGGCCACCCAGCGCGCACACTGTGGGGAAGGAACGGCGGCAGATGGCACATGAGAACCCGCGACTCACGGCAGCCACATCCCTCCGGGCCAGATTACCAACACCACTACACCCCAAACTACCGGCGCTAGTAGCCGCTATCACTCGATGCGCCCACTGGCCGAATAGAGCCTCCGACGCAACCATCTCCGCCACTGCCATTCCTGGAGATCCGGGATGCTGAGGGCGAGCCAGCAAGCGGTTGGGGAATGGCATGCGCTGGTGCGGGAGGTGGGCGGGTGCGGGAGACGGGAGCATTTCCGGCGGGAAGAACGGAGCAGCTACGGAGCAACCAGCAACGGAGCCATCACCCGCTGGAGCAAACATGGAGAGTGCCGCTGGCGGCGGCGGGCAGGCCGGGCCAAAAGCTTCCACCATCATGGGACGGCGGAAGAGCGGAGGGGCGTGGTCGCAACGGGTGCGCATCTTGGCGGTCGAGTTCGCGAGCATGAGTGCGAAGAGCTGCCCGGGATCGTCGGCGCGAGACGCTGACGTGGAATCGGCCTCCGCAATGTCCGCCGGCCTTGGAGTCAGCCGCGGCTCTGCAGCCAGAGCAGGCGACTCCGCGTGAATCGCTGACTCCGAGTCAGCAGCAGTGATTCCCGCTTCGGAGAAACTTCTCAGTTCTTCGCCCCCCCCGTCACGTCGCCGCTTCTTTCTGCCATGCGCGACGGCCGTCGGCAGCGGCGAGATTTGCGGAGAGGCCGTCTCGCCGCCGCGACGAGCTGGACAATGCGCATTGGACGACGGCGGAAAAAATGCCGCCACGGTCGCCATCGGGCGAAGGGGCTGTGCGTAAAAGTTGTCTAGGGTTTGAAGGGCGGAGGCGGCCGCCATGGTTTGCTAAGCACCACTGGAGGTAACTCGCGGCAGAGCTTTGGGCGAGAGCTCTCTTCCTCGCTCTCTCTTCTCAATCTCTCTCCCTCTCTCTGCTCCGACCAGCTATTGAGTCAATAGCTGATCTACGGGACGCCTTTCAGGATTTGGTTGATCGAACGCGAAGAACGGGCAGCAACGCGCGGCAGCTATGGCCTTGGATAGAAGGATTCTCGACACTTGAGATTGATGAGCGACTCTCTGTAAGCGAAACCACGAGGCCGTTCTGATATCTACCATGCACTTGCTCTGCTGTCCCGACGGTTCTGCTCTCCTCCGTCGCTACCAGCGCCGCCATGGAAGGCCACGACGGAGTTATCATCGTGGTAATGATTATAGAAACTCGATGGCGGCCAGCAGGGTGCAAAAGGCTCGCTACAGTGAGGCGCCATGAAAGGAAAACGCTGGATTTCTGCTGAGATAAAGTTAGGTTCTCGGAGCAAGCCTGAGGAACGCTAGGTCGATGAATGAGTGCGCCACGGTTGATCGTCCGACGTGGCGACGAGTCGTGACAGGCTCCAGGGTACGCGGCGATACGCACCGAAGCTCGTGAGAGAGAAAAGCGCACAAGACGCGCCATGTCAACATCATGACACGAGATGCCATGCCATGCTTTCTCGTCTAGAACAGGAACAGCCACTAGGCTGTTTGGAGCAGGGCATGCTGTTTGGAGCAGGGCATATCTTATCAGGGCATTTGCCCTGACTTGACTGAAATTATAAGGTAGTTTTTAGACCAGCCCTGATTTTCTCCAGGTTCTTTTTCACCCAGCCCTGACAGAATCCGGGAGGATCTCAAGACGACCCTGGAAACTCAGAGTATTTTTTTTGGTGACCCTGATTTTTCCCACTACCCACAACCTCCCCTTCCCGATGCCCTTCGCTAGAATACAAGTTTCTCCCACTCTCTTACCACCCGTCACTCTTCCTAGGACCCGGCTACTAGGCTACTAGATGGGAAGGAGTACTTCTCACACACCCCTAGAACACATGTGACTCCGATGAGCCGCGGAGTGTGGAAAAACCTAAAAAAGAATCCTTGGAAATGTGCGCCCTCCGAGCATTTCTTCGGTCGGCCCTGAAAAATCAGGGCAATGTATATTCGGACCTTGGGTTTTCATGGTGAAATTCGAGGGGAGCCCTGAGCGCCAGAGCTGCTAAAAAGCCTAACATAAGCTCTGGTTTGGAGTAGATAGTAGCAAGGAAGCTTTACTAGAGATCATATGATGGCTTCCGATCAAGAAGCACACCATTATATACACAAAGCCCGTAGTATTTTCACACCCAGTATTTTCACAGGGGGTGTCGCTAAGAGGGTATTCACCTCCCGAAAGCAGCTCCTGAAGGGTATCCATATCTGGTCTTCTAGAGCTGCTTTCGGAGGGTGAATACCCTCTCGGCGGCACCCCTTGTGAAAATACTGGGGGTGAAAATACCACGGGCTAGGTGTATTGCATCATAGCATAGTCTTTCTTGTACTGTAATCTCAAAGATATAGGCGCATAGGAGCTTATAGGAAATACCTAACAAAAGTGGCATGCGCTTGTGGTCGAATAAAATATATAAGCCCAAGGCTTACGAAAGGGTTTTTAAGGGAAAAATATTTGAGCATATGAAAGTGTAGTTCTTGAAAATTGTGTTCTAGCGCGTATGTTTCCAAATGGTAGCATGTTGACAAAACGCAAGAAGCTGGCTGACAAAGCTTCCGCTACAAGATCCACCCAGGAATGACTGATATCGCGAGCCAAGTAGAGCCAGCACCGCGAACGAGATTCGCGCTTCTGGTTCCGTTTAACAGAAGTTTTTACAGAAATGTGATGCGCCTATAGGAAATACATTTTCAAAAACATGGGTGCGCTTATAATGAAATAATAGATATAAGCGCACTTGCACTATATAAGCGCAATGGGCCAAATAAAGGGATGCGCCTATATCCGGGAGATTACGGTAGTGCTATTGCTGATAACGTTTGTAGAAATAATGACCAATAACTTTGCTGGAAGAAACCATGGCTGTAGTTGTTTTCCGCTAGGCGCGGTGTCAATTATTCTGCTGCGCTGCTTGGCTGGGTTGCGTGCTCTCTGTAGTTGTTCCCAAGGTTGGAAACTCAGATTGAAGGGTTGAGCAATTCGAGGCTGGATTTAACCTTCGAATTCCCCAAGGGTGTATTTCAAGGTTGGGTTTCAACATCGCATTAAATTTTGCTGAGCTGGCGAAACTTTGTTATACGAGTTTGCCGGCGTCTTGTTACATTACTCCCCTCTCCAACAATCATTGTCGTCGATGCTTGGGTAGCTGTTAAGTAGTTGGAAAGGGCACGTTGAGCATGCTGGAGGCTTGTCTCAGGAATCCGAAGGTTGTGAGAAGAATCGTGGCCACGCCACTTAACAAGGAAGAAAGTGCCATGAGGAGAAGTTTAATGAGAGGATTTTTTCAACTTAAAAAAGGTCAGGTCTTGGGGTGAACATAGGAGGACATTGAGATTTAGGAGCGAAAGGAAAATGGGTTGGTGGGAGATAATAAGGATGGAGTAGAAGAACATGGAAATGTGTATGGATGTTGATGTGTGGAGGTAGTTTCAAGCGATAGGTAACATGAGAGAGGACTTGAGTGATAGAAAAAGGGCCAATAAAACGGGGAGCAAGTTTACGGGTAAGACTAGATTTTAGTAATAACAGATTTGCACTTGAGAGAATGACTTGGTCACCTTCATGAAACTAGATGTCGCGAGGATGTTGGTCAGCATACCTGATTATGCACTCTTGTGCTTTCAGTAAAGATGCTCCTGCTGCTGCAATAACCTTCGCGTGGGTGGAAAGGAAGTTAGCTGCTGCTTGAGTGTCAGGAGTGCGTACAAGGGACGAGGTTGCTGTCCTGTGATAAGGAAGAAAAGAGTTTGGCCGATGGCAAGATTCACTGTGCTGTTGAAGGAGAATTCGATTGAAGGCAGGTGCATTTACACATGCACATAGGGCATCTTCAAGGTTTTGATTCATTCTCTCTGTCTGCCCATCGAACTGAGAATGATAAGCAGCAAAGAGGCGAATCTTGCTGCCCAGTCGTCGAAAGAGGGATTGCCTGAATCTGCCGACAAATCGCGAGCCACGGTTACTGACTAGGATATGAGGAATACGATGGAGACGTACCACTTTCTTGAAGAAGAGATTAGCTACAGCTTCAGCAGTTGCAATAGTGGAGGTAGGGAGGAAGTGAGCCATCTTGCTAAGCTTATCGACTGCAGTGAGGATAGCGTTGTTATGGGAAGAGGTGCGAGGGAGATCAGTGATGAATTTGAGTGTGACATGACTCCAGGAAAGTTGAGGAATTTCCAAGGGGTGTAGCAAGCCGTAGGGTGCTGCATTGCGAGCTTTGTTGCACTGACAAGTATGACAGCTGCGTACGTAGGAGCAGACGTCATGAGAGAGCTTGGGCCAGAAAACGTTTGTAGAGATGGCTGCAAGAGCGACCGTTGTGATTGGAGGACGAGCTCTAACAAACCTGGATCTGTCAGACCTCTTCAACAAATGCGCAGAGCAGGGTCCACATAATCGTGAAAAAAAACTTTTGGATTTGAAATCTGGCCATTCATGAAACACCAAATTGTGTAACGAAACTCGTTTGCAAATACTATGTAGAGTGTTTGAGAAACACACCTCGACTAGTTTAGGCCGTGGTGTTTACACATTGCGCAACTCGGTCAAGTTGGGCAGTCTGAGTTTGTTACGATTTTCGTATATTTTTCGAGGTTCCCGCTCCACCACGGGCCCTTATTTTCGTCAAAACCACGACTTGACAGAATCTCGAAAACCTCAAATGTAAACAACTAGACCCTATTATTAACATATTGCACTGTTTATCGTAAGAACATGCAACTTTGTGTTGAAACTAGGGTTGACATGCGTATGACATGACGGACGATATATGCTTGCAGCATACGCCAATGCCGCCGACAATGAATAACTCATAAGAAACAGAGCTCCAATATTCATAGAAAATATGTAGCCTCGTTCTCCCATAGCATACCGTCATTATGCCATATACGCCATTTTTAACGAGCCGCATTTTGGGAGTCTCTCGCATATGACTTGTATAGGGTAGTCTGGTTACCTAGTTGGCATTTTTCAATCTGAAATGGGAGACCATTGCTGCTATTGCTATTGCTGCTGCTGTTTTTTTTGTTTTTTTGTTTTTTTTTTTTTTTGGGGGGGGGGGGGGGGGGGGGGGGGGGGGGGGGCATTTCTTGGGAAACAGTGTAAGTTCAGAGAACATCCAGCTGCACATTTCGGTGGGCCTCTGTAGGTTGGGTCGTTTCTCATGAGTTCGAACCGATGGGCTTGTAGATAGACATTGTCATCTAATTAATGGACGAAAGGTGTATGTGTCCCTGTGAGGTGCTGCAGGATCCCTGGGGATATTGCGACCTCGACTTCAGGGCCGGAGGAATCATCATCAATGGAGTTTGTGCGAGAAGTGATGAGTGCGATGTGGTGGAGACGGTGGGGATCATCAGGCCCGAGTGAAATCCGATCGCCGCGAATACAAGGTCGTGGCATCTGACTCTCGATTCGGGAAGCACGCGTGTGTGGGAACCGTCGGGTTGGTTGCTCCTCCCCCTTTTTGATTCTATCTGGAAGAGCCTTCGATCGAACCGCCACTATGCACCGTGGGCCATCATGCATGAGCAGGCCTGACGCACATGAAAGTATCTCCTGCTTGCGTCATAGAACGTCATATGAAACGCCCGAGAAACAGGTCTTCGTGCTCCAGAGGGCAATATATCCATGTAAAAGTTACACATCGTTCCACATATATGTTTCATACATTATAATAAAAAACCAAATACCTCGTTCGCATAACCAATCTCGTTTGATATGTGAAGTCCCACACCATCCGAGTGTATGTAATGTTTTTTTTGGGGGTTGCGGAAAAGCCTATTGCAATCGATCGAACATATTTTTCTTATATTTTTTTGGGTTGCGAAGCAACCTATTGCAATTGATCGAACATAATCTTTTTTTTGGGTTGCGGAGCAACCTATCGCAATCGATCGAACATTTTTTTTTTGGGTTGCGGAGCAACCTATTGCAATCGATTGGGCTGGTTTTTTTTTCAAGTTTGTGAAATAAAAATCAAATGTTTGTTGTGATGGAAATAAAACATTTTATGCATAATAAAGTCTCATCATGAAATGCTCCGCAACCCTAAGACGATCTCGTCGCCTCTTGTTTGGGTTGTGGAGCAACCTATTGCAATTGATCGAACAGATTTGTTTTTCGAGTTTTGGTGGTAGAAAAATATAAACTCAAAAATTGAAAATGGTCTTTAAATTACTAGCATTTGAAATCTGAATCTAATTGGTTCTTGTTAAATTATATAAGTTATTATATAAGTGTAGGCTTGGTAGATATTACTGAACAATACTGTAGAGGGTACTCCTTGTATCCCTCTCTCTTCTTTCCTAGTCCTTTTTTTTTTTTCTCTCGACATTCTCGTCTACCTCCTAGATCTAGATCTCACGCCAATTCATGGCTTCACCTATTCCTACCTAGCCTACCTTTACGACATGGTTTCAGAGCAGGACGCCCTTCCTGGGCCTGCTCTCCACGCTTCCGCCGCGTACTCGTCCTTACCGTGCCGCCGTCGCGGCCTTCTGTCCGTTTGTCGCCATGGCGGCCTTCTGCCTGTTCGTCGCCGTCGCGACCTTCCTACTGCATGCCGCCATGGCACCATTTTCAAGATGCCGCGGCGGCCCCTGCGTGGCTGCGACGTCGGCCTGTTGCCGTCGCGCACGACCTGCGTCGCTGCTGGAAATGCAGCCCGCCCGCTCGCCAGTAAGCGTCGCGCCAGCAATGGCGCCGCGCTGAAGATCTGAATCCCCGCCCCTTCCCCCTTTCCTCTGTCCCCTCCTCTTTGCCACAGCCGCCGTCAGACTCTCGCCGGTCGTTCCCCTGCTGCGGAGTTTGGACACGGCGCCGGAAGGGCGGGAGCCGCTGCCGTCACCGCCGTCGTAAGCCGAAGCCGTCGCGGTCGCCGCTGTTGTCGCCGCAGGCCTGTTGCCGCCGCACGCCCGTCGTCGCCGTCGCTGTCGCCGCTGCCGGGACTGCTGCCGTCGCCATCTCCAAGGCCTTGGGGTTGGCCCTGTTGGAGTCGTCGTGGCTGATGGGAATGGGGGTGCTAGGTAAGGGGGTGTGGAAGTGTGTGGGTCCTTCTACTACCAAGCTTAGAGGGTGTGTTAAATTATATAAGTTATTATATAAGTGTAGGCTTCGTAGATGCTACTGAACAATACTGTAGAGGGAACAACACCCCTCCTTGTATCCCTCTCTCTTCTTGCCTAGTCCTTTTTTTTCTCTCGACATTCTCGTCTACCTCTTAGATCTAGATCTCACGCCATATTCATGGCTTCACCTATTCCTACCTAGCCTACCTTCACGACAGTTCTGGTGTAAGTTACAATAGTGTAATACATATTTATGCATATTACACTATCAATTTTGAGCGGAAGCACTGATGAGAAATAGATGTCAATGCCTTTGTTTCCTATCATATCTCATGGCGTTTATTTGTCGAGACAAAAATAGGTTATCGCCTCGCCAACTAAAAGGGGGGAGCAAAAAGCCTAGTTCATCAAAACAAAATTAGGCTATCGCTTCCCCAGCTCTAGCCGGGGGGGGGGGGGGAAGCTTCAAACCTAATTGCCATGAATAAAGTACAAACAAAAAGCAACACAATTTGTGAGTTCCAAAAAATGGTTTGCGCTCACCATTTCTAGTTCAAATGAATGCACTCAAAGAGAGAGTCAAGAACCTTGCTTGAAGTGATGAAAAAAATTCCACATTTTGAAATACATGAAGTGTATTACTGCTACTAGTGACCGAGATCAGTATTTACAGAAGGCGCAGAAAACAGTTTGAAACGGTTGCACTGAAAAATAAATGCAGTTCAGAGAAGAATTAGTAGTCACGTTGCGTTGCCCATAACGATGCAATGCAAGTTAGTATCTTCAACGAGCTGAAACTCTGTAGTAAGCTTTTAAAAAAATCGCGGAATCAAAGAGATAGAGTAAGATAAAAACAGAAAACGGGCACAAAACAAATGGGGAGAGAGATTGAATGGAATGGGCAAGTAAGGTTGAGATAGGAAACGAAACTGAAGGTGGCACAAGGATTGAATGGAACGGACAAAGGAGAAAAACGAAGAACTGAAAATAAAGGAGCCGGCGTAGATGGAAGAGGGAGATATGGTAGGGGAGGTGAATGGAGGGAAGGAAAGGGATTGTACTTACCGCATCTTCAAGATGCAAACTAAGGATGCAAATATGGAGGGAGAGAAAAGTAAGAACTCGATGCAAAGGAAGGGGAAGGCTTGGAGTATAGAAGAGAAAAAGCGGATGAGAATCCGTACCGAGTATCTATCTTGAAAGAGACCATTTACGTTTCCTCTACTAGCTTGAGAAAAAAACGAGAGAAGAAACATAGAGAAACTAATAAGATACGACTGCACGGAAACGTCATTAAGCCACTATTTATACTGACCTGGAGTACTCTATCGTACAGCTATGATAAGAAAAGGCAGTAGTAGCTGCTGTCACAAAGCTGATAATCACGAGATCTACGACTACCGATTGCTGGAAGTGGGGAAGAGAAAAACGTGAGACTGAATTATAGAGGAGGAAGAATAGAGCATAAGACAGTCACGTTTCTGCAGCTCTGAACCCTCGAGCGGAGCAGCTGCGTTTAAACAGCCACGGTTTTGCAGCTCTGAAATGTTTTTTGCGGTCAGAAAGTGCCCCATCGCATTGAAAGTCGCGTAAGAGTGTTATTTAACCAAAACTATCAGTAGTGTAACTTCGAAATTCGAGTGTGTAACGCGTAATGCATACAGTGGCCAGCTCAGGGGTTTTGCCTCTTATTGACGGGAAAAAAAATCAGCATTCTGTGGCGAGTGTAGCTAGGCTGGTATCATTGTCACGTCGGACTTTATTTCCGTCTGGCAGTTACACGTGACGAGCCTCGCCACTGGGCAAAAAATAACAACATTGCCAGGTGGCCAGATTCGTTCGCCACAAGTCAACAGTGGCCACAGTCAGTCAACACATAATAAAACAAAATGAAAACGAAAACTCCCGACGGCTGGGCATTTGGCGGAAATGTGAAAAAACAATCCAAACGCACACAAAACAAAAGACACATTACGGAAACTGGGCTACAGTTGAACAATAAGGAACAAAAAAAATTATTCAAGAAAAACTGTACAAGCAGAAATGAACAACAAAAGAAACCAATTCAAACAGCGTGGCACGATTTTAGAACAGTAACGGCAGATGAGTAACTTAAAGCGCAGATTTATATAGTATAAATATATGTACAAAGTCATTGTGATTTCACGTACTTTTATCAATGCACTATGACACAGATTGTCTATTGACTACTTATATATTACAGTGGCGGAAACAATTGTCCGTATGTTTTGCATACATTTGGGTTTTTAGGCTTTAAGACAACTATACATTGAGCCTTAATGATTAATGGTGGTACGATTCGGGACGGGAACATAGAGGATGTGTTCATAGCACAAATATCCAGAATAGGACATTGGATTTAACTTATATCCCGAAAGATATACAAAGGGTACATCCGGACAAATATTTCCAAGCAGAGAGAGCAAACCTCGGAATTGCGTATTTGGTACATAGCCCACCGACCTTTGGCCTTGATCACCACCCGCACCCTCCTAGGCATGTTACCTACGAGGTTAGTACAAATCTCGAGAGGGAACTTCTTGCACTCTTCCAGGACCCACCATTTAGCATAAGGGGGTGAGCACTATGAAAATCGCGAAAAAGTTGGGCGTAGGCAAGAGTATTTGGACGGATTTGGATTGAATGGTATCTTTGAGACTAGCCATGCTGAGGTGTGGCCAACGATGCAATTAGCCGGTTAGGCCCATCTTATCACGGATCGTCTTCATCGTACCATAGTAGGGTAAAATCACGCATAGAGCGGCCAAATCTAGCGAAGACACCACGAAACTGAGGGTAACGTTGCATAGTTGACTATGCACCCTTGCACCATTAAAAACACAATAGGGTCTGCGGGTCAAGTCACGGGGCTGTTCTGGAAAATTATCAGGGGCCGGCTGCAATTCGTGGAGTCGCATGCTGAGTGGACAATTAGTGTTTGAAAGCATGCGATCCGGTCAAATGGGACCAACATCAACTACTTCAGCTCCAATGGCCGCGCGTTTGCCTGGATTCGTGAAGGCATAACCTTGCAACACCACCAAATCAAACAGACGGTAAACCATAGGGAGAATGATCGGTGATGGTGTGGGGATGTATGAAATGTGCAGGGGTGGGGTTCATACGCAAGATTGACGGACGCATGGAGAGGCCCCTGTTTAAGGGCATTTTGCATGACGAGCTCGAATTCAGCCTCCATTTCTATAGCATTTTCCCCAGTGAGGTCATCTCGGTGCGGACAATGACCCTAAGAATTTGTTATGCCTAGTGCATGAATGACTTGTAGAACATAAATATGTAGCCCTGGAGTGGCCTTCTTTCTCATCAAACCTCAACCTCTGAACTTACCTGAAAAGGGAGCTAGCCAAGCAAAAAAGGCCTTCCTCTGGAATGCTAGAGCTTTAAGAGCTGGTCCAGGAAGAATGGGAGAAGATCCATGCCAAGATTTGCTCAGCCTCATCGACAGCTCGCCTAGGAGGGTGCGGGCGGTGATCAAGGCCAAATTTTGATGGGCTACGAACTAGAAACACACTTTTGAACTTTGCTCTCCCTGCTTGGAACTATTTGTCCGGATGCACCCTTTGTATATCTTTTGGGATATGAGTTAGATCCAATGTACTATTCATGATATTTGTGCTATGAACACATCCACTATGTGCCCCTCCCAAATCGTACCACCATTAAACATCAAGGCTTAATGTATAGTGGTAATAAAGCCTTAAAACCCAAATTTATGCAAAACATACGGACAATTGTTTCCGCTACTGTATATGTTTTAATCCATTGTTATATGTTAATAGATACTTACGCTTTGAAATTTGATATCTAGCTTAAGCGTGTAAGTTTAAACAGAATTAATATATCTATATAAAAAAACTCCGCAACCCTAAGACGATTGGGTCATTTTTATTTTTTTTTACTCAATATGTAAATTTCAAAAGTGTTCACACTTTCAAAATTGCGTATTGTAAATGCGAAGCTGCTTGTAACGCAATCTCAGGCATCGTCGAAGCGCGTTATTCGCCCTTCTCCAACCATATAATGGGGTTGGAGGTCAATTTTCCTCCACCCTCGTTTTTCATTTTTCCCAGCTCAAGTTCAATTGAGTACCCATCCCGCTTTTTTCGCTCCGCCACTCGAGCGAAATTGGAAACTCTCCCTTGCGGAGAAGCACCCTCCCAGCTTCTCGCTGATATCGTTACGCATAACCAGGCAACTATGGCCCCTCCTAGCACCTCGGCCAATCGGGCTGAAAATCCGCCCGTCGACACTCCGAATATTTCGGAACTCGAGAAAAACGCCCGTGAAATGGCGGGTGATCGCGGCAACAAGCGACGGGCAGAGGGCGACCTCGCTCCTTCTGCCCTCGACCTGTTGCTGCGCAGTGGCGAGGTCAACCAAGTTGAGCTTGGTGGGCCACGCGCCAGCGAGCAACAGGCGACGCACGTTGTGGATGGCGCGTCACCTGCTAACGCCAGCGCGCAGAAGGCGCCGAACAGCAGGGCGGGCCCCGCGCGTCAGAACAAGCGAGGCCGCGGGGCGGCCTCGTTCAGCGTGCCAACACCTGCCGCCCCTGCTTTGACCAACGAGCAAGTGGCGGCACTGCTGGCGCTGTTACAGCAAAACACACCCGCGATTACAGCAGCTGCGAGTACCATTTCTGCCTGGACTAAAATTGAATATGCAAAAAAGGAGTCGTCGCGTCACGCTCATCCTTCCAAGACCGCCCGCGCCGAGAAGGAGCTAGCTGCTGCCACGCAAGACAATGCCAAGGAAGACAGTGACTCCGACAACGAGGCTGGTGAGGCTCATACGCACACAAATTTTTTCGCACCCACTGAGCACCTCCCACCTCTTCCTTTCTCTAACCCAACCATCCCGGCATCATCGTTCAACAACGCTGGGGTACGTGAGCAAGCCGAGTTCCTGGAAGACCTATGAGCGTACCTGAAGCACGCATAGCACAAGGTGCGCCACAGCGACACATCGAGCTCGCTCGAATACTTCGAGGCAGCATACGCGCTCATCGCCAAGCGCTTCGAGCTCCTCCAAGTCGCCGATGCCTCCGACTTCAAGACGGCACACCGCTTCAAGCTCTACCAAGAGAAGAGTGTCCTCACCTCACGCCCCTTCAAGCAAGCAGTTGCAGACGTTGCAGCAATGAAACACGCGCAAGGCTCCTATGGCCGTGGCCATCCCGTTGGAGGCCGCAGCCCTATGGGCTTTGGAGGGAAGTTTGACCCTCCACCGAGCAGCGCCTAGAGGGGCTTCCGAGGCACTTGCTTTCGCTGTGGCCATCCGGGCCACATGGCGAACAACTGCACTGGGAATGGGAGCGGGTCACAAGGGCTCGCACCCGTTGTGTGAAAAGAAAATGAGGATTTCTATTGTGGACTTCGGAGAAGGTGCCACTGCACCATGGGGTGCTTAGGGTCGCTGGCCGTTCCCTCGCTGGGAATTAGAATGCAAAGGCCGCTGGCCAAACCCGATAGAGGGTATGAGTATAGGCCATGGGACAAGCCCCAAGGGGGGAGAAAACAGTTTTTGACCTACCTCGGTAGTGGCACCCTTGGAGGTGCCAGTTCTTTTCGTTTTATCATCTTTTTAAAGGATAGAATCACTGTTGCATAGTGGCCAAGGCTCGAGACCCGAAGCTCATGGGCCAAGCTTTTCAATTCTTGTTGATCTCATTTCTTAAAATATTATTGAGAACCCCAATCTGAAAAATGGCCTCACAATGCCTTGGGACCTCACAAGGCAGCTCCGTTTTTGGAGCCTAGGAACCTATCTTGGGTGCCCTTGCCATCCAAGCCTAACCTAGAAGAAGGCACGGCAAAAAAAAAAGAGAGAAAGGCTCGGCCACATCAAGGCACATGAAGCCGAACACTTTGTTGGGCCTCCAATGTCTAGCACAAGGTACAAAACTAGCCTTAGCTTCCGTCCCATCACATGCACTTTGACAAGCCATTGGAGGGATTTGGCTTACTGGAACATGCGATGCTTTGCAAGAGAAAGATAGTGCAAGAGAGAGAGAGAGAGAGAGAGAGAGAGAGAGAGAGAGAGAGAGAGAGAGAGAGAGAGAGAGAGAGAGAGAGAGAGAGAGAGAGAGAGAGAGAGAGAGAGAGAAAGAGAGAGAGAGAGAGAGAGAGAGAGAGAGAGAGAGAGAGAGGGAGAGAGAGAGAGAGAGAGAGAGAGAGAGAGAAAGAGAGAGAGATAGAGAGAGAGAGAGAGAAAGATAGAGAGAGAGAGAGAGAGAGAGAGAGAGAGAGAGAGAGAGAGAGAGAGAGAGAGAGCGAGAGAGAGAGAAAGAGAGAGGGAGAGAGAGAGAGCGAGAGAGAGAGAGTGAGAGAGGGAGAGAGGGAGAGGGAGAGAGAGAGAGAGAGAGAGAGAGAGAGAGAGAGAGAGAGAGAGAGAGAGAGAGAGAGAGAAAGAGAGAGAGAGAGAGAGAGAAAGAGTGAGAGAGAGAGAGAGAGAGAGAGAGAAAGAGAGAGAGAGAGAGAGAGAGAGAGAGAGAGAGAGAGAGAGAGAGAGAGAGAGAGAGAGAGAGAGAGAGAGAGAGAAAGAGTGAGAGAGCCCGAACGTGAGAAAGCAACATCGAAAGTGCGTGCGCGGTGGCGCAGCATGCGACCGGCTGCCGGGCCAGATACACATTGCCCTAGTTCCTTAAATTCACATCATATCAGGCACTAGCCTTTATGGATACATCCTTGGCTTAAAAAAGAAAAAGAAAAAGAAAGTGTATGCTCACGATCACGTTTGGTGGACTTCGCGCTCACTCTGTCCCGCATTTACGAACCTTACCCCATTCTTTTGTTGGATTCCATTTGCATAACTCCTCACACATGACCTTACGGGGCTTGGTGATCCCTTCGAATACGCAGTGACGGACCGGACGGTCTCAACCATGCGCGGGCGCCTGCGAGACGCACTACCCTGGTGGCGTTCGTGGTGCACCAGTAGCTTGATCATATCAGTCATTGACAGAGGCTACTGGATGCCTTGGAAACAAGGGCCCCCACAACTTTTATGGAGCACTAATCATGCGGGGGCGCAAATTCACGAGGCATTACGAAGTCCGCCATCGCGGATCTCCTCCAAACCGGCGCCGCAGCAAAGGTGCCAGAATCAACGCTCACATGCGTCAGCCCTCTCAACGTTGTGGAACAGCGCGACAAATGTCGTCTCATCCTCGATCTGCGCAAGGTCAACCAGGAGCTGCAAATTCCCAAATTCAAGTACGAGGGACTCAATCGCGTCGCAGAGTTGGCGCGTGCAGGCGATTGGATGTTTTCAATCGACCTAAAGTCTGGCTATCACCACGTCGACATTCACCCGTCGTGTTGGAAATTCCTGGGTTTTCAATTTGGCGGGCACTCATACTGTTTTCGCTCCCTTTCGTTTGGACTGGCTACAGCACCGTTCATCTTCACGCAGTTGATCAAGTAGCTCGCGCGCCGCTGGAGAAAAATGGGAGTGCGTGTCATACCGTATGTGGACGATATCCTCTTCCTTTGTCATTCGGAAGCCGACACCCGGGAAACTTGCAACCACATTATTGGTGATCTTTGCAAGGCGGGCCTCATGATCAACGCCAAGAAATCCCACCTTCAACCAACCTAGCGCTTACGTTTCCTGGGCTTGGAACTCGATACCGAATTCCGCCAATTCTCTGTGGGTCTAGAACGGCGTGGCACACTGCAGGCTACCATCCAGTCGCTCTTGGAAGCTGGACGCAGCTGGTCCAAGGTCCCCGTCCGGCACGTCGTGCGGGTTATTGGTATGCTTGCTTTGATGGCTCTTGCGCTTGGGGCCACTGCTAGGGCATTCAGCCATGCCCTGCTGCAGACCATCAACGACGCTCCCTCCTGGAATAGCCGAGTATCGCTCTCACCTATCGCCTGCGAGGAGTTGGAATTCTGGTCAACCGAGTTTGACCACTTCAACGGTGCTCCATTTCATGTGCGCGGTAGCTACGACGTTGTAATTCACGTCGACGCGAGCAGCCACGGCTGGGGGGCTACTCTCAACACGTTCTCTGGCAACCTTTATGAAGCCAGCATGAACATGCCCGCCGCTTTGCGACACACGTCCAGTACCCGTTGAGAGATTGAAGGGGTTCTATGGGCACTGCAGACATACAGCGACCTACTTCGAAACAAGCATGTGCTCGTACGCGTGGATAATCAGGGAGATTTCGTCCTCCACCATGCGCAACGTACACACGCGTCTCTCACACTGGTACTTCCCCACTGGCCCGGCGCCAACTGGTGGCCACTCCTCCAACCCTCACCGCTAGCCTGGGCTAGCCCCATCAAATCCCACATCCGACTCTCGCACGGAAGCCAATGCTTAGCCCCAGGCACACACACTAGTGCCTTCTCCGGCTCTGGTCTACCTGATAGCCTCATGCTCGCTCTGCAAGTCGCGTTTCCCTAATGTCTGCCTCCCCGCCTGCATCGCAAACAGATCTAATCCCAACCCTGCAACGCGAGCTGCTCTCGGTCATGGCACAAACCCGCGCATACTCTACAATTCAAACTTACGAACCTTACTGGCAGCAGTTTCGTTCCTTCTGCATCAAGGTCAACCTTCCCTTCCTGCCAACCGCGGACATGACACTCGCCTTGTACCTTGTCTATGCAATTCAAAACAAGGCCACTCTCTCAGTGATACAACTGACATGCTCGGCCGTCAGCTTCGCTCACTGCATGATTGGGGCATCCTGCCCCAGCATTGGCCCCTTCACGTCACAAGTTTGAGAATTCGCCAAGCGACAGTGTCCCCGGCCCAATCGGACCAAGGAACCGGTCTCTTTACATCAAGTGCACGAGATGGCTACTCACTTCATCGGTGCCAACAACCCGGCCACATTCCAGAAAGGTCTCATTCCGCTTCTCATGTACGTCGGATTTTTGCGTTACTCCGATCTCGTGGCCATCAACTGGGAGGATACAGTGCGGAGAAAAATGTCCACATGTTCAGTTTTTTTTTGCATTTTGATGAGTGCAGCAGCGTGAACATTAAGCCTTAATTTATGGAGTACATACAAGTGGAGAAGATCATTTAGAGCACTCATTCAAGTCGACAAACACCAGAGTAATCTCACACATGGTCCTTAAACACCTAAGCATATCATAAGAGCACATCCTGACAATTTGTACTGAGAACAGGGAGCAAACTAGATTCTTGAAAAACTAGTTCCTAGTCCAGCGTCCCTTTGCGCGAATCATTGCCTTGATCCTCCTCGGCATACTGTCGATGAGGTTTGAACACACCTCCGCCGATATCTTGTCCCATTCCTCCTGCACCCTCTCCCACACCTCAAGCATTCCACAAGGTGGTTTTTCGTACGCCGCCAGCTGCCTTTTCAAGTATGCCCACAGGTGCTCTATCGGGTTAAGGTCCGGGGAGGACGAGGGCCATTCTAGCACCGCGTACTCCTACTCCCCAAGCCAGTCTTGGACCAGACGGGACCTGTGCTTGGGATCATTGTCGTGCTAGAAAATGACCTCTGAGGGGGAAAGCTTGAAAAAATCGATGGTCTGTTTGAGCTCATCTTGCAAGATGCTGTGATAGAGCGGCCCATCCATCCTGCCGTCTATCTTGCACATGAACCCTGCCCCCTCATACGTCATGCAACCCCACACCATCACAGAACCGCCCCCATGCTTAACTGTCTGTTGGACTTGATGGCTCTGGAGGCTGGTGCCCTCGCGAATCCAGGCGAACGCACGTCCGTCGGAGCAGTAACGGTTTATCTTAGTCTCATCAGACCAAATCACCCGCTTCCAGTCCTCCAGCGTCCAGTTGGCATTCGACCTCGCGTATGCTTTTTCGGTGAGAGCCTGGGTTTCTTGGGCTGCTGCACGGCGATCAAGCCCGCGGATCGTAACGAGTTCCTGACCGTCTTCGAGTCTACAGCGAGACCGTGCTTCTCCTGCAACATCTTTGCGGCGTCTACACTGCTTTTCGCCTCGCCGCTTGTAATCGCTCGAACTATTCCGCGCTGAAGTCGGTTTGAGATTAAGCGGGGGCGGCGGGCATCGTGGGTCGCACCTCCTTAAAACTAGTCTCAGCAATCACCTTCAAACCGTAATCATGCACGGTGCTCTTGCCTATGCCAAGAACTTTGGCTATTTTCCTAGTCGAATGCCCTTTGCGCAACATGCTAAGGATTCGCGTGCGCTTCTTGTCATCTACCGGCTTCATGGCGATGCGGTCGTAGGTTCGCTTCAGGACTAACTCCTACACTAGCAGCTGTTGCGTGTGACGATGTGCACACCGAGTGACGGGCGAAAATAGATCTAGTCTGTCGCTCGGTATGAACTGTCCGCATTGACAGTCGAGGAGTAAATCTCAACCCCGCTTTCCGGTTGTGTCACATTCGCGCCAAGCAAGAAACGGTTGAAGCATAACTCGAAAAACTTGTAACAGGACGAGAAAAAAATGGTGTTACTATTTTCGAAACAAGTGTTGCATAGCGATATGTTTCAAAGTGCTAAACATCCGGGCAATTTTTTTCCGCCACTGTATCCAGTTTGAGGATGACGTAATGTGGCTGCTCATCCCGCGCTCCAAAACGGACCAGGCAGGTCAGGGCTCATGGGTTCCCGTTGCTGCCGTCCCAGGACCCCTTTGCCCTGTCCGATGCACCAAATTTTTCATTCGGTTGGCAGGCTATGGACCCACCACTCCCGGACCCTTAATCCGGGTGTTCGGCGTGGCCGCAGGTGGCGTCCCTACCAGCAAGCCGCCATCATACACCACCATACGCTAGGGGGGGGCGCGACCGCAAGGAGGCTTTCCAGTCCATCGGCCTGGGTGAGCATCACCTCGGCACCCACTCCTTTTGCAAAGGTGCTGCGACCGTCGCTGCCCACGGAGGCGTAGCGGACCGGCTCTTCAAACGTCTTGGCCGATGGCGCAGCGACACGGCCAAAGAAATGTACGTCACACCCGTCGTCGACCAACTGGTTGCGGCCTCCCACAACGTACAGACCCTCGGGTCGGCACCATCCCCGACACAACATTCTCGAGCTCTTGCACGCCACCGACAGCCATCTCCCTCCATGTCTCAGGTCAACCCAGTGGAATGAGAACGATGCCATTTGCACTACAAGTAGCAACCTTTCTCAATATGTAAATTTTTAAAGTGTTCACACTTTCAAAATTGCGTATTGTGAATGCGAAGCTGCTTGTAACGCAATCTCAGGTATCGTCGAAGCGCGCTATTCGCCCTTCTCCAACCATATAATGGGGTTGGAGGTCATTCTTCCTCCACCCACTTTTTTATTTTTTCCCAGCTCAAGTTCAACTCCCGCCCACCCAACCCGCTTCGTCTACCCTCTTCAACATGCACCGCTTCGGTGGATCATCCTCGACATAGATAGATCCCTCCTAGTGTAGGAAGTTTGTGGTAATATATGAATATATCGGGAACTCTTTGTACTTGATGCCAGTGGAATGAGAACGATGCCATTTGCACTACAAGTTGTCAACTTATACATATGCTGTATGTAGAAGTTATAGGCTTGCCTAGGTGTGTGCTTCTAGTGAGTACAACCCCAACAGGTACATGTTCTAGGTTTCTCACACTAGTCCATTCATTCTCTCTTTCTAAGATGGTATCATGAGTAGGTTCGGTTCCTCTCGCCCGCCCACGCTTCCGCCCTAGGCCCTAGCCGCCCTCGTGACCCATCCCTAGCTGGCCCCCTCCCCCCTGGCCGTCCCTAGCTGGCCCCCTGGCGGTCGCGCCCGCCCCTAGCTGGCCCCCTGGCCGTCGCGTCCGCCCCTAGCCGGCCCCCTGGCCGTCGCGTCCACCCCTATCCGGCCCCCTGGCCGTCGCATCAGCCCCTAGCCGGCCCCCTGGCCGTCACGTCCGCCTCTAGCCGGCCCCCTGGCCGTCGCGTCCGCCCCTAGCCGGACCCCTGGCCGTCGGGTCCGCCTCTAGCCGGCCACCTGGCCGTCGCGCACGCCCATAGCTGGCCCCCTGGCCGTCGCGTCTGCCCTTAGCCGGCTCCCTGGCCGTCGCGCCCGCCCCTAGCTAGCCCATTGGCCGTCGCGTTCGCCCCTAACCGGCCCCCTGGCCGTCGCGCCCGCCCTTAGCTGGCCCCCTGGCCGTCGCGCCCGCCCTTAGCGGGCCCCCTGGCCGTCGCGCCCGCCCCTAGCCGGCCCCCTGGCCGTCACGCCTGCCCCTAGCAGGCCCCCTGGCCGTCGCGTCCGCCCATAGTTGGCCCCCTAGCCGTCGCGCCCGCCCTTAGCCGGCCCCCTGGCCGTCGCGTCCGCCCCTAGCCGGCCCCCTGGCCGTCGTGCCCGCCCCTAGCCGGCCCCCTGGCCGTCGCGTCCGCCCCTAGCCGGCCCCCTGGCCGTCGCGTCCACCTCTAGCCGGCCCCCTGGCCGTCGCGCCCGCCCCTAGCCGGCCCCTTGGCCGTTGCGCCCGCCCCTAGCTGGCCCCCTGGCATTTGCGTCCGCCCCTAGCCGGCCCTCTGGCCGTTCGCGCCCGCTCCTAGCAGGCCCCCTGGCCATCGTGCCCGCTCCTAGCCGGCCCCATGGCCATTCGCGCCCGCTCCTAGCCGACCCCTCCTAGCGCCCGCCCGGCCCCCTCTACCGCCCGCCCGGCCCCTCCACAGCGCTCGCCCGGGCCCTGCTAGCGCCCGCCTGGCCCCACCCAGCGCCTGCTTGGCCCCGATACGCTTGCCCACCTCCTGCGGCGCGCAGCTCCCAGTGTCTGCCCCGCTCCTGCGGCTCCGTGTCTTCTGCTCGGTTTGGTTCCTCGGGTCTCCGGCCTCGTGTTATCTGCTTGCCAGCGCTGGAGCATCCTGCAGACGTCCCTTTGGAGCTGTGCTGCTATGTCTCTGTGCCGCTGTGTCGTGTGGAGCTGTGCTGCTGTGTCCCTGGACGCTGAGGGCCATGCGGTTGACTTCGCCGCCTGGCTGTCCGATCTCCGCCGTCAACTCACAGGTCAGCGCCAGGATGGGCACTCCTTGGTTCTCCATACTGGTGGCTTGTTCCCCCGTCCCCCTGCGCCTGCTCCCCTCCCTGCTAACCCCACCTCTACTGAGCATGAGACTTTCTCTGCTGCTGCACTTGCCTGTGCCATCTGGGACTCTCGCGATGCAGTTGCTCAGGTCGCTATCAGTCACGCCCTCCCTGTGTCTGAGCGTTCGCGTTTTGCTACAGTTGATACAGCCAAGGCTTACTTAGAAGCTGTTGTTGCTCGCTATTCCACGCCTGCCTCCGCTATTGCAGGCCGCCTGCTCTTCCCTATGCTTTTCCCAGACCTTGCGTCCTTCCCTACTGTTGCTGGCCTTGCCACTCACCTGCGCGCCCTAGAGTCTCGCTACCGCACTGCTAGCACTGCTGCCCAGCTCACTGCGCTCCCTCCCCCCTTCTGCATGATCCTCTACTTTATCGCCATACGCCTGCCTGACCGCCTTGCTAGTGCACGCGACCACATCCTTAGCCAGCACTTGGGTGATCTCACCCTGCCAGCCTTTGTCACCGCCCTGACCGAGATCGAGACTCGCCAGCGCACTATCGCTCAGTCGAGCGGTGCGCCGGCAGTCTCTATCTTTCATGGCTGTGCCCCCTCCCAGTGCACGTTTACTTACGTTTCAGCTGCGGTCGCCACTGCGACCCCTGTGACTGAGACTGCAGCTGCGGTACACCCGGAGCAGCGCTCGCGCTACGCAACGTCGTGGCCGCCAGGGAGGGCGTGGTGGTGGAGCTGGTTGTAGTAGTGGTGGTACCGGGGGCAGCAGCCGTCACAGCAGTCACAGTCGTCGCAGCAGCTGTCCCAGCCCCAGCCGTGGGCTCGCCTCACCCCGAGTTGGCTCGGCACCTCCGTAGGTGGTGGCCGTGGTGGCGGCCCGCGTAGCTTGGCGTCTACCGGCAGCTCCGTTGGTGTGACCTGCCAGTACCAGCTTCAGATCGGGCCTCTCCGCGGCACTCTGTGCCGCCGCCCGCACTCGACCGCCTGCTGTTTCCGCCGCCTCGACGATCTCTTTCGTCGTCGCTTTGGCCCGGCCCCGGACCTCCCCGACTGGCACAGCCTGCTTCGCCAGGGCATGCCGATCTTTGATTTAGATATGGATCAGATAGGTGCTGCTTTGCATGCCTTGTATGCTGACGCTTCTAGTGTTGCTGGATCTTATTACCCTGTATAATCTAGTTTAGGCGTAGCACCCTTGCGAAGCTTAGCCTCCCCTGCTGCGTCAGGCGTAGGACTGCCTAGTTTGCCTAGCCTAGTTTCTGCACCGGCTCCGTTCTCGGCCTCCGCTACTGCCTCGCTGTCCTTCACTCTCTATTCCGGTACTTCTGCCTGATTCTTCCGCGACCGCTCCACGCTCACGCCGCTTGCTGCGCCTGCTGTTGTCGCTCTCGCTGACCCCTCCGCGGGTCCTGTCGTCGCTCGCAGCTCCACTTCCCTTCCCTGTCCAGCCGTTCCCTCTGGCTCTCTTACAGGCCTCCACGTTCCCTCGTTCTCCAAGAACCTGGTTGGTGTCGGCCGTCTTCAGGACCTCGGCGTCACCACTACGTTCCCTGGGCACGAGCGGTTCACTGTCTGTGCCGAGGCAGTCTCAGGTTCCCCCCTTGCGACGTTCCCCCGGGACTCGGTGTCACGGTCTGTTTACCCTCGACACCGCTTCCCCCCCGGTTGGTGCGTCCTCCCAGGTCGCTGCAGCTTGCTCGTGTCGGTCCCTCACACACCCGTCCCTTCTGTGGCACCACCGCTTAGGTCACCCTGCTCTCCCGCGCCTGCGTCACATGTCTCGGCACGGTCTTCTCTTAGGCCTCCCCGAATCGCTCCCCGCACTTCCCCCCTTGACTGCGCCACCGTGCACGCCTTGCGTCGAGGGCCGGCTCCGCCGTGCCCCTCACTCCTCCTCGCTTCGCCCTGCTACTGCTCCCCTTCAGACCCTGCACCTGGACGTTTGGGGCCCAGCCCCCGTCCCCGGACCGCACGGTGAGCGCTACTTTCTTATGCTCGTCGACGACTACACGCGCTACACCACGGTGTTTCCCCTGGAGCGGAAGGTCGACGTGCCCGACGTGCTTCTCCCGTGGGTTGTGGCTGCGTGTCTTCACCGCGGTCTCCCCGTGTTGTGTCTCCAATCTGACCGTGGCGGCGAGTTCGCCTCTGGTCGGCTTGGACAATTCTGTCGTGCGGAGGGCACGCCACAGCAGAATGGGGTTGCTGAGCGCCGCATCGGCTTGGTCATGGAGGTTTCTCGTACCTCCATGATTCATGCCGATGCCCCCCATTTTCTGTGGCCGTTCGCTGTCCGCTACGCTCCTCACCAGCTTAACCTCTAGCCACGCTCCCAGCGGCCGCGGGTTTCGCCGACCCTCCTTTGGACCGGGTCCCCCGGTAACGCGTCTGCGTTCCACGTCTAGGGTTGCCTTGCTCACGTTCGTGCCTCTGGCACGGACAAGCTCACTGCCCGCACTGTCTCCTGTGTCTTCCTCGGTTTCCCACTGGACTCGTTTGACTGGCTATTCTACCACCCGCAGTCTCACCGCTTCCTTCACTCTCGTGACGTCACCTTTGACGAGTCTGTCTCCTTCTACCGTCGCTTCCCTCAACGAGGTCTCCCGGTTTCCCCCCCCCTTGTTCCTGGCTCCCTCTCTCCCGGTAGCCCCTGCTCCCCTCCCGCCTCGTCCTGCCCCGTCTGGTGTCTCCCATGTCACTCCCCTCCCGTCGGTTGTCCCCGTTGAGGAGTCTGCTTACTCTGGTGGTCCCCGCGGCCCGTCCTTGCCGCGTCCCCCTTCCCCAGTGTCTCCGCCTCCGCTGTCGCAGCCGCCGCCGCCGCCGTCGCCGCCGCTGCCGCCGCTGTCGCTCTTGGCCTCTGGGGGTGCTGGCGTTGAGGAGGGTGTTTGTCCTGCGGCCCCTGGCGTGGTCGGTCCCGGCGGGCCTGGGGGTGCCGCCGGTGCTGGAGGGGGTTCTCGCTCTAGGGGTGTTGGTTCTAGGGGTGCTGCTGTTGAGTGTTCTCCCAGCGGCCGTCGTGCCCGTACCGATCCGCGAGTCGAGCACCAGACGCCGCAGCAGCCGTCGCCGCCGGTCTCCGCTCTTCGCCTGCTCGGCCTTCCCTCCCCCGACCGCTCGCCGGTGTCTCCCCCACCACCTTCTCACCTTCCTGTCTCCAGCCCTGTGTTCCCACCACTGGAGTCGTCTCCGGTCCATCTTCCTCCTCGTTCCCCTTTTGTGTCCCCTCCGCTGTCTCCTGACCCTACACCTCCGTCCCACGTTTGGTCTCGCCGTCCCTCCCGTGCTCGTTCCGTCTCTCCTGTCCTGCGCTCACACCCTATGTTGCTCCGTTCCCACTCGTCTCGTCCTCCCCTCCTCCCGTCGCCTCCTCCCTCGTCGCTTGTTGTTGCACCTCCCCCGCTGTCTGACTACCTCCGTGCCGCTCGTCCCCTTGTCCCTCAGGTTCTTGCCTCTCTTGTTACAGACCCGTCTGTTCCTGTCTCGCGCCTTGACGCGCTTGTCGCGGCTGTCGCTGACTTCGCCTCTACCCGCCGCCTTTACTACGCTACCGCTCTGGTCTCTGGCCCTGCCCGTCCTCCGTCCGTCGGGGGTGCACCTGCCCTTGGTTCTAGAGGACCGGCAGTACGAGCTTGCTTTCCTTTCCGAGGCCGCTCCCCATCTCTGCTCCATGCTCCTAGTCCCAGAGGGTGACCCAGACGCCTTCGACATCCCGACCCCTCGCACTTATGCTGAGGCCACCTCGGGACCTTGGGCGTCTTAGTGGATAGCTGCCATGGAGCAGGAGATGGCATCTTGGAGGTCCACTGGCACTTACGTCGACAAAGTTCCACCGCCTGGGTCGAACGTAGTCGATGGTCGGTGGCTCTTCAAGGTGAAGCGCCCCCCTGGAGAGCCACATGTCTTCAAGGTGCGCTACGTGGCTAGAGGCTTCAGCCAGCGCCAGGGTGTTGACTTCTTCCAGAACTTCGCCCCGACCCCGAAGATGACCTTTCTTCGGGCGCTGCTACATGTAGCAGCACAGCGCGACTACGAGCTTCACTCCCTCGACTTCTCTACAACCTTTCTTCAGGGCAGCCTACACGAGCAGGTCTACCTGCGCCGACCACAGGGCTTCACTGGTACCTTCCCCCCTGGGACCTAGTGGCTTCTCAAGCGCCCGGTCTACGGCCTGCGCCACGCTCCCCGCGAGTGGCATGACACGCTGCATGCCACGCTAGCAGACCTGCAGTTATTTCCGTCCTCAGCTGACCCCTCGCTGTTTGTGCGTTCCGGCCAGACTCCGTTCTACATCCTTGTCTACGTAGACGACCTGGTCTTCGCTACTGCTGACAGGGACGCACTGGCCTCTGTGAAGGCCGAGCTGCTGAAGAGACACACCTGCACTGACCTTGGAGAGCTGCGTCGTTATCTTGGCCTGCAAATCTCTAGGGACAGAGCAGCACACACCATCACTCTGACACAGTCACACTTGGTGTGTCAGGTCCTTGAGAGGTTCGGTCTTCAGTTCTCCTCCGCACAGCCCACACCTTTACCTGTAGACCATGGGCTCTCCGCTCCCGTTCCTGAGGAGCCAGTAGAGCCCAGCGGCCCCTACGCAGAGCTGGTGGGTTGCCTCATGTACCTGATGACTTGCACTCGCCCAGATCTCGCATACCCTCTCAGCATCCTGGCTCGCTTTGTGGCCACTGGCAGACACCGACCACAGCACTGGTCGGCCGCTAAGAGGGTTTTGCGATATCTAGCAAGTACATCAGGCATGGGGTTAGTGCTAGGAGGATGCAGGGCGGTGGTCCTCACTGGGCTCACAGACGCTTCTTGGGCAGACGACTCTGAGACACTCAGGTCATCGCAGGGCTACTGTTTTAGCCTTGGTTCGGGCGCTATCTCTTGGAGATCCACTCGCTCATCGTCTGTTGCTCAGTCCAGCTGTGAGGCTAAGATCTACGCCGGTGCCATGGCGGCACAGGAGCTCCGCTGGCTGACCTTCTTGCTCACAGACTTAGGTGAGCGGCCTAGCTCTGCCCGGGTCCTGTACGCTGACAACATGGCCATGATTCTCCTGTGTCAGGAGCCTCAGCTTGAGGGCAGAGCGAAGCACATCCAGCTGCGGTACTTCCTCCTGCGCGAGCTACAGCAGCGTCGCCAGGTCCGCGTAGTTCACTTGGACTCAGGTGCCAACACAGCTGATATCTTTACTAAGGCGCTTGCGCCTAAAGATCATCAGCGGCACTGTGTACAGCTTGGTCTTGTTCCTGTAGCTACTCACCTGTTAGGACCCTGATTGTATACTCTCTATTATACATACCTGTCTGACTGGCCTTGTGGCCTTACCTCCATTGGCTGGACTAGTAGTGCCGCCTTGGCTTGCTTTTGTCTTGCTTATACTCTTGCTGACTGGTCTCATGATCCCTACCTCAGTGGTTGGACTAGTAGTGCCACCCTGAGATGTGTGCTTCTTGCTTAGCACCACCCCTTCTCTAGCCTAGGGGGTGTGTCAATTTATACATATGCATGCTGTATGTAGAAGTTATAGGCTAGCCTAGGTGTGTGCTTCTAGTGAGTACAACCCCAACAGGTACATGTCCTAGGTTTCTCACGCTAATCCATTCATTCTCTCTTTCTAACACAAGTAGCAAGCTTTCTCAATCAAACCATAATTGCGGTGCCACTCATGCATGTCAACTATACTAACGTACTCCTTGAGGTGTCTTCCTAGCATGAGCTCTGTCCCACCAACAGATCATTATAGGTGCAAGCTAAGGTCCAGGCACCCAATCAGCCTGTCCTCTCCACATTCCTGGTTACTTCTATCTGAAGTCAAAATGTTAGAGCCTGATTTGCAAGCGATTTGAAACACCGCAGCACCGACATCATATGTTATGCCTTCATGACTATCCCCAGGCCCGTCTCCCCTTGGAGCATCGCTGTGACCAGGGGGGCCATCAGGGCGCTGAGCGTCGCCCGTGCATGCAGCAGTAAGCCCTCGTGACTCGCGTTCGATTGCCCTCGCAGCCGCTGCCAGGTCAACATCTTCCCTCTCCATGCCCTCGGCCACATCGTCAGGTGTCCGATTCAAGTCAGCTGCACGCAGGCCAGCATGGTTCCACACACCATCCATGCAAGATGCGGCCGTAGGGCTTGGCGTGACTGCCACGCCTGCCATGCCTGCAGACCAGCATGGACTGCGCTCCCCTCGCCCTTGTGTCCGCAGCACCAGGCGTGTCTGCAGCAGCCGCTCCTTGATAGCCCTCTTCAGCTGCTCCCTCACACGCCCCTCGCACGCCCCTCCCTCCACCTTCAAGCCACGCGCACTGACATCTCCCCCACGCTCCCCTGCAGGGCTGGTGGTCTCTCCTCCACTCTCCGCTGCAGTGCCCAATGCAGCCTCTGCTTTGGGCCATGAAGCTGGCACAGCTTCCTCATAGGTCGGCGTGAATGGGGGGGTTGGAGGGGAGGTTTTAACCGGGGAGGCATCTTCTGCCGGAACGGATTTGGATAAGTTTGAGGACTTCAGGTGAGCAGCATCGATTTGTGCGGAAGAATCATGAGCAGTCTTGCATTTCTTATGGCTGCGTTGTGATGGTGTTGCCGCAGGGTTGGTTCCACGGCTAAGAAGGCTGCTGCTTCCGTTGCGGCTCTGCTGCTGCTTCTTGCCACTGCAGCCGCCACCAACGCTCCTGCCGCTGCCGCTGCTGCTGGTGATGGTGCGGCTGGCGTGCTTGCGGTGCATGGTCTTGTGGCCTCCCAGCGCGTGCACAGTGGGG
The DNA here is from genome assembly GCA_027943415.1 of Closterium sp. NIES-67. Taxonomy (NCBI): domain Eukaryota; kingdom Viridiplantae; phylum Streptophyta; class Zygnematophyceae; order Desmidiales; family Closteriaceae; genus Closterium; species Closterium sp. NIES-67. The sequence continues at coordinate 1,602,541 of BQMB01001473.1, read as the reverse complement.
AACGAGCGATGGCAGATGGCGCACGAGAATCCGCGGCTGGCTTCAACCCCACCACCGGTTCTCCAGAGATCACTTCCAAGACCAACCATGCCACTGGCACTGATGGTGATGCCATTCAAGCCATTGATCCCAAACATGCCATTCATCCGACGGTTGAAAAGGGCCTCTGCCAGAGAACCAGTCCCTAGGGCGCATGGCAAGCCGGGCAGCTTGGGAAGCGACAGCAGCACGTGGGCGAGGGAGGCCCTATGGTGGGGGAAGAGCAGAGGCGGGGGGGGGGACATGGTTCCTGGCGAAAAGAGCGCCTTGTGGTGCGCGGCTGACTCCGACCCGCGGCTCTCACGGGGTGCAGCACAGGCACTGCTGGGACCAGGAGCGAGACCGTGACCTCCCACCTCGCCAAACGCGCCGGTTCTGGCGCCCAGCGCAGCCGGCGCCTCCGGGCTCTGGAGGGCGGCGCTGTTGGTGCATTGGCGCGGAGTGGGGGTGGCGGGATTGGCGGAGGAGTTTGCGAGCATGAGCGATATGAGGCGCCCCGGATCGTCGCCATTGTCACCATCGGCGCGCGGCGACGACGTGGACGAAGCCGCGGCCCGAGCCGCCAGCTCCTGATGGTTCGTCCGTTGCCTCGGACTCGGAGGCAGGCTCGGACGACTGAGGTCGTCCCTGCCGCGGTGATACGCTGCCACGCGGCGCTTTGACTCTCTCGCGCGCGTCGATGGAGTCTCCACCCGATCATCCCGTGCATCCCGCGCATCCCCCGCATCCCGCGCATCCCGCGCATCCCGCGCATCCCGCGCATCCCGCGCATCCCCCGCATCCCGCGCATCCCCCGCATCCCGCGCATCCCGCGCATCCCGCGCATCCCGCTGCGACTCATGCCGGGGCTCATCCCGCTCGCACTGTCGCCTTTTCAAAGCGCGCCGAGTGTCGACTGTGAGGAAGTCCCACGACGCCTTCGCAGCCGCAGCAGCAGGGCCGCCGACGCTGGCGCCTAGTACCGCCCGCGGCGAGGCTGTGTCGGTAACCACCACCTGTAGGTTACTGGAACCGCGGGCTGTGCCACTAGCTCGCGGTGAGAGGACTCCTCCGAGGGAAATGACCGTCATTGGACGAGGGGGACTGTCTGTTCCGGCTTTTAACTTGGCCGAGGCTAGCAGCGAGAGCGCTTCGAAGGTTGACCTTCTACCGCGGTCCTTGCTGTGCGACCTTTCGAGTGATGCTAGAGACGAGCCGATTCTCCGGTTCTAATTGGTCAGAAACGGACGGAGAGAGCTGGAGCGGCACTACCGCTGGAGCTGGACGGACGACAGGACGCAGGAAGAGTGACTTGTGAGTGCCAGGCTTGAGGCGCCTCAAAACGGAAGACAGGACGCAGGAAGAGTGACGAGTGAGTGCCAGCTTCAATGACTTTGAAATGTTGAGAGTCGAATGCTGCCGCTGCAGTGCTGCACGCCAGGGATGTCTACCAAAAAGGCGCGAGCATAGTAGAAGGGGTTGAAGAAACTGGTTGTGCTCACTCTGTGCGGGGGTTGACGAAACAGAAACCGGGCGAGCGGTGGAAGGAACTGGTTCAAGGAGAGAAACGACGCGTGAAACGACCAAGTGAGGGCCGCCGACCGAGATATAGCTGGCGAGCTGTGGCTGACGCTGGCGATAAGGATGCCTCCGTGCGGCGACGGATGCCCTGCGAGTGGGAATACCACGGCCATGGATGCATGGCAGCACTTGGGAGTACTGCGTGCACAGCGGCCATTTAGAGCGGGTCCGAAGTACAGTACCCCGGCGTCGAGGTTTGGCTGGTCGATCATGGAGGGATCCATGCGGGGTGACATGACGTGACAACCAGACGGAAGTGCAGAAAGAGCTTCGATTCGAGCTCCACTATTGTCGGACACGGGATGCCATGGCCCACGGCACAACACCCTTGGTACTGTGGGCCAGAGTCTCCCCTCTGGAGCCTGAGGAGCGAAAATCGTCACTCGCGGAGATCTAAGATGCGAAGGCGGGGCGTGCGGCGGGGCGCGAGGCGAAAGGGGTACGGTCCTCATGATATTGACACCACACTGACGTGCCACCTGTAATCAATCTGGATCGATTTGGAGGAGATATTTATGAGCGAGAATCCCGATATTAATGCGACGACCCCCGCAATCGCCATTTCCAGGCTTTACAGAAAAAAGGCTGCGACGCGGGAAACGGAATCTGGTGCGGAATGCCGGATGGACACATCGGCTCAGCAGTCGAATCGGAAGCACAGAGTCGAGCGTACTGTACGCTAACGCGGAGCACGACGAACCAGCAGACAGTCAGGACTCAGGAGGGCGTGACAGCCTGTTGCCGCGTGCTAGATACTTTCTACAGTTCGCTCAAGACAATTCTTGATTTAGGAGACAAGCACGAAAGCCTGACGCCCCCTGAGGGAACGCGCCGGCGCCATTATGGTGACAGGGACGAGGAGCAGGTGGCGAAATCTCTGACGAGGTTCTGGGCACGAGTAACCAAATATTACACACGAGCGGCTACGCGCGAGAGTTCGCACACACGAACGATGAGGTCAGCGAGGCGTGGGGCGTGCTGGGGGTGGTGGGGGTTGTGGGGGGGGTGGGGGGGGCCGTGACAGGGCAATGCTGCAAGGACGGATCCCTGATGGGATGCGAACGAGCGCAGCGCGTGGTCAAGGTGTGCTTCGCGAAGGTTCGGTCAGTTACAGGTCCGGGCATTGGTTGGTTGGGGCGGGCGGCTAGAGGCAGAGCGATCAATGAACAATCCTCAGGCGTGCCACGTCGATGCCAGCGCAGCACCCTTATCGCCCCGTAGTGAACAAAAACCTTCCGACCTCTAACGGAGTTTTCATACACCTTGTAGCGACCCCAATCCTCCTACATCATACTGTACAGGCATTTAGCGCGGGATAGTAAGACATTGTCCTCTAAATGAATGCTTATAAAAGTGGGCCCACCATAGAACACGTTTATCTTATACTTGTAATGGGCCCACTTCTCCTGCATCGTACATGCATTCAGCTGTGCCTACATGTGAGAAGTGATGCAGGGAAAAAAGCTTCATGCGGAGACGAAAGCGGATGCAAAACTTATATAAGGATCAGGCCAGCCTGAACGTGAGCTCCCTCTCCAAAGCAGGCTCCTCCTGGGTAGCCAACCCTGCTCCATCCAACTCACATTCCACGGCGCCCACATCCACTGCCCCCAAACACTGCACTCTCACTCTTTCCTCTAAACCTCCCTTTCCTCCTCCCCTCCCACTCCCTTCTCCACCCCTCCCTCTCCCTTTCCCTCCACCCTCGCTCCCTTGTCCACCCTCCTCCCCTACTCTCTCCCCCACCCGACCTCCCGCCAGCCCACTCCTCCCAACGCCCAGCCCTCTCCTCCCCAGCACCGCTGCCCCTATCTGCGGGTCCGAGCTCGTCCTCCTGTGCCTCCCCCCTCCGCCTCCCCCTCCCCCTACCCCTCCCCCTCCCTCTGCTCGCAGCTGCTGCACAGCACGAGCCCTCACAGCCCCCCCCCTCCCTCCACCCTCTCCTGCTAAGATCCCCTCCCCTCCCACTGCCTTTCTTCCCGTGCCTGCTGCTGCGCCCCCTGCACCCTCTCCCTCGCCCATCTCCCTCTCTCTACTCATCCCATGGGGCTGTCTCCAAGGCGGGGGCCTCACCTTCACCTGCTGCTGCTGCTGCTGCCCCCCCTCTGCTGCCCTCATTTGCCGGTTCCGTCTTGTAGCAGGTGCTGAGTCAGCAGTGGTGGGGCGGCCGCTAGTGGACAAAGACCGCGACTTCACAAACTCCAGAGGCTGGGATTCTGCCGACCCGCCCACGCGAGGCAGCGAATGCGCCCTAGATGCATGCTCAGGGCTCTCCCCCCACTCCTCCTCCAAATCCTCCTCTTCCTCTGCCTCGCCCCTCCCTTGCGCACTACCAGCAGCTGCAGGCCCCCCAACAGAGGCGCTCTTGAAGAGAAACCCTTGGCTCAGGGCCTTGAGCTCCGTGACTCGCTGGTTCTGCCGCACGCGCGACCACTCCCACTCCCACTCCTTCTCCAACCCATACTCGTCCTCCTCCGCTCCCCTCTCCCCTCCCCTACCTGTAACCTTTGCCTCACTTTTCCCTTCACTCACTGTCCCCTCCCCGTTCCAAGCACCACCTGCCTCTCTCAGCCTTACAGCACCGCTCTCCCTTTGCTTGGCACCGCCTGCAACCGAACCCGCCTCCCTGTCCCTTCCCTTTGGCAACCCATTCCCATCTCTTCCTACGCCCTGCAAGCTACCCGCCTCTTTCTTCTCGGGCAGCCCGTTCACTCGTGCAGACGCGGCGTTCTGCTGCCCGAGCCTCGCCTGCAGCAGCCGCTGCCGCTCCCGAGCCAGCTGAAGCAACTCTTCCTCCTCCTCCTCCTCCTCACTGTCACTCAGATCCGGGTCCACATTGCCACGCCCGCCATCCCTATCCCTACTCGGATCAAGGCCTACATTGCCCCGTGCATCACTGCCCATCTTGCCCCGTGCATCACTGCCTGCACTGCCACGCCCGTCGCCCCTGTCCCGGTCCACACCCACACCGCTCCTCCTCTCCCGCTCCCTCTCTCCCGCCCTCTCCTCATCACTCGCATCCTCACTGTCACTCGCCAGCACACGAGCCCGCTCTGCCCGCTCCTCCCTCTCTCGCCAACCCTCCACTCGCCCCGCACTCTCCCCACCCTCCCTCCTCCCCCCTCTTGCCCCAACTGCTGCCTTTACTGGCGCTCCACCCCTTGGCCATGCGCCCAATGCTCTTCCCCGCACTGCTCCCTCTCTTATTTCTCCTCTTCCCGCCGCTCTCTCCCCCGCCCGCCTTACCCCCATTCCCCTCTCCCCCTCTCTCCCGACGTTATAGTCTAGCAACTCCTCCTCATCCTCCTCCTCCTCCTCCTCCTCCTCCTCCTCCTCCTCCTCCTCCTCCCCCTCACCCAGCAAACCAGCAACCTTAAACTGCATCACAAACGGCTGCCCGCGCCCCCTCCCCCCTCCCCCATCAGATGCACCGACTCTCCCTCCTGCTTCCCCGCCACCACGGGGATTGGTGGTGGTGCTGCCACTGCCGCAACCCCTCCTTGCATTACCACCGGAGTCTACCCTAGAAACCCCTCTAAACCCCCCACTACTTCCCCCGTCAGTGAGTGCTATTGGGCTGCTGAACGACCCTCCCCTTCCCGCGCCCGTTCCCCCCATTCGCCCTCCCTTTTCCCCCCTCCCCTCACCGCCCACCCCCCTGCCCGTTCCCCCTGCGCCAACCAGCGCGCCACTGGCTCCGCCCACCCTAGATGCGCCGGTACCACCAGCAAAACCGTTCCGCGCCCCTCCCCTCTGACCCTGCGCCCCCTCCCCGTCACTGTCACTCCCGTTATCGTCACTATCGTCGCTGCGATCCATTCCCCCAGCCTGCCTCCGCGGCGCCAGCACGGTTCCCGCCACAACCGCTTCCCCCGACGCGGAGCTGAGGGGCAGCGCAAGGTCGTGCGCGGGCGTGGAAAGCGAGCGCCGGTGCATGGCGCCCTCGGGACCCGCGCGGCTGGTGCCAGCAGCGCGGGGCGCTCCGGGGGGTTGCGGGAAGCGGTTGTGGGGGACGGAAGGATGCGCGGAGGAGGAGTCCCGCGGAGTCAACCCCGCGTGCGATAGCCGCCCAAACCTCTCCTGCTCCTGCTCCCCTTGACCCGTGTCGTCCCCTTCCCCTTCCAAATCGAGACTATCTATACTCGAGCTATCATCCCCCCGGTCGTCCTCCCCACGACGCCCCGCAGTCCCCGCCCTCGCTGCCGCTCTACTGACTAGCCCCGCCCCTTCCCCCGCCCTTTCCCCCGCCCTTTCCCCCGCCCCTGCGCCTGTTCCCCCCCGCACGTGCAGCAGCGCGGGGTTCGACGCGCTTCTGACGCAGCCCTGGGGCTCGTCGTCGCTTCCCAGATCGAACGATACGGACCGTTGATGCCGCTGATCGAACGAGCTCACTGACAGGCTGGACGATTTCACCATGATTCCGCGGGGGCGCGGGGGGATCCCCATCGGCGGTGAAAGCACTTTTCCCCCAGCCCCGTCGTGCACTGCGCCTCCGCTGCCGCTGCGGACGCGCGCGACTGTTCCCCCACCGCCGATGCTGTTGACGCGGCGCGGACTGGACACTTCGAAGTCCGAGCCTGAGTGCGAGGTTCGGTCGCCCTTGTGGCTGCCGGTGCTGCGGACGGAGTCCTGCCGCGACACGGCGTCCCAAGCCTTCTCTGCACCTCGGAGCCGCGCGGACCGCGGGGAGCCCACAGATCGCGGAGAGCCGATGGACCGGGGGGAACCGACGCCGCGGGGTGAGCCCACAGCGCGCGGAGAGCCCACAGCGCGCGGAGAGCCCATGGCGCGTGGGGAGCCCATGGCTCGCGGGGAGCCCATGGTACCGCCCGCGTCCGAATGGCGGATGGCCAGGGGAGCAAGGGAGAGCGGAGAGGCTGAAAGCGGGGAAGCTGAAAGCGGAGAGGCCCGGGATGGCCTGGGTGCGGTTTGCATTGGCGGCCGCCATCGATCCGCGCGATGGTCGCTGCGCGCGCTGTCGGTCCCCGCATTGAACCCCCCCTCTTCCCCCTCGTCCCCTTCGCCCCCCATGTGATCGTCGGCAATCTCAAGGCGCGAGCTGCCGAGCGACGAGGACCGTCGATGCCACCCCGCATGTAGACCCTCCTTGCGAAGCGATTGCACCGCGGGAGGCGCACGCGGGGACTCCCCCGCGCTGCTCTGTCGCGCACGAGGGGATTCCCCCGAGCTGCTAAGCCGCGTACGCGGGGATTCCCCCGACCTGGTGTGCGCAACAGGGCGGGCGGCATTAGAGGCGGCTGCGCTGGAGTCATCCCGCGCTCTGGGCCTCGCGAGGGGGGAGGGGGAGAGCGACGACCGCGGCGAGCCGTGCTGGGGAGCGCTGCTGGGGGAATCAAGTCGATCCATTTGACGGTTGGAAAGAGAGCCGTGGTGCGAGAGACGTCGATTTGAGGAGAGATTGGACGGCTGGGATTGACGCCGAGGCGAGGCTACGGCACGGGTGGGCCCGTGCTCCGTGCACCTCTCGCCGTCCATTTTCGTAAGGTAGGCTAGACGAGGCCCAGTCTTGACGAGGCCCAGTCTTGATGCTGTTCACTAACTTAGAGTCCGTTCGATCGTCCTAAATTGCGTGAAGCTAGAAACAACATCGACTAATCTGATAATGGTGTGGTGACCTACCTTCACAAAACCGTACTTCACACATTCCTGCCAGTCTCTGCCCCGAACCCTAATCTCCGCCGTACTACGCGCGTTTCACCAACCTCCCCCTGCGCTGTATGCCTTGCGCGTTCCCCCCATCCCCCTCGACCACCTTGCGTCCCATCCCCCGATACCGTACTTCAGAACTCAGCACCATGCTAAACTCTGTCCCGCGAGGAGGGATTCCCTTGGCTGGCCTGCTTGCCGGTGGCAGTGCTGTGGTTGGTTCTGTGTGCCAAATCCCCAAGGCTTGCTGCTTGCTTCGGGAACTGGTCGGTTCATTATTGAATTCACCTGCTCTGGTATCTCCGAATCATTTTCCGAGCCTCAGGGCGCGCCAAGTCACTTTGACTCAGCCTCGGCTTCTAAACCAGTCGCTAGTAAAGCTCCTGCTTTGGAGGCATAACACTTTTCGGTAGTGAGCAGCTTTATGACGTGGCAACAGAGGTCAGGGGGGGCTTGTGATTGTTCCCAGATAGCCTTGGGAATTGATTGCGCTTCCTAACCTCCTCCGAGCTTGCTTCTGGTTCATCCATTGGCTGAAAATTGTTTACTCCAAGCCTGCGTTGCTCAACGCTGTCCACACCTTTTCCAAGCCTCAACCCTGCGGCGCCTCAGTGACAACTAGTCTTCACTCCCCCATTGATTTCTCCTCTTCGTTGTTCCAGGACGGTAGAAAAGAGACCATCTTAGGACAATTCCCTGTTGCAAACAGCTCCCCCATCGATTTCATCTCTGACTCTTCGTTGCGAGGTTGCGCGGAAGAGGCCGCGCTGATCGTTATCACTAGGCTTCTGACAGAATCTTTTCAGCGTAGCCTCTGCTGCTCAACAACTACCGCAATGGCGAGATGTCGACACTCCGTCACCGTCGCGATACTGCTCGCATCCATGGCGGCTCTGGCCATGGCGTCTGGTCGCACTCTGCTATCCAGATCGCGCACTCCCTGCCGCGACCCGAACGCGAGGGGGTTCTCCGGGGGAGAGCTCGTCTCGGATCCGCGATCGCACGAGACTCTGAAGAAGTCGGACCTTCCGCGAAGCTTCTTCTGGGGAAATGTCAGCGGAGTGAACTATTTGACGGAGAGCAGGAACCAGCACATCCCGCAGTACTGGTGAGTTTTGAGTCGACTCAAATATCCCGCAGTACTGGTGAGACTGCGTGAATTTGGGTACGACGTTTCTTGAGGTTTTCTCGTTTCTGGCGATAAGCGTGACCTCGTTTCATTACATGTCTCTCTGTCAACAGCGGCTCGTGCTGGGCCTTCGCGACCACATCAGCAGTGTCGGACCGCATCAAGATCAAGCGCAGCGCTGCATGGCCGGACATCGTCCTCTCCCCCCAGGTATCGCCTCCTTTCGCCTTGCCTCTGGACAGTAAACGTTTTCTCTTCGCGCCTGACTCGCAGGCTGACTTTATTTCCCGCGAGCAAGCAAGCAATTAATCCGCGTTGTCCGGCTTGCCCAGGCGCTCACTCCCTCACCGAGCTGATCCAACACAATCCTATCCAATCCAATCGGATTTGATCCGATCAGATCTGGTCGATGCAGGTGTTGCTCAACTGCAAGGGAGGCAGGACGTGCAACGGCGGCAACCCGTACGCGGCCCTCCAGTACATGGCGGACAGGGGCCTGCCGCATGAGAGTTGACCAGTACACATCTTGCTGATCCCACCGCATCCAATCTCGTCCCATCCCATCCCATCCCATCCCATCCCATCCCCACTGGCCAATGCAGGTGCTGCTCAACTGTAAGGGAGGCGGTTCGTGCAACGGCGGCAACCCGTACGCGGCTCTGGAGTACATGGCGCACAGAGGCCTGCCGCACGAGAGCTGCCAGAACTACGAGGCGGAGGACCAGGAGTGCCGCCCGCTGGGGTAAGTCGGAACGCAGTCTTTTGAGACAAGGGTCCTGCGGCACGAGTCCCTCGGGTCAGTTACATGGCGCAAAGAGGCCTGCCGCACGAGAGCTGCCAGAACTACGAGGCGGAGGACCAGGATTGCCGCCTGCTGGGGTAAGACGGTTGCTCACGGGTCTTTATTGGAGATTGAAGCGATGAGCCTAGGAAGTTGGAAGACGTAAGGCCCAGGAATACTTGATTTAAACGTAAATGACGCTTTTCATTCTTCTCCATGGCGCTGCTGCCTGCAGGGTGTGCGAGGACTGTGTGCCTGGAGTGGACCCTGAGCCCTTCACCCCCGGCACGTGCTTCCCAGTGGCCAACTTCACCCTCTGGCGCCTCAAGCAGTACGGCTCCGTGCTCTCAGGTCCGTTCCCAACACCGTCAGAATACACGCCACACTCCTTACATCATGCTCCGTACACAATGATCCTTACATGCGCATGCTCCTCCTCTTAAGCCATGTCCGTGCAAGGCATGGGTCTGTCTATGCCCGGGTTGATGGCTGAACTGAGCGTGTGTGTCCAGCACTTGTTGTCTGCCTCTGTGTGTGTGGCTGCAGGCTCTGATTTGGATGCTGCTGGGAATCGCATGTCCAGAGCCGACAAGCTCAAGGGTGAGAGCAGCATCTGTATGGCTTCACATGTATCAGAGCTATTCTGACTTGGGCTTATTCTGTCTTTAACTCATTCTGGCGTAAACTTTCCTCATGGCTACTCCTGTTCACATATGGCTCGTGCATGTGAATCTGTACATGCCATGTACATGTGTGCTTGATGTGTGTGTACTGTGTATCTGTGCGTGCCACATGCGTGCGTGCGTGCTATACTAAAACCTCCTCCCGTGCGTGCTCTACACTCAAAACATGCTTACTACGCAGCGGAGATCTTCAAGCGCGGCCCCATTTCGTGCGGCATGGACGTCACGGACCAGTTTGAGGCATACACGGGCGGTGTGTTCCACCAGTTTGTGCCGCTGCCGCTGCCCAACCACGAGGTCTCTCTCGTGGGGTGGGGCGTGGATGCGGCCTCGGGCCATGAGTACTGGATCGGCCGCAACTCGTGGGGCATGGCATGGTGGGTGTGTTGGTGGGATAGAGCATGCCTTGTAACGTAGAGGGATGGGGTATCTCTAGTGTGCGCATTGTGTCGTAGTGAGCTGGGCCTTTTGAGTCGACTCAGAAGCCAGTTTGTGATGCTGCCGCTGCCCAACCACGAGGTCTCCCTCCCTCGTGGGCTGGGGCGTGGACGCTGCGTCGTGCTGTGAGTAACATGGCATGGCATTGGGCGTGACTGGTGGGGCATGGAATGGTGCGTGTGATGCCTATCTGTGGCTCTGTCATTCCTCGAAGGATGAGCTGATATCCATAATCTGCCGGTCTATCATATTCCAACTTTTTGCAAGGACGAGCAATGCCTGCTTTGCATCGCATGAGGCTCGGCATACAGCCCTCCTGCTCCTGGCCCGTTTGAACCCTTCTCTTCTCTCCCTCTTAGCTTTTCACAGGGGCGAGCCGAGTAGTGTCTGTTTCGCATCTGCCTGCACCACTTGAATCTAGGCGTCGAGCTAACCTACAGCTGCCAGCTTCCCATCCGATACTCTGCCTTGGCCTCCTTCACGATTCCCATCACTTCCCATCACTCCCCACAGGGGCGAGCAGCATCTGCTCCACTGTCCACATCCGCATGCTCCACATGAGCCTCGGCATCGAGCTCACGGGCTCGCTCCTGGCAGCCTAGGGCCGATCAATCAGCACTTTCTGTCCTTCTCGGCCTCTCTGCATCCTGATTTACCCACAGGGGCGAGCAGGGTCTGTTGCGCGTCCGCATGCACCACTCCAACCTGGGCATCGAGCCCACCTGTTCTGCTCCTGGCAGCTGATACTCTTCTCCTCGGTCTCTCTCCCTTGCACCTCCCATCACCTCCCATCACGTCCCATCAACCATCACTACTCACAGGGGCGAGCAGGGTCTGTTCCGCATCCGCATGCACCACTCCAACCTGGGCATCGAGCTCACCTGCTCCTGGGGCGACCCCGACGCCAACCCCCTCCCTGCCGGCGCCATCCCCCAGCCCCTCGACCCCCTGCCCCGTGCCTTCGAAGCTGCCTCGGTCCGTGCCTCCGAAGCTGCCTCGGGCCAGTCTCTCAAGAGTGCAGGGGGGAACGAGCAGCTGATTCAGCAGGTGGTTGGGGGGAGGACGAGGGAGTCCGAGACAGTGGAGACAGCAGCAGCAGAGGGGCCATCCGAGGTGCAGCACCACGTGCACCTGTTTGGACGGCACAAGGAGTGTGCTTGCCTCAAGAGAAGCCCCACTCCCATTGTACGTCACGAGCGGTGTGAGCCGTCATGGTGGTGAGGTGAGCCGTCATGGTGGTGCACCACGCAGTCAGTGGTGCATTTGGCACTGTTTGAGCAGTCAGGTGATCAGTGGTGCATTTGGCACTGTTTGAGCGATGGCGTTTGTGAGCCAAGCAGCGCAGTGGGTGGAAACTGCAGCACTGGTCAAGAGCCAGCGTGTGTGATAAGCCGTCAACGAGTGACGCTTCTGTGTCTTGAGGCGCACACCTCACAAACGTGAATATTCACATCTTGGCACCCTGTAATCTTGTGTCACCCATGCTTGCCATACCCTGTGTCATACCCTGTGTCATACCCTGTGTCATACCCTGTGTCATACCCTGTGTCATACCCTGTGTCATACCCTGTGTCACACGCATATCCTCTCCATTCTCTCTTCCCCCCCCCCACCAGCCCGTGACGATGAAGTCTCCTCTCCCCCAGCACTACCTGCAAGCATGGGACATCCCTGCGGCCTACGACATCCGCAACCTCAGCGGCCGCAGCTACGCTGGGGTGGAGCGCAACCAGCACATCCCTCTATCCCATGCAATCCCACCCTCTCCCTCCCACCCCCCAGCCCGTGACAGTGAAGACCCCCCTCCCCCAGCACTACCTGCGAGCGTCGGACATCCCCGCGGCCTACGACATCCGCAACCTCAGCGGCCGCAGCTATGCTGTGGTGGAGCGCAACCAGCACATCCCGCGCTACTGCGGCTCCTGCTGGGCCTTTGGCACCACGGCGGCGCTCAGCGAGCGAGTCAGCCTGATGAGGAAGGGGGAGTTTCCGCAGATCAACCTGTCGCCCCAGGTGTGTGTTCGACTGTCTTGATCCGCGTATGGCAACCAGCACATGCTGTCACGGCAACCAGCATATCCGCTCACAGCAACCAACACATCCAGCGCTGCTGCAGCTCCTGCTGGGCCTTGGGCAGAACAGCGGCTCTCAGCGAGCGAGTCAGCCTCAGGCGCAAGGGAGAGCTCCCTCTGATCAACCTGTCGCCCCAGGTCAAGTGTGTGGCGTTTGAGTTGAGTGGACATGCAAATCAAGGTGCTGCCTCGGGTGCGTGTTTGAAGTTGACGACTCATAAGTCAGCCTCTTGTCCGATAAAAATATAATTTAGCCCTCTTGCTTTTGCTCTTTCTCTCCCTCTGCTACTCTCTCTCTTCCCCATGCCAAAGCTTCTCTCCCTGCCTTCTTCTCTCTACACTAATCCACTTCTCTCTACACGACTACTACCCCCTCTCTCTGCACCACTCCCCGTCTCTCTGCACCACTCCCCCTCTCTCTGCACCACTTCCCCTCTCTCTATACCACTCCCCCTCTCCCTGCACCACTCCCCCTCTCTCTGCACCACTCCCCTTCTCCCTGCACCACTCCCCTTCTCCCTGCACCACTCCCCTTCTCTCTGCACCACTCCCCTTCTCCCTGCACCACTCCCCTTCTCCCTGCACCACTCCCCTTCTCTCTGCACCACTCCCCTTCTCTCTGCACCACTCCCCTTCTCTCTGCACCACTCCCCTTCTCTCTGCACCACTCCCCTTCTCTCTGCACCACTCCCCTTCTCTCTGCACCACTCCCCTTCTCTCTGCACCACTCCCCTTCTCTCTGCACCTCGTTCCTCAGGTGGTGGTGAACTGTGTAACGGGCGGGGGCAGCAACGGATGCTATGGAGGCGACCCCACCGCTGTCTATGCTTGGGTGCGCTCCCATTCTCTCAAATTGGTCCTGTCTATACTTTCTCTCCAATCACCCGTTCCTCCATTTTCTCTTTTATTACTTGTTCCGCCCTTTCCTCGTCTGCTTTACTCTCTCTCTCTCTAGCATTTTCTGTCCACTTCTGTTCTTTTCCGTCCTCCAGGGGCCGCATCTCGCTTTCCATTTGGCAAATCATCTCTTTAATTGTCTGCGCATGTATCCGTGCATGTCTGTGCGCGTGTGCTCACATGGCTGCAGGCATTGGAGAATGGAATCCCGGACGAGAGCTGTGCCAATTACGAGGTGAGGTCTGTCATTATAACGAGGTGAAACTGATTTTCCAGCATTCGGTGTGAGTAAACTGGCCGCAACATGGACATGCGCATCTTTTTCCCAAGGCCCTCCCACCTTTGGCCATTACCGGGTGGCCTACTCCATACCATCCCGTCTTGTCTCGCCTAATCTCATCGCCCTCCCATACCATCCCACCCCCTCCCATGGCGTCCGCCCATGTGGCACCACCAGGCGCGCAACAAGGAGTGCTCGCCCATTGCCACCTGCTTCGACTGCTCCCCCGAGGGCACATGCCACGCCCTCAAGGTACGGGGGAGGGCACATGCCACGCCCTCAAGGTACGGGGGAGGGCACATGCCACGCCCTCAAGGTACGGGGGAGGGCACATGCCACGCCCTCAAGGTACGGGGGAGGGCACATGCCACGCCCTTAAGGTGAGGCGTTGCTCTCTAGCACGTTCTCCGTCGTTCTGTGCCGCACCACTCGCCGCACCACTCGCTTTCTTCCCTTCTTTCAGCCACCCATCCCTCCTGTAAAGCTCACAAAGGCACCCATGCGTGCCCTATGAATGCCCCACGCACCCCCTTTGTAATCACACCATGCAGAAATATCCGCGGGTGTATGTAGAGGAGCACGGGACGGTGCAGGGCGAAGCAGATATGATGGCCGAGGTGAGGGGGGATGGTTGAGGTGAGGGGGGATGGTTGAGGTGAGGGGGGATGGTTGAGGTGAGGGGGGATGGTTGAGGTGAGGGGGGATGGTTGAGGTGAGGGGGGATGGTACGCGAGTGTCTAGTTGAGTCATTATGGCATGATGCCACATGTGAGCTGGTAGGGGCGAGAGAACGGTAGCGGTGAGAGGATGATAGACACGAGAGGATGGCAGAGGATGGTAGCAGTGAGAGGATGGTAGACACGAGAGTATGGCAGAGGATGGTAGCAGTGAGAGGATGGTAGACACGAGAGTATGGCAGAGGATGGTAGCAGTGAGAGGATGGTAGACACGAGAGTATGGCAGAGGATGGTCCGATTTTGTGGCGCCTTAAAAATCGACTGAGAGGATGGCTTCTGAGAGGATGGCTTCTGAGAGGATGGCTCCTGAGAGGATGGCTCCTGAGAGGATGGCTCCTGAGAGGATGGCTCCTGAGAGGATGGCTCCTGAGAGGATGGCTCCTGAGAGGATGGCTCCTGAGAGGATGGCTCCTGAGAGGATGGCTCCTGAGAGGATGGCTCCTGAGAGGATGGCTCCTGAGAGGATGGCTCCTGAGAGGATGGCTCCTGAGAGGATGGCTCCTGAGAGGATGGCTCCTGAGAGGATGGCTCCTGAGAGGATGGCTCCTGAGAGGATGGCTTCTGATTAAAGCCACTCCTTGTATCAGCTGCATGGCATGATAGGGATACTCACTTCCTCACCCAATCTCCTTCTCTCCCTGCACTCTCCCCCCGTCCTCTGCCCGCCTATGCCATGCCCCTCTCTCCTCGTCGTGCGCTCTCTATCAGATTGCTGCCCGCGGCCCCATAGCGTGCGGCATTGCAGTGAACGACGACTTCTATAAGAACTACAAGTGAGTGGGGAAGAAGTACAAGTGAGTGGGGAAGAAGTACAAGTGAGTGGGGAAGAAGAGGCAAGCGAGAGCAGGGGGTGGATGGTAGTGACCGCCGCATAATTCGGCGCATAGCAGATCTCCTTGCTGTGATTGAAGACGTCTGGAGGAACTACAAGTGAGTGGGGGGGGGTTGGGAGGGGAGAGGAGAAGAGGCAAGTGGGAGCAGGGAGGCGAGGGAGAGATTGCTGCATAACGCGGCCCCATATCTTGTGACCTTGCTGTGAACAACGACTTCTGGAGGAAGTACAAGTGAGTGGGGGAGGGAGGGGCAAGGGAGAGCAGAGGGCAAGGGAAAGCAGCGATAGAAATGATGCCAATCTCTTATTTTGAGGCGCCTTAAGGGAGGAACCTGCACTCTCAACACCCCCCCGACCCCTCGCCCCCTCCCTCAAAGAGCAACCTGCGCTCCCTTCCACCCCACCCCCTACTATCTCCCCCGTCCTGTGCTACCAACCACCCCCAGCGGCGACATCTACAAAGCACCACCAGAGTCCTTGATGTGGACCATGTAGTCACTGGGCTGCGCTGAATCCCCTGAGAGTGGATCATCACCCCTTTCTTTGTATCATCACCCCCTCCCCTCTTACCACCTCCCAGGGGCGGCATTTACAATGACACCGCGGACTTCCTTGACGTGGACTACGCGGTCAGTTTTCGGGGATGGGTTGGATTGAAACCACAGGCGCATCAACCCTTTTTTCATATGGTCTTTCCCTCCCCTCCTATAATCCCCAGGGGCGGCATCTACAAAGACACGACCGGCTTCCTGGGCGTGGACCATGTGATCACCGTGGGGTTACTTCATCACATCAAAACCCCTTCTCTACCCCCCTACCACCCCACAGGGGTGGTATCTACAACGACACCACCGGCTTCCTGGACGTGGACCACGTGATCACCGTGGGGGGGTGGGGCACGTCGCCCGAGGGTGTCAAGTACTGGATTGCCCGCAACTCATGGGGCACGTACTGGTGAGCGTGGGGAAGTGGGGGTCACTGGTACTGCCATGTTGGTGCTCAGATCATGTAGTGAGCACCACAGATTGGGCCATGGGTTTCAAGAAGTGGCTTGCGTGGAACGCCTGGGGCACCTTCTGGTGCACGTGGGGGTGGGGCCACGGAACTAGAGTGGTACTGGTGATGGTTCTGTCAAGTACCAGTGCGCAACTCATGGGGCACCTACTGGTGATAGGAATGGGGGGGGGGGGGGGGACTAAAAGCATGGCGAGAGTGGGGGGAGGGGGGGGGTATAGTCTTTGTGGGGGTGCATATTCTTGTTTGGTTGTGGGGGTCGGCATTCGTGTCGGGTCGAGGGGGTGTAAGATACTACAGTGGCATATAATGATAACTGGAGGGTGTACTGTTTTTGCTGCATGTTATCTACTACTGGCAGTAGTCGTAGTGTAGGGGCATGTCATGTTTATGTTTATGTGCTGCTATTGTTCGCAACTCGCTAACGGGCAGTACCCTACGCAATGTGTGTCTGCAGGGGTGAGAATGGTTGGTTCCGCATTGTGCGGGGAACCAACAACCTTGCGATTGAGAGTGGATGCGACTGGGCAGTTCCCAAGGTCGTGTGGGAGTAAAAATGGCTTCAAGGGCTTGTTAGGAGATCATATGGGCATGCAAGCTTGAATATAAGGAGTCACGATGCTAGAATATATTAGCGATAACTCTCTGTTGGTATTCATATCACGATAGCCACATACTGCACTTGAACTGCTTGTACGACGAGGATAGCTACCAGAACGAAGGTCGCTCCCCGCTATTGGAGTCTCTGTGCATGACCAATGTGAAGTCAAGACTGCTACTGTAACGAGAGAATGCATTGAGGGTGTTGAACAGTCAGTCAAGTTTTCTTGCGCGAACCTGTTGTTCTTGTCGTAGCCAACAGCCCCCGTCGTGAATAGTAAACAGGCGGAAGAAGAAGCAGAACCAGAACCTAACCAACTCTCCTCCACTCCGCACCAAGCGGAACGGGGGACACTTGACATGACAACCAGACCGCGTTGCTTGCCGCGAGCGTCTCTTGCGGTCGTGGAGTTTCCGCGAGCCGGAAAATTGCGCAAGCAATTTTCCGGACGCGATGCATCGCGTCCGGCTCGACGATCGTTTCGCGATCCTCGCACTGTATAAAGCAGGTTACCACATTACCACAGTACCCGCGAAAGGGGCAGGTGCCAAGATTGTCTCACAATCACTTTCACGACAATCGCGCCAAATTGGTCTTACATCAGACGCCGGATTGATTTGCGCGTCAAAGTACCAGATCGCCCACCCCAAACAGTCACGAAATATTCAAAGCTTCGTGAATTCGCGAAACGAAACCAAAACGCGTGAAAATCGATGGTTGGGATGTTTTACCGAAGTGATAGGCTGGTTTCCGTGTTTTGGCGAATTTTGTTGGCGAGACAAGCATTTGCAGGGCAGCAAAATGATATCGAGGATCAGAAACTGCAAATCTGGTACATGCTTTTAGCATGTACAAAATCGAATCCGAATATAAGTTTTTAATGTTGAAATCGATTTCATAAAAAATGTTGAAATCGGAAGAAAGCACGCGATCTTGCAAAACGGACGCAACGTACCGCGTCCTCAGTTTCCCCTTCCGCCAGCCCGCTTCCCCCGCGCGCGCTCGCGTCCCCGCTTCACCCAGAATACCTGTTCCTCCTCCCTGTACTGCCGTGTCATTTGCCCATCAAGATTTGAGATGACACTGTAATGTCAGGCTGATGACGTGGAACGAAACCAACGGTTGGGAGGGGACGGGACTCGCTGTAACAAAACTCTGCTGGCGCCGATCACAACCGAACGTAAACAGATCAAACCAGAGAGAAAATACTCTAACCAGAAGAAACACCTTGTACACGTAGTGTTTTACAAAACAGTGATTCCCTCAATTTCAGATCCAACACTGTACAGGTTTTTAGAGCGCTTTGCAGACCAGTTCAGGTTTTGAGACTCAACAATGGCTCCAACCGAGGCAGGCCCGTGGACAGCAGAAAGAGCAGTCACCGTCAGGCAGTCCTACTGTACTTCATAAGGGCGACGTTCCTTCAGACGACAATCTGTTTCTCGACCACTTTAAGGGGTGAGTCATTATTGACCTAGGAACGCGTTCTAGACGAGTAGGAGCGGCCTGACTAGCCGATGCCGCAGCCCTTATGAAGCAGGCAGAGCCGAATCTGCCTAAACCGCCAGAGAGCATGGCGACTTTCGAAGCGGCGTGGAGACCCCAGGATCCCGGCTCGTCCGCCGGATCGCCTCATTTCTCGTTTCAAGACGCGGGATTCGAGCCGCGTTACCAGACATCAGGGAATAGTTTTATAGAAGACACCTTCGTTCCGCTTCTCCCGGACGACGACGAGGCTGACGAGTTTCGCGACGGAGTTAAGAGTATCCGCAGTTCCCGCGGGGACTCTAAGCCGCAGCTCGCGAGCCGGTCCTCCGGAGCAAGAGAACGTCGCGACCTGTACTCCTCCCCTCCTCGCAGCAAATCCCCGTCCAGTCTTAACCCCGTTAGTAACCGCTCCGGTACTAGCCGTAACCTCGCCAAGACTTTTTCCTTACGCATTCCCGAGAACGTGGAAGACTCGTCGTCTCCTCAGAACCGTCGATCGCTCTCCCCTCGGCAATCCCGTTCCCACTCTCACTCACATACCCACGCGTCGCATAGCAGTCTACTATCTGGCATGCTCAGTCCCCGCCGGGGGGGGAGAGCCCCGCGCGTCATGCGCAAGGGCCTGTCGGTGTCGTCGGTGGTTCTGGAGCACGTCGCTAGCGAGGCAGCTAGTATGGAGGACGAGGCGGCGAACGACAGCTCTGGGTGGGACGAGGACGGGGGCGCAGCCGCGCGACGCGTCCACGCGAAAGCGCTCGCCGCCATCGCGACGCCGCGCGGACGCGGACCGAAGGCGAACGACTGGAGCAACGCGCGTAAGGCGGCGCACGAGTGGGGTAGCCTCGCCAGTGCCCTCTCTAGTAGCTCGGGGTCCCGCACGGGAGCTATGTCCGCCGCGGCAGCAGCGGCGGTGCAGGTGTCCCCAGAGCGGGGTGGTAACAGCCGGTGGCATTCGCGAACGCGAAGCTCGTCGCAGGTTTCGGACGCCGAGGGCAGCTCGTCCCCGTGGGGAGGACCGGGCCGAACGGCCGGTGGAGGAGCGGAGGGGGGAACTGCGGGCGGAGATAACGGCTTTGCGGGGGCCAGGCGGGGGAGAGTGAGCGGAGGAGGCGGAGGGACGGGGTCTTCCGCGGGTAAGCCGGCAGGGGCCGAGGGCCATCGGCAGCAGAAAGAGGTGCTCTCCGCAGGCGCATCCGACGCACGTGCAGCGCCGGCGGCGGAGAGGCCCCCCGTGCCCGAGGTCTTGCAGGACCTGTCCGTGTTTTACGGCGCCTCGAGGGAGGGCGTCGCGAGTAGCGGCAGCGTGATATTTAATCCTTCTGGCGTCGGTGCGAGCGACTTGATCTCGGATATTGCTCCGTTGTTGGACCCCCCCTTAGCTCCTGCTGCTGCTGCTGTGGCGGAAGCTGCGATGACGTCACCACGAGGTGTCCATGCTTCCCCGAGAGCCACGTGGGCCAATCAGAAGCCGGCAACGGCGGGGAGAGTGGCGGGTGGCGGGGGGAGGCCTCACGTGGCAGCAGGCGCGGCAGCCGCGTCGGGAGTAGGCGCATCTGGGGCAGGCGCATCCAGCGCAGGTGCATCCGGCGCAGTTCCGAGCGCCATTTCGCCCATGGCGGTAGCCGCCATCCGCGGCGGCGGACTGGCCGCCATGTCGCCTCGCCTACTCAAGTTTCTGGTGGACGACAAGGGGGGCGCGGAGCGGGGCGCGGAGAGAGCGGGGGAGGGGAAGCGGGGCGGAGACAGGCGCGTGCGGCAGAGCGGAAGCGGGGATGAGACCGTCGAGGGGAAGGGGGCAGGGGGCGGCGACGGGGTGCGGGTTTCGTTGCGCGCGCGCAGTGGGCCGTTAACCGCAAGGGGAAGGTCGCGCGCGGTGGCCTCCATGAGTGGTGTGAGTGGTTCGATAAGCGGAACCTTTAGGGTCCCCGCGCCGTTGCACTCCCCCTTGTCCGGCTCGCCCGTGTCGTCTGAAGTGTCCTCCCCGTTAGCCCTTCCCGCGCCGTCCCCGTTAGCGCCGTCCTCGAGTTTCGGTAGAAGCGCCGCCGCCACAGCAGCGGCGGCAGGCGCTGTTAGTTATACTGGTAGGGCTGGTATAGGCACATCGGCTACAATCACATCACCCACCAAGGCCACCTCCCCCCTAGCGCCCAGCGCTGCCGCCGCCGCTGCAGGGCCGTCCACGTCAGCTGCGCCGTCATCCGCTGCTGCTGCCAGCTGGCACTCTTTCCGCCGCCCCGCCGCCCTCGATTTAGGGCAACTCGCGCCGGGCGCCACAGGGGGGGAGGAATTCGAGGGAGAACACGAGTTCCATGATGACGATGCTGACGTCAGCGACGCAGCGGCTGTCGCGAATCGGGCCGATCCGCCAGGTTCGGGGAGAGCGGCGGCGACAGGCTTGGGGGCTGCCTCGGATCCCGGCGGCGTTGGGGTGGAGGCGGTCGAAATGCGCCTCGAGCGGCGGTCAACGGGGAACGCGCAGCACCACGCGGAAACGGCGGCGGGGAGTCAGGAGAACGCGGAGCGGCCGCGCAGCAGCCCCGTGGTTCTAGATTCGCTGCACAGCTTCCAGCGCCGAACCAGCCCTGCAGGGTTGGGCAGCGTAGATAAGTCCGGGTTGGGCTTCGTCAGCGGTGGCGGCGGCGGCGGCGGCGGGGGAGGAGGCGGGGGAGGGGGAGGAGGGGGTGGAGGAGGGGGAGGGGGGGGGGGGAGGAGGGGGACGAGTGGGCGCGGGTAGGGCGCAAAACGCGAGGAGCCCCGCGCGGGCAGCAAGGGGCGGGGGTATGAGTCTTGCGGCTGTCGAGGACGCTTATGGCGCGGACACGCGGGGGCTAGCGCCGTCGCTGTCGTTTTCCGGGGATGACCTGGCGATCAGCCCCATTGAAAGGCGCCCCTCTGCCAACGAGTATATTGACTTCCCCTCCGCCGCATCCCCCTCCGACCATACCCTTGACCTTAACCTCCTGCCCACACAGCAGCAGCAGCAGCAGGAGCAGCAGCAGCAGCAGCATAGGCCGCACAGTACCAAGCCTGGCAGGCACCCAGGCGGGCACGCCGCTATGGGCATTGGGGGCGCCGGGTCAGCTTCGTTCGGCCGCGCGGGCAAGCCTGGGAGCAGCGGAAACAGCCCCGTAGGCTCGGCAACGGTGGCAGGTCCGGGGACAGGTTCGGGAGGTTTCGGGGCAGGCGGCACAGGCACAGGCACAGGCACAGGCACAGGCACGGGTATGCCAAAGAGTGCAACGCTGGGCATGGGCATTGGCGCGGGGGCGGGCGCGGGCGCGGGCGCGGGCGTGTTTCATGTTGACACGGTGAAAATGCTTGCGGCTTCTGACTCCAACTCCGACTCCGATGACGACGATGCTATCCTTCTTCTCCCTGAGTCCGGCCCCAGCCCCGACTCTGCTGGACCCAGCTCGGCGCGCAGCAAACCCAAAGCTGCGCCAGCATTAGCGCCAGCGCCAGCGCCCGCGTCCGCGCAAGGGGGGAAGGCGGCGTTTAATGAGCGCGTGCGCGGGTTTGCGTCCCCCAGGCGCGTGGAGCGGCCGCCCGACCCCATGGACCGCCTCCGCGGGTTCGTCTCCCCGCGCGCGCGCACTCGGGAGGGGCAGAGCGGGGGAAGCGCATGGGGCGCGGATGCTGGTCGTGCCCCTGGTGGTTCTGGTGGCGGTGGGGTTGGGGTTGGGGGTGGGGGTGGGGGTGCTAGGAGTGGGGCAGCAGGGGCGGAGGAGAGTCAGCAGGGTGGCTCGATTTGGCAGCAGTATCAGCGGCCGCACACACAGCAGCAGCAGCAGCAGCAGCAGCAGCTGCAGCAGCAACAACAGCAGCAGCAGCAGCAGCAGCAGACAGAGAAGGAGAGCAAAGCCAATCGCAGGCGGCCCAATCTGCGGCCGTTACAACTAGACGCGCTGGTAACCACCCCCAGAGGCCGCAGCCGCACCCACCTTCCCGTGGGGGGGCCTCTCTCCGCTCGCGCTGCTGGCCCAGGGGGGAGCAGCGGAGCCGGAGCCAGCAGCTTCCGCCTGAGGGGCGCGGGGGGGAGCAGAGGGGGAGGGGCGGGGTGGGATGGGGATGCGCCCTTGGCGGCCCCCGCAGGGGTGGGGGAGGGGCCGGGGGGGCGCGGACATATAGCAATGGCAATGCCCCCCCTTTGGCATAGAAGCCCCAGAGCGGGGGGGAGTGGCTTGAACCTAGGTGCTATCACCCCTACTGCTGCATCTGCTGCTGCGGCTGCAGGGGGGAGGGGTGGCCCGTCCGCTGGTGCTGCTGCTGCGGGATTGGGGGAGAGGGCGGGGGGCGCGGGGATGGGGGACAGCACCAGCAGCCCCAAGTACTTTGCTGTGCTCAAGAGCCCCCGCGCCCCTGCGGAAACCCCCAAGCGCTCCAACAAGAGCCCCAAGACGCCGCGGGGGGAGGTGCTATCTGGGAAAGGCGGGGGCGAGGGGGGAATGAGCAGCAGCGCCGCTGCTGGGTGGGGAGGAGGGGCGCAAGGCGGAGGGGGAGGGGGGGGGGACGGCAGCAGGAGGCGGGGGCTGGCGTCGTGGGGAGGGGGAGGGGCGCTGGCAGCAGCAGTGGACACCTTTAGCAGGAGCCTCAGCGCCCATCCTGTTAGCCCTAGAGGAGTGGGGGCCGGAGGGGGGGCAGGCGCAGGGGGAGGGGGAGGGGCAGGGGGAGGGGGAGGGGCAGGGGGAGGGGGAGGGGCAGGGGGGGGAGGCGGGATGACAGCGGATGCCGCAGCAGCATTTGACGCGCACGCTAAGAGAGCCATGGCGTTAAACGTCCATCCGCCCCCGAGCCCGTCGTTCCACGCGCTTCCCAGCCCTTCGTTTAGACCGGCACCTTCCCCCACCGCTGCTGCTGCTGGGGCTGCTGCTGGTGGGGGGGGCGGCGGGGGCATCAGCAGCAGCATGCGCGGGGGGGGAAGCAGCAGCGGCGCTGGGGGGGCTGATATGGGCGCAGGAGGGGGGGCAGCAACGAGAGGCATGGGCATGGGCATGGGGATGGGCATGGGGATGGGTATGGGGATGGGGGCAGGGATAGGGATGGGCGTGTTTCAGCAGGGGTATTCTGACGTAACGCGGCGGTATGAGATGGGGCGGAAAGTGGGGCAGGGGCGCAAGGGCGTGACGGTGTACCAGTGTGTGGATAGGCGCTCTGGGCGGCAGTATGCGTGTAAGACTATAGACAAGGTGACTCTAACGGGGGGCAGGAAGGAGGAAGCGGTGAGGACGGAAGTGGCTATAATGAGGAAGCTGCAGGGCCATCCGCACATAGTGGAGATTAAAGACACGGCTGAAGACGCCAAGGTGAGGGGGGTATTTAGCGGCAGGGCCATCTGCACATAGTAGAGATTAAAGACACCGCGGAGGATGTTAAGGTGAGACTGGTAGTTAATTGGCGAGGCTAATGTAGTGCTGCTGCTTACGAGGAAGCTGCAGGGCCAGCCGCGCATAGTGGAGATTAAAAACACCGCCGGGGATGCTAAGGTGAGCCCTGTATGAAAATGGCAATGCCAATGTTGACCCTTGTGCAGGATAGGCGGATGCAGCCCATCCAATCTGCTTCCCCTTCCCCCTCCTCCCCTGCTTTTCCCAGTCCGTGCACATCATGATGGAGATGTGCTCCAGCAGTGATTTATTGGACCACATCGACACGCAGCTCTGCATCTTGGAGAAGGAGGCTGCCACCATGGTGCGCGGTTCACGGATGCAACCCCTCCATTCCTACCCTGTGGCTCCCTGCTTTCTCCCCCCCTTGGTCACCAGTTCGTGCACATCGTCATGGAGATGTGCTCCGGCGGCGACCTGCTGGACCACATCAACACACAGCTGTGCATCTCGGAGCGCGAGGCCGCCACCATCGTGCGCGTGCTCGTGCAGACCATCCAGTTCTGCCACGTCAGCGGCATCATGCACCGTGATCTTAAACCCGAAAACGTGCTGCTCGGCTCGCCAGGCCAGTGGTGGGACCTCCGGGTGGCGGACTTTGGCTTCTCTGTGCCGCTCAGAGCAGGTGAGACGAGCAGGCCGTATGGGGAGTGTGGCTTGTTTTTTAAACCCGAAAACGAGTGCTGCTGGGCTCGCCGGGCCAGTGGTGGGACCTCCGGGTGGCTGACTTTGGCTTCTCTGTGCCGCTCAGAGCAGGTGAGGCGAGCTTGGGGTCAGGTGGGTTCGGCACTTGAGTGGGTGGGGGGTTGATGTTACTGTGTTGTGAAACGCCCT
The DNA here is from genome assembly GCA_027943415.1 of Closterium sp. NIES-67. Classification (NCBI taxonomy): domain Eukaryota; kingdom Viridiplantae; phylum Streptophyta; class Zygnematophyceae; order Desmidiales; family Closteriaceae; genus Closterium; species Closterium sp. NIES-67. Next base: position 1,578,105 of record BQMB01001473.1, on the reverse strand, counting down.
ATAACGCCCTACAACCAAGAGCAGGTGAGCAGCTGCACTCTAGACGTGTGTTTGAGCCACGTCAACTGAAGGTGTCTTGAAGCCTTTCAGCGCAGGTTGCAGAATTTTGGAGCCTGGCGGACATCCCCTACCCACTCTCTTCACCCCTCTCTCCCTCTGCCCACACACCCAGGCCGGCGCATGACAGGCTACGGTGGGTCCCGTTTCTACATGGCTCCAGTCCAGAGGTGCTGGATGGCCCCCTTTCTGCATGGCTCCAGAGGTGCTGGACGGGCTGCACAGCCACAAAGCCGCCATGTGGATCCTGGGGGTCATTGCCTTGTTTCACCCTTGTCTTTCCTTCCCCTCAACCCCTTGCCGCCCCCTCAAGGGGTATGACCCCTCTACCCCTTGCCGCCTCACACCCACAGGTCAGCGCACCAAGGGCTACGCCGGCTCACCCTTCAACATGGCCCCTGAAGTCTTAGGCGGGCTGTACGGCCACGAGGCCGGCATGTGGAGCCTGGGAGTCATTCGCGCTCTCTTGCTCGCGCAGGTGTATTTTGAGTCAACTCAAGGTCACCTTCCACACCGCTCCCTCGCTCCCTCTGTCCCTTCCCACGCCCACAGGCCAGCGCATGAAGGGTTACGCGGGGTCCCCCTTCTACATGGCGCCCGAGGTCCTGGACGGTTTATACGGCCACGAGGCTGACATCTGGAGCCTGGGGGTCATCCTCTACACGCTGCTTTCCCAGAAGCTTCCCTTCTGGGATGACACGGACGCGGGCGTGTACGACCTGATTCGCCGGTGCGAGGTGGACACGAGCTCGGGCATGTGGCCGCTGGTGTCGCCGGCTGCTAAAGACCTCGTGCACCGCATGCTGGCGTTTGACCCCAACCACCGACTCCCGCTGCATTTGATCCTAGGTATGTGTGGCTGTGGTACGAGCATACATCTACGGCATGACTTTTGAGTCGACTCAAAAGTCACTCCCGCTGCATTTGATCCTAGGTATGTGTGGCTCTGGTACGAGCATCCATCCTTAGTTGGGCTCTTACGCCCAGCCAGCCGCGTAAACGTAACATTACGCGTGACGATACGTTTACGTACGCGTAATTGCGCGTACGTATGTCCGGCCAGGGGAAAAAATTTCGCCGGAAAAGAATCCCGAAATCTTCAAATTGCGGGCTAATGTCTACTGCTCAAGTAGAAAAAAAAACCAGCACGTCGAAATCGGTAGTGATATCAGCCTACATTATGCCCGCGATTTGCGAAAGCTATGTGGAGGAGTGGCACTGGGTTTAGCGACTTCTAAGGAGGTAGACGGATAAGTCGTTCCAGACTTGCGGAAGGGAGGTGGCGAGACAAATTAGGTATGACGAGGAGATGGGAGATGGGGAGGAAGGGGGTTGGTTGGGCGCGTTACTTTTGTGGGGAAGTGGGTGGGTGTTTCGTGCGTTGACTGGCAAAAGTTTGACGACGGCCAAGTCAACGTCGCCACCTCGCCACCCAGTTTCGTTAGTCCCTCGGTGTGAAATTACGAAACAGGGATGAATGTCGCAAATTGGGGATTGGCCAATCGTTGGCCATCGAATTTCTGCACCTTCGTCGCAGCAGCAATCCACGTGTTTTCGTGTGGATCTTTGACCAGGTGGGTTGCGATGGAACTTCTCAAATTGCGGCTTGTCGAATTCAGCGCACCTCTTGAATTTTAGTTCGCTACTTAAAACGGCAGAAACTTGGCCAATCTTCAGCGCAATTTTTTTACGTCTAGCTCTCCATGAACATACTCTTTTTAGCTTCCTTCTCTACCATTTTGCTATTGGAGCAGAGCGCGGAGCACGCTATTTGGCGTTATTTTGAGGCTCCCGAAGGCGGGAAGTCAGATGCTAAGAATCCTAAGACTTTCGTTTTTTTCCGCGGGAAGTGACCGCTCAATGTGAGCCGTGCGCAGTCCCATCTTCTTGGATCAGATGGCGGAATTGCGGCATGCAGGAAAATAACCCCCGAGGCGAAAACTCCTGATCGCAATTACGCCGCGACCAAAATGCGGGAGAACGAGTTGCGTAGGGGAGCTACGCAACGCACCATGCGCACGTTTGGCGGGGGGGATGACAATGGCAATGGTGGTGGGCAAGGAGACTCGGGTGCAGGCTCCAACACAGGGGCGCGCAAGCGTCAAACAACGCAACGAACCCTCACCGACAATGGCCCTACGGCATGACTTTTGAGTCGACTCAAAAGTCACTCCCGCTGCATTTGATCCTAGGTATGTGTGGCTGTGGTACGAGCATGCATCTACGGCATGACTTTTGAGTCGACTCAAAAGTCACTCCCGCTGCATTTGATCCTCGGTATGTGTGGCTGTGGTACGAGCATGCATCTACGGCATGACTTTTGAGTCGACTCAAAAGTCACTCCTGCTGCATTTGATCCTAGGTATGTGTGGCTGTGGTACTAGCATGCATCTACGGCATTGCCCTCCGATGTCCAGGGCAGCCAAGGAACTTACCTAGTCCACTATATGTGATTTTTTAGTGGACTCAAAAGTCACCTGAGGAACTTACCTAGTCCCTGCTTTTGCATGTGCACCGCTTGCTGGCCCGAACAGCCCCAACGACTGGCTGCCGCTGCACCTGATTCTAGGTATGGCATGGATGGCTACTGTCGACGCCTGTGGCCATGGCATGGGGCATGTGTGACGTGCGCATGTCTGAGTCTGCTCCGTCTTCCTTCCTTCCTTTTATCTCATTCAATAACACCCCGAACCAGCCCCCCACTTCCCCCGCTCCTCCCCCCCCCCCTCCCCTGCCGCCCGTTTCCTTTCCCATTCCCTACATGCCATTACCCCTTTCCTTCCCGCCCATCCCTGGGTGGTAACGGTCAACATCACCCGAGTACCCACCATCCTCTCCTCCTCTCCTCCTCTCCTCCTCTCCTCCTCTCCTCCTCTCCTCCTCTCCTCCTCTCCTCCTCTCCTCCTCTCCTCCTCTCCTCCTCTCCTCTCCTCCTCTCCTCCTCTCCTCCTCTCCTCCTCTCCTCCTCTCCTCCTCTCCTCCTCTCCTCCTCTCCTCCTCTCCTCTCCTCCTCTCCTCATATCCTCCTCTCCTCCTCTCCTTCTCTCCTCTCCTCCTCTCCTCCTCTCCTCCTCTCCTCCTCTCCTCCTCTCCTCCTCTCCTCCTCTCCTTCTCTCCTCTCCTCCTCTCCTCCTCTCCTCTCATCCGTCAGATCCTCTGTACCTTCTTCTGTTACCCTTTCCTCCCCCCCACCACCCCCCTACACCGTTACAGACCATCCTTGGGTGGTAACCAACACAACGGTCGACATCCCCCGGGTGCCGTCCAGCACGTCTGTGTCCTCCGAGGCGTCCTCCCTCGAGCCGCGCTCTTCGTCGGGCCGGCGGAAGAAGGACATTGCGCGCTCCGCCGGCACCATCTTCTCGTCCCGAGCGCAGCCCCACTCCATGCGCGCTGCAGCTGCTGCTGCCGCTGCTGCGGCGGCTGCTACGGGTGGTGGTCGGGGGGATGATGAGGATGATGAGGAGGGTGATGGCAAGGGTGAGAGAGGAGGGAAGGGTGGAAAGGACTAGGGGGGGCAGCCTGCACCATCTTCTTGTCGCGTGCCCAACCCCACCCCACGCTGCTGCGGCTGCTGCTGCGGTGGCAGTGGCTGCAGCAGCTGCTAAGGGTGATGAAGAGGAGGAAGACGGGAATGGGAAGGGAGGAGGGAAGAGCGGAGGGGATTAGAAGGGTGTGGGGTTCGGACGAAGGGCATTGCTTGCTCTTCCAGCACCATCTTGTCGCGCATGCAGCCCCATTCAATGCGCGCTGCTGCGGCGGCGGCGGTTGCGGCTGCTGCTGCTTCTGCGGGTGGGGGTTGAGCGGGTGGTGAGGATGAGGGGGGTGTTGGCAAGGGTGAGAGAGGAGGCGTGCTGCTGTTGCTGCTGTTGCCGCAGCGGCAACTGTATAATGTAGATCAGGCTGTCCCGACCAAGGAACGTTATGACGAGGTGCAGTGCGGTAACTGACAGTGTTCTAACAGTACCGTATTGATTCTTATGCCTCGATGCAGTGACGTAAAAATGGGGATGTCTGGTCGGCCGACCTTCCATACTGGGGTTACTTCGTGAGTTCCTCTGTGACCATTTGATGGGTCCTAGGGAGGATCTTTTCATTCAGCCAAGGGATATATGTTCTTTCAAACAGTAGGGCTTCTTGTTGCTGGATTCGTTTTGCTAATTTGATTCACTTCGGGCGATGGTACACAATGGCCATGACGTAATACAATGCAGCTTGTGCTTTATTTGTATGGTTTCTTGTACATTTTGTGGCTCAAGGGCGCAGCACTAAAGGTTTTCCCCACACCTTGCTTCAGCGGAGCAGCAGCTCCACAAACCCGATGTGCGATACGATATTTTCGCACTTTCTGGTTACCAGCTTTTCCGCAACTACCCTTGCCACTTACAGAAACGCCCTCCCGCCACCAACATTCTTCCTTGCAACAGCTAGCACTATCGCGCTGAGTTTCTCGCTGACTCGTGTTCAAGCCAGACATCACAGTGCTTGCCGCTTGGCGCAATGCCTTTAGCTGGGGAACGGGGTGCGGGGAAGGGGGCTAAGCGGAGGGAGAGATTTGATCGCGTGGGGTGGTCTGCGGCAATGGCGGAATCTTCCCACTTCCCCCAGTCTTCCTCCGCCACTCCCGCCACTGCCTCCGCCTTTTCCGCACTCCCCCGTCAGGTCTTTCCCGCGCATTCCGCGAACACCTCGCGCTCTCCGGCCATCGCTTCAGCCACAGAATTCCCCGCAATTTCCCACGAAGCTTCGCAGCCAGTTGCTGAGCCTGCTCGCTCCTCCGGGGTAGATACCGGCAGCCCCGCTGCCTCGAGACGGGCCAAGAAATTCTCTTCGTTATTGTCACACCCCGGTATTAGTAGCGACATGCGCGCGTGCTCCTCAGGGGGAGCGAGTCTCGCATCGTCAGAGCCTGCTTTCGCGCCGCCAGGTGCGGGTATCGTAGCGGAACGCAGGGAAGCGGTGACCGGTGAGCTTCTGAGAAGGTTCGCGTGGGCGGACAGGGAGGTAGTGGGAGGGGTGATGGCGGCGGTGGGGTGGGAGAGAGCCGCCGCAGAAGCAGTTTTATTGGATATGGGGGGGGAGGGAGCGGCGGGGGTTATGGGGGCAGCGGGAGCGATGGGGGCTGTAAGGGAAGATGCGGATATGACGCGGGGAGGGGTGGAGGAGGAGGGAGGAGGGAAGCAGAGGGGCGCGAGGGCCGAGAGTCCATCTGGTGTGCGATTCGGAGGTGGTTGTGTTGGGCATGCTGCCGCGTCGGTGGAAGAGACGGAGAGAGGGGAGGGGAATTGTGGCGGAAAAGGGGCGTTTGATGGCCATGATGACGTGGAGGGTTGCTGTGATGACGTGGATGTGTTCAGGAGATACCGAGCAGAGGCTTTAGCAGCATCCAGGTGAGAGAGAGGGTGTAGCAGCAGAGAGAGGAAGAAGTGGTGGGAGAGCAAGACAGACAGGGAGACGGAATGCAGGGGATGATGTTTTCGCAGGAAATGCTTACTACATCCTCTTTCCTTCTCCTCTCCGCCGCTTCTCTCTCTGCTACCTGTAACCCTCCTTGCATCCTCCCTTGTTGCCTTGCCAACTCACCCTCCCTTGGATCCCATCCCCCAGTGACTCACATGCGTGCCTGCGCCGTGCTGGTCTGTCCCCCTCGTCGCGCCCCCTTTCAGATTGCATGCGCGGCTCGCGGCACAGGCTGCCCGGGCGTATGACCGCGGCGATCATGCAGCTGCCCGAAAACTTTCTTGCACTTCCCGGGAGGAGAAAGAGCGCGCTGAGAAGCTTCACACAGAAGCTGCTTGGAAGATTCTGGCAGACAGGAACAAGGGCAGGTCTATCTGGGAGCTGGATCTGCATGGGCTGTTACCAGGGGAGGCTGTACTTGCACTCGAGCAGAGGCTGAAACAGCTGGAGATGGCTCAAGGGGCTGTGCCTACTGTTAGTGAGAGTGTTGCAGGAAGGGACACGTCAGCAGGGGATCACATGGGGAGAGATGGTGTGGATGGTGTGGTTCTCCCTGCTAAGGTGCTGTCCTCGGCGCGACCAGAGCTCATGGTTATCACAGGTGAGCACCCACGGGACTGATGCTGGGATGGTTGAAAGGCTTACATTTGTTGTTGGTTGCTTGTTTTATTCCCATGTGTTTTATCATATGGGTAGAGGAATTGGATGGCGTGTTCAGGTGTGGGGCGGCACAGCAGTGGAGGGCAGCCAGGTCTACCGATGGCTGTGAAGAAGTTTCTTCATGAAGCAAGGTACCGTTCTAGGATGCACCTGTAGCTGGTAAGCTTCTACCCCGTGACACGAGACACGAGTTCGTGTTGCAGTGTTTATGGTTGAGGGTATAAGTTTTACCCTGCATCAGCCATTGCGCAGGGAGCGTATTGCCCATACCAACGGGCGTCCTGATGTGTGGCAAAGGTTGTGAATTGACTGGCATTCTTTGTCCCCCGAAATTATCATCATCTGACCTTGGCGTAACATACGGCATGTGCCTTTATTCTTGTTCTTTTTCAGGTATTCCTACAGGGATGCCAGGGCTGGTGTGATAGGTGTGAGACCTAGGCTTTTGATGCACAACTGAAGTAATTACGGTTGTAAATGAAGTGCAGGGCTGGTGTATATTTATGTCATGTTTATCTGTGCTGTCAAGTTCTTGCAGCGAGATCCATGTTTGGCCTGCGTCACCTCAGCCAAAATGGATGGTTGCGACTTGCGATCGATTATGAAACCCTTCTGACCACAAGTGTTTGGTTCTCTCCCGAGCCTGTGCAGGTTTGTGGAAGTCTGGTCGTACCTCTTTGGCTTACCATGCCATGTCCGATCGCTGACACGTGCCACCATTGTGGTGGTTCCCGCCCATTCATTCACGCAACCATTTTCAATGGCCTCGATTTGCCAGGTCAGCGACATCGTCGCGCATTCCTCCTGCCCTTGGGATTCGGGATTGCATCATCAGCCGAGCACAGCTCTTGGGATTGTCGAGCTCCCGCCAAATCTTGGCCTACACCAACCAGTCTACCATTGGTTCTCACATGCAGTCCTGAGGAGCCAGAGCTTGCTCTCGGGCATACTTCTGCTGATGGGAAGCCATTTCTGAATGCAACTGCGGCTCCAAGCAATCTCTGTCCCAGAAGGTGAAGTGAGCTAGATTCCGGCAGCGGGAGCCTGACCTGTCCGTTGTTTTCCGGAATTTCGGTCCTTGTCTCTCACCAGTTGTCACAATACGGCACAGGGAGTTTTTTAGTGAGCTTCAGTTTCAATTGTGTGCCAAAGGGAACCGTCGGAACCGCTCTTCGTTTCGTCAGATAATCGTATTTAAGGATGGCAACCGTACGTGTTCCTACTCAAGCAACACCGCAGTACGCTAGACTAAGCAGCGCGTCACGGTCCAGGTCATCCAATCGCAAGACCGCTAGAAACTCAGTTCATCTCCCCAATCACAGCCTCTCTGCGAATGTCGGTCTCCGAACCAGTCTAAATACCGTCAAGCACTCTCTTACATCGAGCCATGTCCATCCCGATGCGTCCTCTGGACGTCACACAACCCGCGCTGTCGCCGCTTCTCCCGCCGTTACCGACAAGCCACCCTCCCTCTTAGACCTCGTGCCAGAGATCGAAATTGAGCAACTCGACATCTCATTCCCAGCATACAGCCCCGAGGATTCAGCCGGAACACTTGACCTAATCGTTGTCGGCGCGGGTCCTGCCGGCCTCTCCGTCGCGCAGCAGGTCGCGTCGCATGGCATGAAAGTATGCTGCGTGGATCCCGCTCCCGCGTCCATGTGGCCGAATAACTACGGCGTGTGGGTCGACGAGTTCGAGGCGCTAGACCTCACGGACTGTCTAGACTACGTTTGGCAGAAAGCGGTGGTGTATTTAGACGACGGCAAGCAGAAGTTCCTGGACCGGCCGTACGGGAGGGTCAGTCGGCGAGCGCTGAAGATGAAGATGGCGTCGCAGTGCATCAAGAACGGGGTCACCTTCCACGCAGCTAAGGTAGGCTCTTTCAAAAACTTCGCCAGTAGCCAATTTGGCATGTATACAGGCATGAGTTTCCTGAGGCGGGTCCTAACTCCTGCCTTTTCGTTTTCAGATAAAATATTCAGCCGAATTGAAATGAAATAGCTGGCGTTTCTTATTTTATTCACGTTGCAGGTTGACAGCGTGGAGCATACAGCAGAAAACTCGGTGGTGCGGTGCAGCGACGGCACGGAGATCAGAGCAGCGCTCGTGCTGGACGCCACGGGCTTCTCGCGACGGCTCGTTCAGTACTCGCAGCCGTACAACCCGGGCTACCAGGCCGCATGGGGCATTGTTGCCGAGGTAGGTGTGTCGGTGACTTGTGGTGAAGAAAGTTCAGAGAAACGTCTACCGTGCAAGAACACACAAGGAAATGAGCTAAACACAAAGGCAATTTTAAAGTATAGAAGGAACATTGCATCTAGACGTGTGTTCAACGCGACTCGGTTGACGACTGGGACAATGAGCAGAATTTGAACCTCAAACTCGCGGAGCGACGGCGGCCTCGCGTCCCAGAAATTGCTTACGGACGACGTTCAACATCCACTGCCCTCGCATGCTCCCCTTGCTCGTTGCTCTCATGTGGACCCCTAACAGTCGCGCTGGAGGTGTTCATGGACTGGCGGGCCTGGCGGGACTGGCGGGAGTCACACAAGGACTGGCGGGAGACATTTAGCGTCCTTGTCCAATGTTCGTTGCCTCCTTGTTCCCCCTGTGCTCATTACCCTCAGGTGGATTCCCATCCATTCGCTTTTGACCAGATGGTGTTCACGGACTGGCGGGGCTCGCACGCCTAGCATCCTTATCCAGTGGTTAATGTCCAATGTTCTCACCTTCTCCCGTTGCCCTTGTTCAGGTGGATTCCCATCCGTTCGCGCTGGACCAGATGGTGTTCATGGACTGGCGGGACTCGCACCTAACCCCGGGCACGCCCCTGCACAAGAGCAACGCCGACCTCCCCACCTTCCTCTACGCCATGCCGCTCTCGCCAACCACCGTCTTTCTAGGTACGCCTCCAGGCAGCTTCCTGCCTATCCGTGCTAGTTACGCGAGATTTCCGTCTCTTTCTGCCTTCCTCACAGCAGTTCGAGTCTCGTGCAAGCTCGGTCTCACGGCTAAGAGTCTGCTCGTCCATCCCTTCGCGTCCCCCGTCTCGTGTTTCTCATTCCAGAGGAGACGTCGCTAGTGGCGCGCCCTGCCGTGCCGTTTGACGAGATCCAGAGGCGGCTAGAGAAGCGGCTGGCGCATCTGGGGATCAAAGTGCGCGCGATCACGGAGCAAGAGTGAGTCACTGGGGGCTGGGCTTGAGGGATGATCATTCTAGCTCTTCCTCTGTGGGGAAAACTGTGGGGGAAACCGTCGAGGAATGCTCATCAGCTAGAGACTCGGATCAACCACACGGACAACCACAAGTACGAAGTGCCACCGTGTGAACTGCGTTTGACAAGTGCTGGTCTGGCTTAAACGAGCAAGGCACATGCGCGTATATAAGGGCCGTACCAGTGAGAATGCACTGGTCTACTTGTTGCGTGGTGGGCTTGCCTTTTCGACCCGCACCCCACATGGCCATAACCTCAACCCCCCCATGTGCGTATGAAATCCCCTACCCCCTCATATGCAGGTACTGCCTGATTCCCATGGGCGGAGTGCTGCCAGACATGCCTCAACGCGTGCTGGGGATAGGCGGCACGGCGGGCATGGTGCACCCTTCCACTGGTGCGTTGCATAGCACTTCATTCTGGACGACAGCTTGACGCGCCTCATTCAAAGCTGAGTGAGAAGTGCAGCCGCTGCTTGTGCTGGCACTGATTGCAGCAGTGCTATGCTATGCAGCAACAGGCCGAGTGGGGAAATCGAATACAGGGTAGCTGAAGCAGGTCATGTGTCCACCAAAGCATGGCCAATGCTGGTGTCAGGACCAAATGTTTCATTCAGCACCTCCGTCATAGAAGCACGTTCGTTGCAGCACGCCATCCAGACTCCCCCACTTTCCTCTTCCTGAATCAATCAGCCATGACTTACCCTCTTCCCCATTGCCCTCCTCCAGGCTACATGGTGGCGCGGACCCTTGCAGCAGCGCCAGTGGTGGCATCGGCAATAGTGAAGCAGCTGGAGAAGGAGGGGAGGCAGCAGGGCGAGAGGATAGGGGGGGACGACATATCAGCGCGTGTGTGGGAGGACGTGTGGCCACTGGGCCGCAAGGAGCAACGGGAGTTCTTCTGCTTCGGCATGGACGTGCTTCTGAGGGTAGGTGCTTCTGAGGGTAGGTGCTTCTGAGGGTAGGTGCTTCTCAGGGTAGGTGCTTCTCAGGGTGGGTGCTCCTCAGAGTGGGTGCTTCTCAGGGTAGGTGCTTCTCAGGGTGGGTGCTTCTCAGGGTAGGTGCTTCTCAGGTGGGTGCTCCTCAGGGTAGATGCTTCTCAGGGTGGGTGCTCCTCAGGGTAGGTGCTTCTCAGGGTAGGTGCTTCTCAGGGTGGGTGCTCCTCAGGGTAGGTGCTTCTCAGGGTGGGTGCTCCTCAGGGTAGGTGCTTCTCAGGGTGGGTGCTCCTCAGGGTAGGTGCTTCTCAGGGTGGGTGCTCCTCAGGGTAGGTGCTTCTCAGGGTAGGTGCTTCTCAGGGTGGGTGCTCCTCAGAGTGGGTGCTCCTCAGGGTAGGTGCTTCTCAGGGTAGGTGCTTCTCAGGGTGGGTGCTTCTCAGGGTGGGTGCTCCTCAGAGTGGGTGCTCCTCAAGGTAGGTGCTTTTCAGGGTGGGTGCTCCTCAGGGTAGGTGCTTCTCAGGGTGGGTGCTCCTCAGAGTGGGTGCTCCTCAGGGTAGGTGCTTCTCAGGGTAGGTGCTCCTCAGAGTGGGTGCTCCTCAGGGTAGGTGCTTCTCAGGGTGGGTGCTCCTCAGGGTAGGTGCTCCTCAGGGTGGGTGCTCCTCAGGGTAGGTGCTTTTCAGGGTAGGTGCTTCTCAGTGTAGGTGCTTCTCAGTGCAGGTTCCTCTCAAGGTAGGCCATCCGTGCTCTCACTCCTCCTTCGAGGTTTAGCAGCCCCCGTCGTTGAACCGTCTTACCAACGACGGTGCTGGCATGTTCACATGTGTTCCTGCTCCTGCCTTTCTCCTTGCAGCTGGACCTTGCAGGCTGCCGCCGGTTCTTTGATGCCTTCTTTGACCTCACGCCCTACCAGTGGCATGGCTTCCTCTCCTCCCGCCTCACCCTGGTCGAGGTACACTCACTCCCTGTCATCCTCCCCCACTTCCCTACTCAGCGTTCCTTTCCCTCCCATCTCACATTGACTCTGTCACTCCTTCTAGCTTCCTTCTCATGTCGCCCCTTTCTGCCTCCCACCCGGTTCCTTCCTTTCTCTACCCCAGCGCCCTCGTTCCCCAGGGCCCCTCCCTTCTTCCCTTGTTTCCCCAACCAATCACACTTCTCTCTCCGACTTGTTTCACTGTTCCCCCCCTCACCTATGCTCCACTTACCAATCACACACCTCTCTTCCCTTCTCCAATCCATGTGATTCTCATCTCTCCCCGCAGCTCATCTCGTTCGGCCTCTCTCTCTTCAAGCACGCATCCAATCCAGCGCGTATTGAGATCATGGCAAAGGGGCTGCCTGGCTTGGGTACACTCATTCAGAACGTGGTCAAAATGCGGGTCTAGGGGGCTACCAGGAGGATACCTCTCTGCTCCAGGCACTACCGGGGGTGGTTTACCAGCTTTCCTTTCACGTTTTGCGAGTTTGCAGTTTCCACATACCAGAAACGCAAGTGCGAGTTTAGTGATAGTGCATACGATTATTGTGTTGTGGATGTAGAACTGCGTTGTACAATCCTTGTGTACTCACCAGTGTAACAGATCTCATGTTGGGTCGCCTGCCAGGCTGACTCAACTAGAGCATGCTTTGGACATGAATGCATGCATGGAGGCATATATTGGCAATCGTACATATGGCTTGCTTTACAAAAATACGGATACGGTATGGTACATTCGAGCTAGATATATTATCGCAGTCGTCTGTAGCAATGTTGGGAGTGTTCTGTCACCTGAAACATGATGGCCGTGTCCCACACCCACCCTCGAGAGTTGCGAGCGGCGAGCGAGTGTCGTCAGCATCAAGCGACACCCTCAAGCTCTACAACAGCCACATGGAGGTACTTCACAATCATCATACAGTCCTTGTCCCAGCAGTCAGTTTCGAGTGCTCGGGCGAATTGCAGTTTTGCTCGGTAGTTAGTGACGGTAGCATAGCTCGGTCTATCCTCTAGAATGGCATCCTTCGTCGCGTCTGGGAGTTGTGAAACGGGTAGGGAGGATGGGGACGATGGAAATCGCAAGACGAGTGGGATTGGCGAGGCGAGTGGGGAGGAGAGTTCGGTAGCACGAGTTGCGGACGCGCCGGGAGGGGAGGGAATAGAGGAGAGAACGGAGGAGGAACGAGAGAGAGAGCAGGAGACAGCGTACAGCGCTCTGCAGCAGCTGGTTACCACGGTTTCGTCCGCTTCGCCCTCCCTCGCAGCCTGGCTGAGCAGAATCCAAACCGCTATGCTGGACTCAGATTCGGCCTTTGTTGGCCCGTCAAATTCCTCTGCGGACGCCTTCAATTCCCCTTTCCCGCCTGGCGTCGCTCCTGCTACCGCTAATGACGCTGTTGCGTCTGACGCTGCTGGTGCTGGCGCTGCTTCTGACACTGGCGCTGCTTCTGACACTGGCGCTGCTGCTGCTGCTGCTGCTGCTGCTGCTGCTGCTGCTGCTGACGCTGCTGCTGCTTCTGGCGCTGCTCCAGGCCCTGCTGCTGCCTCTTCCCTTTCATCCACATCAGCAGCAGCATCCTTCCAGCCCTTTTCTGCTGCCTCTATTTCAACGGAGCTCCGCGATTGGCTGGAATCCTCGGGATTTGGCTCCACAGATCTCTTAGGCTCGTTGACCCGCACCCTGGATTCCGAACCTGCAGCGGAGGCTCGGTCGTCCCTGGCCCTGCTGGCGTCCAATCTGGTCCACTCGCTGCAGCTCCGGCGGCTACAGGACGCCTTTGCCAGGTGACTATAAGGAGGGCCTGGGGGTGAGACGACGGGGGATGTCATGCGTGAGGCTCCATTCGTTCTTTCAAGGGGCAGCCAGTGTGCGTGGAATGGATTAGCTGACCCGAGTGCAACCAGACCAAGCAGCTGTTATTTTCCTTCTCCCCGTGTGCGTGGCCAGTTGCCCCAGAGCCCTGCTAGTCTGTCTGAGGCACTCCTGGTGGCGTGTGAAGGATGTCCGGGGTAGATCCAGGTGGGGAGGGGTGGATTCGGGTGTATAACTAGGGGCGTTTCCGGTGGTGGGTTAGGGGTCTAGGGGGAATTGGGTGAGGCAGGAAAGCGAAGCGAACAGCATGGTATTTAGTCGTATCCCTCTCCCCACGTCTAACCCTACTCCGTATATTCTTCTTCATCTGGTCGTGTCCGTGTGGCCCCCTAATGCATGCCACAGGCAGCCGGACATGTCGTGTGGCGAGGCTGTATGGGTGCTTGGAGTGAGATACGCGGAGTGGGAGGATGAGGAGGTGCGGAGGGAGGAGGCGAGGGAGGGGGGGTTGGAGCCGAGGTGGGAGGGGGAGAAGGTTCAGGGAGAGGGAGCAGGGGCAAGCGAGGTTGCAGAGAAAGAAGCAGCCGCACTAGGCAGGCTGGAGCAATCGCAAGGGTGGGAGCAAGGGAGGGAGATAGGGCGGGGAAGAGCAGAGGAGCGAGAGGGGAGGAAAGACGATGACCACGAGCGGGACAATGGTGAAGGGAGAGAGAGAAGGGAGGCGCAAGAGGAGCAAGAAGGGGTCGGGAAGAGCAGGGAGGTGGGGAGCAGAGGGAAAAGCAACGGAGATGCGAGCAGAGGGGAAAGCAACGGAGATGCGAGCAGAGGGGAAAGCAACGGAGATGCGAGCAGAGGGAAAAGCAACGGAGATGCGAGCAGAGGGGAAAGCAACGGAGATGCGAGCAGAGGGGGGGATCGGAGTGGGGGCTCGTCGGAGGATCTGCTGGCGGACGTGCAGTCAAGGATATGGATGACTTACCGCTGGGGGTTCCCTCCGCTGCCCTGCGGTGGCGCCTTCACCACTGACACCGGATGGGGCTGCATGTTCCGCACGGGGCAGATGATGCTGGCGCAGGTACTGGGGGTTACGGCACGGGTGCTAGATTATGTGTGTGTGTGTCATGGCGCAGGTGCGATGGGGTTTGCCCCACTGCCCTGCGGTGATGGTGCCTTCACCACTGACAAGGTGACTTTTGAGTCGACTCAAAAGCTGCCCTGCGGTGATGGTGCCTTCATCGCAGGTGCGATGGGGGTCTGCCCCACTGCCCTGCGGTGATGGTGCCTTCACCACTGACACCGGATGGGGCTGCCTGTTCCGCACGCGGCAGATGAGGATGATGATGGCGCAGGCAGTGGCATGCATGCATTCCCTTGTTCCCTTGGGAGCATGCATTCACTTGTCCATTCAGTACTGCCTTTGTTCCCTTTGTTGTCCTAAAAGGATGGGGGGCTGCCTGTTCCGCACGCGGCAGATGATGACGACGCAGGTATTGTGATGTTCTTGTTGGCATGGCAGTACGGCTGTTGTTGGTCCTACTTTTGAGGCGCCTCAAAAATAGACTCCTCTCGCACGGGGCAGATGATGACTCAGGTATTGTGATGTTCTTGTTGGCAGTACGGCTGTTGTTGGTCCTACCACTTGCATAGTCAGCACTGCACAGATGATAATGGTTCGGCTATCACCGTCTCATGGCAAATATTCTCTATGATTAAAAATGAGAAGGTTGTTTCATCGCCATTATTCCTTCTTGCTTTGCTGTCTCCCCTCTCCTTCCCTCTCCTTCCCTCTCCTTCCCTCTCCTTCCCTCGCCTTCCCTCTCCAGGCTTTGCTCTGCCACCGGTTGGGCCGCCAGTGGAGGCGACATGTGGGGAGGGAGGAGGAGGTAAGGAGAGAGGTGATGGGCACGAGAGAGGTGATGATGGGTAGGAGAGAGGTGATGGGTAGGAGAGAGGTGATGGGTACGAGCCAGGTGATGGGTAGGAGAGAGCAAGGAGATGAGAGAGGGGGAGATAAGGGCAATGGTTAGATGTGGGCGTGGATGGCAATCATCCACTGCCCTGTCCTGTTGTCCTCCCGTCATATGCCACGCAGCCACGTGCCCAATCACTCCCATATCCGCTGCCATGTCCTTGTATCCAATATCCAATTCACATCCCATTCCACCCACCTCCTGTCTACAAGGCGCCCCAGAACATATCTCTGACTCGATATAATTGCCTCGTTTCAGGGTCACCCCACATTGCCCCTCATACCCAGACCTACTGTGGGGTTCTTTGTCTCTTTACCCTGCTTTATTGACCTGCTGCTCCCATGCACTCCCCCCCCCCCTCTCCCCTCTCCCCAGGCATACTACGAGGTCCTTCGCCTCTTTGCCGACTCGCCCTCCCCTCTCTCCCCCTTCTCTCTGCACCACCTGGTTCGAGCCGGCGCTAGGCTCGGTGTCAAGGCTGGGGCGTGGCTCGGGCCGTACCGGCTGTGTGTGACGCTCGGGAGTTTGGTTCGGGAGATGGAGGAGGGGGGAGGGGAGGAAGGGGTGGAGAGAAGGGGGGGGGGAAGAGGTGATTGTGAGGTGTGCGCGGGAGGGCGGACAGATGTGGAGGGGAGAGGGGGAGGAGGGAGTGGGGTGAACGGAGTTAGGGAGCAGGAAAGAAGTAGGGAAAGGAGGAATAAGGAGTGTGAGGGCGAGATGGAGGATCGAGAGAAAGGGAATGGTGGGATGAGAAGAGAAGAAGGAAGTAAGTGTCATATTTCTGCAGGTGCGAGGGAGGAAGGCTCAGAAGACCTATCACGAGACAAAACTCCTACATCAGCATGCAAGGACCAGGCAGCATGGGGCAATGATGATCTGCCATGGGGCAATGATGATCTGCCATGTGGCAAGGAGGGACCCCTATGGGGCATGCGGGTGCATGTGGTGGGGGCGCATCCCGAGGGCGAGGGAGGGGGGGGCGCGCCCATGCTGTGTGTTGATGAGGTGGTGGCGCTGTGTGGTGGGGGGGAGAGAGGGGGGGGAGAGGGAAGGGGAGGAGGGGGGGGAGTGGAAGGGGGGGAAGCATGTGGTGATGTGCTTGGGGCCACAGCAGGAGGGGCGGAGGGGGGGGAGACGGGAGGGGAGAGGGGAGGGGAGGCAAGCCAATGGCGGTCGGTGCTCATTCTGGTGCCTCTGGTTCTCGGCATCGACCACATGGACGCGCGGTGAGCAAGCATAAGTGGTGTCAGATGGCTGAAAGTTCTGCATGCGGTGATGGCTCTTGGACGCCTCAATCAGTTGACCCTGGTCCCCCCCCCCCTCCCCCTCCCCATCCGCCTTTCCTCTCTAGCAGCTTCTTGAATACTCTCTGCTGCACCTTTGCCTTCCCCCAGAGTGTGCTTTTGGACGCCGCAAGCAGTTGCCCCTGGTCCCACCCCCCCTCTCCATCCGCCCATTTCTCATCCCTAACCCCTCACCCTCCCCTCACCCTTCACCCTCCCCTCACCCCTCACCCTCCCCTCACCCCTCACCCTCCCCTCACCCCTCACCCTCCCCTCACCCCTCACCCTCCCCTCACCCCTCACCCTCCCCTCACCCCTCACCCTCCCCTCACCCCTCACCCTCCCCTCACCCCTCACCCTCCCCTCACCCCTCACCCTCCCCTCACCCCTCACCCTCCCCTAACCCCTCACCCTCCCCTAACCCCTCACCCTCCCCTAACCCCTCACCCTCCCCTAACCCCTCACCCTCCCCTAACCCCTCACCCTCCCCTAACCCCTCACCCTCCCCTAACCCCTCACCCTCCCCTAACCCCTCACCCTCCCCTAACCCCTCACCCTCCCCTAACCCCTCACCCTCCCCTAACCCCTCACCCTCCCCTAACCCCTCACCCTCCCCTCTCACCCCTCCACCCATCCTACAGCTACTTGGAGTCGCTGCGCCGCACCTTCGCCTTCCCCCAGAGTGTGGGCATCGCGGGAGGCAAGCCCAACACGTCGCTCTACTTCATTGGCACGCACCGCAGCGACGTGCTCTTCCTTGACCCGCACTACCCGCAGCAGGTGATCTCCGAGTGACTCATCCCGAACTAGCCTTGATAGGTTATGCCATGTACCAACAGTCAGGCAAGCCCAACACCTCTGTCTACTTCATTGGCACGCACCGCAGCGACGTGCTCTACTTGGACCCGCACTATCCGCAGCAGGTAACGCCATGTGGTTACCCGCCAGGTAACAGTACAATGTGGTTACTAGGTAAGAATGTCAGGCGAGACCAACACCTCTCTCTACTCCATCGGCACGCACCGCAGCAACGTGCTCCGCTTCGACCCGCACTACCCGCAGCAGGTAATCTCTGCGCTTTTGATTCCGAACTAGACCTGCCTTTCTTCCTGTGCGGCCATGGCTGGTTAGCCATCCTATCATGACTACCCCACTCCTCGCCCTCCTTTCGACCCTCTGCAGGCTGTTGATTTTCCCGAAGGGCCAATCAGCGCATGCCACGTGGACACATCGTCCTACCACTGCAAGTGAGTTTGATGTTTTTAGTATTTTTGTAAGATCATTCCCCACTGGGAAATTATGGTTTCATACACGCTGAGCTGCAATCCTTGCTCGATGGGTGCTTCTGAGCTGGGCCTTTTAGAGTGCTTTATTGCTCCAATCCCCTCTCTTCTGCCTTGTCACGCACAGCTCCTTCTCACCATCTCTGTCCTTGGCGTTGTCTCTGTGAGTGCAGCACCATCCTATTTTCGAGGCGCCTAAAAAACCTTCTCACCACATCTGTCGCTTGATTTGTCTCTGTGTGGGTGCAGCACCATCCGCCACATGCCACTGTCAGCAATTGACTCCTCCCTTGCTCTTGGCTTCTACTGTGCCACCCAAGGTAATCAGTCGATTATAACAGTTTCTCGCCGTATGGATTGACAACCTTGAACCTTAGCTGTCCCATTACCAAGTGTTACGCAAGCTGCATGACTTCGCTAGAAATCTATCCATTTGACCATATGCCTGTATTCCCAATTCCACTCCCCTACCCACACATGCAGCTGATTTCGATGATCTGTGTGATCGCATGCGGCAGCTAGCCCAGCTGTCCAACGGTGCACCGCTCCTCACGGTGGGGAACAAGGCTGACTTGGCGACCTATGTGGTGAAGGAGGTGCCCGAGATGGACACCTCCTCGTTGGGCGATTCCTTGGAAGATACTTCGGATATTGAGGACAATTGGGAGCTTGTGTAACAGTTTTGTGCCACTTTTCAGTGTACATAGGCAGTGAAGTGTATTCTTTTGGCTTTAGTATACATGCGATTTGTAACTGGTGTGTATATTTTGTACAGGCCTGGCTTATATTGAGTGTTCATGGAAGGTAGTGTACATTCCATGTGTACATTCCAGGCACGAAGATGCGCAGGTGGCAGCTGCAGGGCTTCCATTCAAATCGTAGGACAGCCCAGCGAGGATCCCGCCCGCTCCCTCACCACCAACCGAACGGACCAAGGGTTTCAGAAATTCTGACCACAAAGCTCGCGGCGCAGCGACTGTCCTTCACTTTGACCCGCTGGATCCAGCCCGAACCAGAGCAAATGATTTTCCGTCCACGTGGCTCACAGTCACTCGCTTGAACACCATGTGAATCCATGCGATGGTGCTTTTTCGGAAAGTTTGGTGCACTTTTTGCTGTTCCTGAAGATATTTTTCCTTCGGTTCTGTCTTTCTGTGTGTTCGCTCTGTTCCCTCTTCTGTGCTTTGCTGCTCTGCTCTTCTCCTCCTATCTTGTGTCTTCCATTCTTCAGTCTCTGTCTGCTTCCGTGGACATCTTCCCCTCCTTGCTTGCTTCCTGGCTTCCGCTCGGGTTTTCTCTGGGTAAATAGAGAAGATTTGACGGCACGATTCCGACGAAGCTTAGCGACCTTGTAGCCCGATCTGTTTGTGGCTCGCAGCTTGCTTAGGAAATTCGACTCGACGATTGCTGTAGAAAATCGTTCCGCGGTAGCCCTTGAGAGTGCTAACAGATATCCAAGTCGGGTCGAGCTCCTCAGCTTGTTCTTACGAAGAACAGTATTCGTTCCAAGCTTATTCAGTAATAGCATGCTGGACATCACTATTTAATTCCTGCTAAGTACTTTTTGCGATGAGTAAGAATTCGGGCCATAGAGGCAGGAGTCGGAAGGACCAACCGGAGCCGATGGCGCTTTTTCCGCGGATAGACGTCAGCAGCGCAGCAGCAGCAGCGGTGGGGGGGCCCAAGGCACCTCCGCGGAACAAGATGGCGCTCTACGAGACGTTGGCGCTGCCTTCCGCCAAGCGCTTCCGCGCCGCTCCCCTCTCTGCCCCCCGCTAGCCTCCGCCAGCCCTTTCCCCCCATCCTCCCCGTACTGCCCTCCGTCAAGCGTTTTCCCGTCAAACGGTTTTCCATCAAGCAATTTTCCGTCCGGCGGTTTTCAGTCAACCGGTTTTCAGTCAAGCGGTTTTCAGTCAACCGGTTTTCAGTCAAGCGGTTTTCAGTCAAGCGGTTTCCCGTCCAGCAGTTCAGGACCAGCAGGCGTTGCTTCTCCCGCGCATCCCGACGCCGCGGTACGCATTCCGCCCCGTTTTCCCCCCGTTTTAAGCTGTTCTCCCCTGGCTCTACCATCCTCCTGACGACAGCTGTTGTGGAGTCGCAAGCGCTAACGGGCGGTCTTTAGATAATTCTCGTTGCGTAACTGTCGGACAGCTCACTAGATTGTTTCGTGGCCCTTCTTCCCCACCTCCGTTCGCTTATCCGCCCGCTCGTCTGTCGGCGCTCCGTCACCCCGTCCCTTTCAGTGCGTGAACGTTCTCGTTCCTTTTTCCGTCTGTTACCCGTCCCCGCACCAACCCATCTACCAATCAGGTCGCAGCATCCATGTTACCACCCGCTTATGCGTCCAAGTTCGCCTACTCTCCCTTCGCAGTCACCCGCCAGGATCCCTATTCCGCGCCGCACTCGTCGCAAGCCGCGAACTCGTTGCAAGCTCCTAACTCGTTACAAGCACCCTTCAAGCTCCCGCCGCTCCCCGACAGCAAGAGCACCGCGCCCGCTTCTATTTCTGCCCGCAGCAACTCTCTGTCTGGAAGCTTCCAGGAACCCGCCTCGCTGCAGGCGGCTCTTGCATTCCAGTCCGCGTGCGCAGCACACGCCACAGGCGGGCCTTCCGCCCCTCCTTCCCCTTCCGCCCGCTTCGCCCCCTCCGCCCTTGCACACACACCAGGGGGACCTTCCGCCATGCCGCATACAGCAGGCGGGTGCTTGACTGCGGGCGCATTTCCGGGATTTGCAGCACCCTCGGCGGGATTGGACTTCAGTAGCGGGGGAGGGGGAGTTGGCGGGACGGCAGGCGGGATGGGAGGCGCAATGGGGGGCGGAAGGGGGCGGATTCCCGGAATCTCTTCCCCGCGGGATGAAGCTGCGGAGAGCGCTTTCTGGTCCTGGCGCCACCACTCCCGCACCTCCGCCACCCCCCCTGCGTCGGCCTCCGCCTCCCCGTTCGCCCTTCCTTGCGGGCCTTCCCCCTTCGTCGCCTCCGCCTCCCCTTCCCCTTTTGGTCTCCCGCTGCCCTTCTCCCCGGGTGTGGTTACGCCTGATGCTGCTGCAGTATCCGCGGCTACCATGCTTGCGGCTATGGTTGGGGGCAAGATTGGGGGGGGAGGCATTGGGGGAAGCGGTGGGGAGTATGGCTTTGGAGGGGGGAAAACAGCGGGGGAAGGCCCTGGGGGGGTGGTGGGGCGCGGGTTTTTCCCAGGGGGAGGTGCTGTGGGCGGTGGGGGGCCGGGGAAAAGGGGGAGGCAGGGGCAGGGGCAGGGGCAGGGGCAGGAGGGGGAACGGGAGATGTTGGGAAAGGGGAAGGTGGGCGGAGGGGGGGCTGACGTGGCAAAGGTGAAGCGGGATGCATGGAGGATGGAAGAAACAGGTGGGGGAGAGGGGATGGGTGGGGGGCGGAAGGCGGGAGTTGCTAGTGAACAGGGGGGAATTGAGACATTAGAGGGGGGAGAGCAGAGCGGAAGGGGGAATGCAGCAGAAGCAGAGGGAGCAGGAGGAGGGGAGAAGGAGGGGGCAGGGCACTGTGTAGGAGGCAGTGGAAGGGGAGGGAGGGAAGCGGTCGGGGGAGTGAGAGGGAGGAGGGAAGTGAGGGGGAGCGCAGGGGTAAGAGGAGGAGTGCGGGCATGTGATATTGTGGCCGTGGTGGGTCAACGGGAGTTCTGGCGTACTCAGCAAGGCATGCAGAGGTGAGCATTTCGAGACGTCTCAAAACCAAGGCATGCAGAGGTGCGCAGCACAGCATGTAAAGGAATGCACCTCATTTTTCGCTTGTCTTTGCCTCCCTTTTCCTCCTATTCCTGTGCCGGCCTTTCCATTCGCTTTCCTCCCCTTCATCTCTCCCCTTCGCTCGGCGACATCCCTTCCATCCATCCCACCCCTGCACCCACTGCGCACCAGGCATCAAGACCGCATGTTCACGGCTACTGGACCGGCAATGCTTGACTCTAGTGCAGCAGCTTGACTCTAGTTTGACTCAAACTATCTCCTTTGCTTCATCTATTTCCTTCCCTCCATCCTACCATCCCCAACCAGGCACGGGCGCATATTCCGATCACAACTCTTGGACCTGCACTCTCTGATTCAGGTTCAGCAGGAGCTTTTCCAAGCTGCTCTCCCCCCGTCGCCCGAACCCTCTGCTACCAGCGCGCATCTCTCGCCCGCGCCTCCCCAGCCTCGTTTCCAAGCCCCCGCTGCCCTGGACGCCTGTGCCGAAGCTGAGTCGCAGGCTCGGGGATTCCCAGGGCAGGTGGTTAGGACAGATACGGATGGGTTTTCTGCGGCGGTTGGGGGAGGGGGGGGTGCAGGTGGGGAGGAGGGAGGAAGGGGAGATGAGGAGGGGAGGGGAAGGGGGGAGGTGATAGAGGGTTATGGGAGTGGTGAGGTGGATGGTCTTAATTATGACGTGGCAGGGAGTTCAGAGCAACACGTGGCGGCAGCACTGGCAGCAGCTGCAGCAGACATTGCAGCAGCAGCAGCTGCTGCTGCAACTGCTGCTGCTGGTGGCGCTGCTGGTGGCGCTGCTAGTGATGCTGCTGCCTGCTCCAAGGCAAAGGCAGAAAGAAAGAGAAAGAGGCGAGAAGAGGGCGAGGGAGAATGGCAAGCAAGCCCGAGAGCAGCGTCCTTTGCTGCTCCTGCTCTGTCTCGCTCCCCTCGTGTGGCCTCCTCCCCACGCACACACCACACACAGCGGGAATCCAGACACCCCGAAGAGCCTGCCGTGTCCAGCTCTCCGCATCACCCTGCCAGCTCACCTCACCGCCCCAACGGCTCACCTCACCGCCACACCTCGCCCCACGGCTTCAAGTCACCCCATGCCCCCGCCTCGCCCCACGGCTTTCACTGCAACCCGGTTCGCCCCAGCCCCATTCGCCCTAGTCCCATTCCCATTAGTCCTATTCGCCCTTCCCCCATCCCTCATCCCATACCTGCCAGCCATACAGGCAAGAGCCCCACTTTACCCTCGGTCGTGCCTACCAACCCCGTGCCTGTAGGCTCGGCAACTGACATGGTTGGTGGCTTGGCAAGTGCGTGGAGCTATCCCCTATACCAAACTCCTCCTGGCCTTTCACCTGGGATTCCACCTGGAATTTCACCTGGCCTTTCTCCTGGGCTTTCACCTGACCTCTATCAGCATGTTGTGCCTGGTGACCCTTCCTATGCTGCTGCTTCCCCTGCTGCTGCTGTCACTGCTGCCCCTGCTCCTCCTCTCTCCGGTGTACCGCTTTCTACCGTATCGGATCCGTTCGGCGGATACAGGCCCCTATCGGGTTTAGACGTGGATGCTTCGGCTGCTGCTGCTGTCACCGCTGCTGCTGCCACGGCTGCTGTGAATGACGCTGCAACTGCTGCTCCTTGCAGCGACAACGATCGTGGCAATGGTGATCGTGCCAGTGGCGATCGTGACAGTCGCGATCGTGACAATGGCGATCGTGACAATGGTGATCGTGACAATGGTGATCGTGACAATGGTGATCGTGGCAACGACAGTCGCGGTGATGTGGGCAGGGGAGGGGAAGGAGAGAGGGGGGGACAGCACAGCAGCACGCCTCGTGGGCTTGGAATCAGGGTCAATGCCGTGGCACAGGAATGGCAATGCCATGCCACAGGAATCAGGGCCAATGCCGTGCCACAGGAATCAGAGGCAGCAGCAGGCATGGGGCTTGACCTGGGCTTGGGCCCTGGTTTGGGCACAGCCACGGGCTTTGGCCTGGGGGAAGGTATAGGTGGTTTAGGCGGAGGTATGGATGCGGCAAACATGGCGGCTTTTCAAGCTTTCCTTGTCCAGAAACAGCAGCAGGAACTACAACATCAGCAACAACAATGGCAAAAACAACAACAGCAGCAGCAGCAGCAGCAGCAGCAGCAATGGCAGCAGATTTTGCTACAGCATCAACAGCAGCAGCTGCTGCAGCAACATCGGCAGCAGCAGCAGATGTTGCAGCAGCACCAGCAGCAGCAGCAACAGTGTCAGCAGCAGCAGATGTTGTTGCAGCAGGTGCAGCAGCAGCAAGCCCTGGTTCAGCTTCTTTGGAGTCAGAAAGCCGCTCGCACTGGTGCTGCTGCACGCGAGGCAGCTGCTGGCAATGCTTCCGGCGGTAATAATGATGACGATGACTATGATACTGATGATGGTGATGATGTGTCGGATGATGATTACTCTGGTGGTGGTGATGGTGATGGTGACAGGGATCGCAGCTGTCATAAGAGGCATGGCAAGGCAGCGGCCAGGAGTCCATCGAGCGATGTGAGGGCAGGAGGGGGCAGCAGTAGCGGAGAGGGTACGAGTGATGGGGACAGGGCTGACAGCTATGGCTTCGCAGTTGGAACCGATGAGGATGAGCCCTAATAGATGGTGTAGGTATGGCTTCCCATGGCTGCTCTTTGAGTTTTGCTTGTGTCTCATTGATGGCTCGGACCCATCAGATGGCTGTTTTATTTTGTGGAATTTGCGGTACATGTATTTATTGAAAATGGTAGATTCAGTTTCTCCTGAAGTAGTTGGTGCACTTTCATGTGGATGAGAGTACGTACGTACTTGTAGGTAGTTGTGAACGTACTTGCAGATTGTAAGCATTTTACAGTGCTCACACAACATATCGCGGGGTTGGTGGCTCCACCAACCATGCGTTCTCCTCTCTATCGAGTACAGTATCTGGGTCATCCTTCACTCGCACAAGCACGCGTTTCCCTGGAAATATCCTGCCAGCGAACGGCACCACTGTGCTGTCAGATGCCTGTTGCTTCGCGAAATCGCCACGCTGGTCGCCCCCAAACCCAACTTCCCCGCGCGAAAGATTTCAATTGTCACTTCGCCCTGTCACTGACTCACCAGTCCACCAATCATGGCCAGCCAGCCCCCAGAAAAAGGTTTGCTCCGCCGCACCTCACCGCAAGCGGGCGGTTCCGCTGCTTTGTAACCAGCTCTCCGACTGGACTGCTTTTCGCGAGTTCGTCTTCCGCCTCTTCCCTCGCCACAAGACACGTTGGCGAAACTAAATGCCCCCACTCCCCTTTCCCTCCCCCCCCTTCCCCCCACAAGCCCCCACATCACCAACCCAAACCGCGCTGTAGGGTTTCCTCGAGATTGCGGAAGAGCAGCAGTCTGCCTCTGGGCGACTTGGCTGCTGCCCTGGGTCGGACTTCCCTTCTCGGTCTTTGCTTCCCTCTCGTCGCTTCTTTTCGATTCCACTCGAACCACTCTTCTCAGCAGCACTACAGTACACATATTTTAGGTTACCTCCCCTTTCCCATCCTGCCTCCCATCTGTCGCGTCTAGCTCAGCGAATTGGGCAGATCCTAGTCAATCTGCTATATCGCGGATTTTAACATTTCCAGCTGTTCACGGCCTCAAGTTTTGAATTTTATTTAGGCGAGTCGAATAGGCGGCTTATTTGTTTTTCCGCAGATACCGCTTCTACTGCGAGATAAGGATACTCCGGACGGCGAACCGTATTCTAATCGCGGGTCGTACTTACTAGTCACTCCGGTCGTCTAGAAAGAAGAAAGATCACCCAGCGAGCTCCGATGGAGGAAGAGAGCGAGCGAAAGAGTGCGGATAGAGATAGAGCACCGGCAGCAGCAGCAGCAGCAGGAGCGGCAGATGCGGAAGGCGGCTCCACGGCGCTTCCCGATAGGGTACGGCGGATTTTTACTTCATTTTATTCACGCGCGTATCTACGCCAGAACACGCCGACTCACCGCGCAGTTTAGTTTTGAGGCGCCTCAAAAATAGACTCCTCACGCATGGTTTATTCGCGCGCGTATCTACGCCAGAACACGCCGACTCACCGCGCAGTTTAGTTTTGAGGCGCCTCAAAAATAGACTCCTCACGCATGGTTTATTCGCGCGCGTATCTACGCCAGAACACGCCGACTCACCGCGCAGTTTAGCCG
Source organism: Closterium sp. NIES-67 (assembly GCA_027943415.1). NCBI lineage: Eukaryota > Viridiplantae > Streptophyta > Zygnematophyceae > Desmidiales > Closteriaceae > Closterium > Closterium sp. NIES-67. The sequence goes on along the minus strand of BQMB01001473.1, from coordinate 1,552,561 downwards.
GGCTCTCGTATGATAACGTCTACACTTAACCTCTAACCTCGTACGTCTTCTCGTGACAGGTGCAAGTGGGCGGGTCGCCGGTGTGTAAGATGGAGCGGAAGTTGGGAAGGGCGGGTTAGTCTAGTACTAGTAACTTCTTATCGAGTCCGTCCCTCCCCGGCAGGTGCAAGTGGGCGGGTCGCCGGTGTATAAGATGGAGCGGAAGCTGGGGAAGGGCGGGTTCGGGCAGGTGTACGTGGGGCGACGCGTCAACGGCGGCAACGAGAGGGTCGGGCCGAACGCGGTAGAGGTGAGAGAGTCTCATCTTATTAGCGTATTTCCGCTGGGATATATCGTTGCACGGAAAAGCTGCGAAAGGGCAGGTTCGGGCAGGTGTACGTGGTTGGACGCGTCAACGGCGGGAATGAGAGGGTCGGGTAGAGGTGAGAGGCGCGTCTGGACGGCTTGCTTTCGCAGGGGGAATTAAATAATAAAGCTGCTGTGCATCAACGAATTAGTGAGTCGTTGTGCGCGGGAACAGACGATTAGTAGTTGACACACACTTGACGCGCTAGAGAGGGGATTTTCTGGTTTCTGAAGTTGTCGTGGCTGCTGTGCTCTGCTCGCTGCTGTTGCGTGCTCGCCGTGGGTGCAGGTGGCGTTGAAGTTGGAGCACAGGAGCAGCAAGGGGTGCAACTACGGCCCGCCGTACGAGTGGCAGGTGTACACGTGCGTGCATAGGCCTTTCAGTGGGACCCACGATTTTCTTTTCTAGCCGAGAGATTGAGCGGAGAGCATCGTTGGTTCTTTCTGTGTTTCCAACCCGCTTCACGGAACCTCTTCCTTCCCACTGAACCCCCATAGAATGTCAGAAGTATCTTCTTTTTCCAAACTCGCCGGGCACCAATTCACAGGCTAGTACCCCCATCAGCGTCAAGCTATCTATCCTCCTCTCTCACTCCACGTGCTCCCTCGCCGCTTCACATTCCCTCTCCCTCTCACTGGCCACGTCGTCTGCTCACCATGCTCACCCCATCCTCTGCTTTCCCCTCCTTTCCTTGCTCTCTGTCCTCCCGCCCTCTTCCCGCCTGCCTCTCCCCTTCCACTCTCGCCTCCTTTCCTCTTCCTTCCGCCCTCCTCTCCCCCCGCCCTCCTCTCTCCCCCCGCGCCCGCCTCCCACAGCGCGCTGGGAGGCAGCCATGGCGCGCCTCGAGTGCACTTCAAAGCGCGCCACTTTCCTCTGTCCCTATTCCCCTCTCTCATCTTCCTTCCCCCCTCCCCCACCCTCCCCCTTGCCCGCCTCGTGCAGTACGCTGGGCGGCAGCCATGGCGTGCCGCGAGTGCACTTCAAGGGTCGGCAGGGCGACTACTACATCATGGTAGGGATGGGTACTGTATTGTGGTGGGTTTTGAGTCGACTCAAAAGGTCTGTTTCGAGTCGACTCAAAACACATCATGGTAGGGATGGGTACTTTATTATGGTGGAAATTTCCGCTACATCATGCTACGGAGTGGCATTCGTGGCGTTCTTTCGCGCTCCAGTGACGCATGCCCCTGTGTGCACTCGTTCTCACGGTGCCGTGCATGTCTTCCCGTCCTGCATGCCCCCCCCCATGCAGGACGGCCACATTGTTCCCTCGCTCTCCCCCTTCCCCCCCTCCCCCCCTCCCTCCCTCCCTCCCTCGCCTTACCCGCCCCTGTCCCACTCCCTTCTCTTGCTCCTTTTCGCCGATTTGCTCTGCTCTCCCGCACTCACGCCTGTGTGCGCCAGGTGATGGACTTGTTAGGCCCCAGCCTGTGGGACGTGTGGAACAACCACAACCAAGCGTGAGTAACCTTTCCCATCCGTCGTAGGGCTTCCCTGTGGCTGCCTTCCCTTGCTTCCTCCTGCCTTTCCCCTTCCTTTCTGAGACCACCTTATCCTCCCCCTCCCCCCCTCCCCACCCCCATGGCAGCATGTCAACGGAGATGGTTGCGTGCATAGCAACGGAGGCCGTTGCTCTGCTACCACCTTACCCATCCCACTACCCCCCCCCCTCTCCCCCCCCGATGGCAGCATGTCAACGGAGATGGTGGCGTGCATAGCAGCGGAGGCTCTTTCCATCCTGGAGAAGGTGCATGAGCGAGGGTGAGTGTGACTGTAGCGAGGGTGAGTGTGACTGTAGCGAGGGTGAGTGTGACTGTAGCGAGGGTGAGTAGTGTCAGGGGTAAAAGGGCGAGTGTGACTACAGCTAGGGGTGAGGGAGTGTGGGGCACGAAGGTCAGCGGTGCATCTCGAAACAACATGATTGCGCTTCCGCCTACCCTGTGTCCCCCCCCCCCCCCCCCCCTCTTCTGCTCTTCTTTCTTCCCCATCCATGTGCCATCCCCTTCCCTCTCCCTCCCGTGTCGACCTGGCTGGCTTACCTCCACCAGCCACTGAGCCACGTGCACGGAGACGTGAAGCACGAGAAGTGGAGCCGGAAAGCTTTGTTGTTGCCCCGTTACCCCATCTCTTCACCCCTTACCCTCCCTTGCCTGCCCGCCCCGTTATTCCCTCTGCCAGCTACGTGCATGGAGACGTGAAGCCCGAGAACTTTCTTCTCGGGCAGCCTGGCACAACAGAGGAGAAGAAACTGTACCTGGTGGACCTGGGGCTAGGTGAGCCCTGGGGGTAGGTGAGACCTGGGGCTAGGTGAGACCTGGGGGTAGGTGAGACCTGGGGCTAGGTGAGACCTGGGGCTAGGTGAGACCTGGGGCTAGGTGAGACCTGGGGCTAGGCGAGACCTGGGGCTAGGTGAGACCTGGGGGTAGGTGAGACCTGGGGCTAGGTGAGACCTGGGGCTAGGTGAGACCTGGGCGTAGGTGAGACCTGGGGCTAGGCGAGACCTGGGGCTAGGTGAACTGTGGAGTCTCTGTAATTCTGCAACTACCTACCGAAGTATGTGACTACATACCCTTGTAACTATGTAACCTTGTGACCCTGCAAGCAACCGCTCTTCGATTAGCATTGACAGGCCATCCGCCTGCTAGGCGGCTTCTGCCTTGGCATCTTCGTCCGTGCCATGCCATCCCCCCCTCCCCCCCCTCTCCCCCCTCCCCCCTCTCCCCCCTCTCCCCCCTCCCCCTCTCCCCCCTCTCCCCCCTCTCCCCCCTCTCCCCTCTCCCCCCTCTCCCCCCTCTCCCCCCTCTCCCCCCTCTCCCCCCTCTCCCCCCTCTCCCCCTCTCCCCCCTCTCCCCCTCTCCCCCCTCTCCCCCTCTCCCCCCTCTCCCCCCTCTCCCCCCTCCCCCCCTCTCCCCCCTCTCCCCCCCTCTCCCCCCTCTCCCCCCTCTCCCCCCTCTCCCCCCTCTCCCCCCTCTCCCCCTCTCCCCCCTCTCCCCCCTCTCCCCCCTCTCCCCCCTCTCCCCCCTCTCCCCCCTCTCCCCCCTCTCCCCCCTCTCCCCCCTCTCCCCCCTCTCCCCCCTCTCCCCCCTCTCCCCCCTCTCCCCCTCTCCCCCTCTCCCCCCTCTCCCCCATATCGCCCCACCTCCCCCCCGCCGTCTCAGCGCCTCCATCTCTTCTCCTGACCTCCTCACCTCACCTCTCCCCCCAACCTCGCTCTGTCCCATCCATCCTGCCCATCCCTCCATCCCTCCATCCCTTCTCTGGCCCATCCTGCCCTCTGCTCCCCGTTCCTTTCCTAACCGCTCACATGGCTGTGGTTGTGGTTGTGGTTGTGCGTGTGTGTGGTGTAGCGACGAGGTGGAGGGACACTAACACAGGGCAGCATGTGGAGTACGATCAGAGGCCAGACATCTTCAGGTGAGTAGCCAGGCATCTTCAGGTGAGTAGCCAGACATGTTCAGGTGAATAGTCAGACACCTTCAGGTGTTCAGGTGGGTTTGGAACTGGATGCTTGAGGCAGCATGTACTTAACTACTACACGTAAGCTCGTGTAATGGTATTTGTGTTGTGGGATGGGAATAGACGTGATAGTAGATGTGTTTAGGCGGTTGAGTAGCCTTCATCAGCGCTTTCGTTTTTTTGCTTTAGTCAAGGGTAGTTCAATTTTGGTATGCGATTCACACATGGCAACGTTTGCTGCAGCATCTGGGCCATGCCATATATGCACCTTTCCATAGATGCACCTTTCCATATATGCACCTGTCCATATATGCACCCATCCATCTACCTCAATCACAGCAGGGACACAGCACGCTATGCAGGCAGGGCATGCAAGCCCATTAGAGGAGGGCAGGTGTTGATTCTCCATGTTCCTCATACTATGACCCTCCCCTGCCTCGTTCTGTTCTGTTCTGACGTTATGGTGTCCCTAAAGGGGCATGGCGTGCTATGGGGTGTGCACGGTGGGCTATGCAGGCGTGTTCTCTCATCTGGTGCTCACAGTATAGGTGTTGACACCACTCCATGCATATTGCGATCTACCATGTTCTCCCCCCCCCCCCCGCTCCCTCCCTCCATCTCTGGCGCACAGCGCGCTTTGCAGGCGTGCACGCTCATCCGGGGCGCCCAGGTGCTGGCGTATCTCCATGTTCCGATGCACCTGCGCACCCCACATGGCCCATGTGCCCCCCTGTCCCCCCTCTGCCACCACAGGGGCACGGTGCGTTATGCGGGCGTGCATGCGCATCTGGGGCGCACGGGCAGTCGCAGGGACGACCTTGAGTCGTTGGCGTACACGCTGGTGTTCCTGCTCCGAGGCCGACTGCCCTGGCAGGGCTACCAGGTGAGCTGAGTTCTCAGGGGTAATGTGAGACGTGTGAGAGGGCACGGGCAGTCGCAGGGGCGACCTTGAGTCGTTGGCGTACACGCTGGTGTTCCTGCTCCGAGGCCGACTGCCCTGGCAGGGCTACCAGGTGGGCTCTCAGTTTTACCAGGTAGTTCTCGAGGTTCTTTTGAGGCGCCTAAAACAACACGGGCAGTCGCAGGGACGACCTGGAGTCGTTGGCGTACGCGCTGGTCTTCCTGCTCCGAGGCCGACTGCCCTGGCAGGGCTACCAGGTGAGCCCTAAGGGGTACCAGGTGAGCTTTTAAGGGTATCAGGTGAATCTTCAGGTGGCAGGGATGCATGAACGATCTGAAGTCGCTGGCATTCGCGCTGGTCGTTTTGCTCCAGGGGTCGACTGCCCTGGCAGGGCTACCAGGGCAGTTGAGCACTCCGGGAAATCAGGTGTTATCTCAGGGTGGCAGGGATGTGAGGTGAATGGTCAGGTGGCAGGAATATCAGTTGACTCAACTCACTCATCCCATGTTCCACATTCCCCACCGCTTCAGGGCGACAGCAAGGGCTTTCTGGTGTGCCTGACGCAGATGAGCACGTCACCAGAGATGCTCTGCTGCTTCTGCTCTGTGTGCCCTCGCTCTCTCTCTCTCTCTTTCTCTCTCACGCCTGCCGCCCTTTCCCCCATCTACCCCTTCCATCCCCCCCCCTACGGGCAACAACAAGTAGCATGGAAAAAGTAGCATGTAGGCGCACGTCCCCCGAGATGCTCTGCTGCATCGTGCACTCCCTTCCACCGTTCCCCTTGCCTCTCTTCCACCGTTCCCCTTGCCTCCCTTCCACCGTTCCCCTTGCCTCCCTTCCACCGTTCCCCTTGCCTCTCTTCCACCGTTCCCCTTGCCTCCCTTCCACCGTTCCCCTTGCCTCTCTTGCACCATTCCCCTTGCCTCCCTTCCACCGTTCCCCTTGCCTCTCTTCCACCGTTCCCCTTGCCTCCCTTCCACCGTTCCCCTTGCCTCCCTTCCACCCCTCCAGGGCGACAACAAGGGCTCTCTGGTGCTCCAGAAGAAGATGGGCACGTCCATCTTCTGGTCCCCCCCCATGGCCTGCAGCTTCTGCCCACACTCCCTCTCCCACCTTGATTCTCACTCTTCCCATCAGGGCGACAACAAGGGCTTTCTAGTCTGCAAGAAGAAGATGAGCACGTCGCCCGAGATGCTCTGCTGCTTCTGCCCGCCGCCCTTCAAGCTCTTCCTCGAGTACGTCGTCTCCCTCAAGTTCGACGAGCGACCCGACTACGCCAAGTGCGCCGCCATGTTCGACTCCATCCTGAGCCCCAACCCGGCTCTGCATCCGCTGAACACGGAAGGGGCTCTATCGCTCAAGGTGAGCGCCAGTGGTACGCCCGGCTATGTTGTGCTGTGAGCCCCAAGCCCCTGAAAGCCCCTTCAAGCCCCTTAGGGCGTGTGTCTTACAGTTCCGGAACCCGGCAAGTTCCGGAACTTGGGTTGGTTACACGTTTCGCAGCTCATTGCAATAAGGCTTCGCGAGGTCCTCCCCGGGCAAAAGCTTTGTCAATTGTGGAACTAGTTCCGGAATGTCCAGCAGCGGAACTGTAAGACACATGCCCTTAAAGCCCCTTCAATCCCCTTAAGCCCCTGAAAGCCCCTTCTATCGCTTTGGCCCTTCAAGCTTTCCTCGAGTATGTGGTTTTCCACAAGTTCAACGAGCGCCCCGAGTAAGCCAACCCCGCTGCCTATTTTTATTCTATACTCAGCCCCAAGCCGCCCGCTCTGAGCTCTTCATCCCCTCAATACAGATAGGGCCCTCTCTTTGAAGGTTGGTGGCATTCCCAAAACTCGTGGTGCGCATGTCAGCATCGCCTCAGTTATTCGCCGTGTCCTGCTGTCTTATCGGCTTGTGCTTCCCGTGCTGCCGTATTTATCATGTCCTGCTGTCATATCGCCTTGTGCTTCCCATGCTGCCACGAGCAGGTGGGGCAGAAGAGGGGGAGAGGGAACGAGGGCGAGGAGTCGGCTGGGGACGACCAGCCGAGGAAGAAGGTGCGGCTGGGCATGCCGGCGACGCAGTGGATTTCAGTCTACAGCGCTCGGCGGCCCATGAAGCAACGGTGCGTTGTGGCATGGCAAATTAGGTTGGCACACAGCGTCAAAGGTCTCACCAGCTACAGAAGGAGAAGGCGCGGGTGGGCATGCCAGGCAGCCACTCAGTGGATCTCCGTGCAGCAGAGCACCCGGCGGCCCAATAGGCAGAGGCAGGGTGGCAGACGGGCAATGCGGCAAAGGTAGGGTGCTTCATGAGGCAAAGGTAGGGTGCTTCATGAGGCAAAGGTAGGGTGCTTCATGAGGCAAAGGTAGGGTGCTTCATGAGGCAAAGGTAGGGTGCTTCATGAGGCAAAGGTAGGGTGCTTCATTGAGGCAATGAAGCAGAGGTGCGTTCTAGGGTGAAGCATTGCAATGGCAACAGGGAGAGAACTTGAAGGGTTTATCAGCCAAAGGGGAAGAATGTGTGGTGGGCATGCCGGCGACGCAGTGGGTCTCCGTGTACAGCGCAAGACAACAGGTGGGTCTACACGCGGACCCACTGGTGCACGTGCAAGACAACTGGTAAAGAAGAGGTGGGGAGGCAGACAGCGGTTTCGGAGTCAATCCAAAGGCTCAATTGTCAAGGTCACCGTCGATGCGAGATGAGTGCGTTCCAGAGTGCGAGATGAGTGCGTTCCAGAGTGCGAGATGTGCCTCTGCCGCCCCATGAAGTGGACGGTTCCTCCTTCCCTTCCCTCAACTAGTACCGTCAAAATGTGGCAGACGTCGGGCTAGCTTTGAGACGCCTCAAAACTAGACTTCCCTCAGCTAGTACCGTCAAAATGCGGCAGACGTCGGGCTAGCTTTGAGGCGCCTCAAACTAGACTTCCCTCAGCTAGTACCGTCAAAATGTGGCAGACGTCGGGCTAGCAAAGCACGTGGAGAAGGGCAACGAGGACCGAAGGCTTCACTCACCACCAGCAGTGCAGTGTGGTGCCAGGAACCCCCCTTCCTTCCGGTTCCCCTCCCACGTGCTCCGTGCCAGGTACCACTACAAGGTGGCCGAAGCCCGAGTGGCCCAGCATGTGGAGAAGGGGGGCGGATTGCACATCAGCAGCGGGGCCTCGTGTCAGACGCCCGCCCCCTCCTGCCCATGACCTTGTGTTAAACACCAGGTACCACTACAACGTGGCGGACGCCCGGCTAGCGCAGCACGTGGAGAAGGGCAACGAGGACGGGCTGCACATCAGCAGCGTGGCGTCGTGTCAGAATCTCTGGGCGCTCATAATGGACGCCGGCACCAACTTCACGGCGCAAGTCTACGACCTCTCACACGTGTTCCTGCCAAAGGTGGGTCCGTCTTCCTGCCCTGAGGGTAGTCTGAGTTTCCTCCCCCCTAGGGGCTGCACAGCAGCAGCAGCGGGCCGCCATGTCAGACCCTCAGGGCGCTCGTCACATCATGGATGCCGGCACCAACTTGACAGCACAAGTCTACGACCTCTCGCATGTCCTTCTTCCCAAGGTGGGTCCGTCGTCCTTCCGAAGTAGTCTGCAGCTTCGTCTCCCCGCCAAGGGCGCCCAGAATCTCTGGGCGCACATCAGAGCCTCTGGGCACACGTCTAGGACCTCTCGCTGGTCTTGACAGAATTTTTACATCACAGCAACATGGTTAGCTTGACTTTTATTTTTATTTTTCTGCCTTGAAACGCGTACAGGAGTGGATCATGGAGCAGTGGGAGAAGAATTTCTACATCACTGCGGTGGCAGGCGCCAGTAACGGCAACGCGCTCGTTGTCATGTCCAAAGGTGCGGGTGCTTGCAGGGGGGTTGTTGCTGACCGATCATTGCGTGGTGCATGTTGTGGTGTGTGTCTCTGTGTGTCCCCTGGTATTTGCCATGTTGTGTGCCGATCTATGTGCCGATCTGTGTGCCGATCTGTGTGCCGATCGGTGTGTCGATCTGTGTGTCGATCTGTGTGCCGATCTGTGTGCCGATCTGTGTGCCGATCGGTGTGTCGATCTGTGTGTCGATCTGTGTGCCGATCTGTGTGCCGATCGGTGTGTCGATCTGTGTGTCGATCTGTGTGCCGATCGGTGTGCTGATCTGTGTGCCGATCGGTGTGCCCTTTCAAGTGACAGTCTGTCTGATTTCCCTCGCTCCCTCTTGCTGTGCGTGCGATTTGTTTCACTCGCCCTCTCCCCCCCACCCTCCAGGCATGCCGCACACGCAGTGGACATGCAAAATCAGCGCCAGCGTTTCCCCTTTCAAGTGGCAGCCTGTCCTATCAGCCTCCCCCCCTCCCCCTCTCACCATTTGTGTCCCCTCTTAACCCCCCCACTACCCTGTAACACCCTCCCTCCCACCCACCAGGCACACGGTAAACATCAAGAGTTGTTCAAGGCCAGCGACAGCTTCCCCTTCAAGTGGCAGTTGCCATATTGGCCTCTCCTTTTCTCTCCCCCCCCCCAGGCACGCCGTGCACGCAGCAGTCGTACAAGGTGAGCGACAGCTTCCCTTTCAAGTGGATGAACAAGAAGTGGAAGGAGGGCTTCTACCTCACCTCCATGGCCACCGCTTTCCAGCGACAGCTGGTCTGGCCCATCTGCAAGCAACCCTCCCACTCCCCTGTGCGCTGTCCCTCTCTATGTGTGTCTCTCTCTCTTCCCCCCCATCCTCCAGGCACGCCGTACACACAGCAGTCGTACAAGGTGAGCGACAGCTTCCCCTTCAAGTGGATCAACAAGAAGTGGAAGGAGGGCTTTTACGTTACTTCCATGGCCACGGCGGGCAGCAGATGGGGCGTTGTCATGTCAAGAAACGCAGGATTCACTGACCAGGTGCGTTAGTCAATGTTATGAACAATGCTCGTCAATGTTCTTTCATCCGTATGTGTTGTGCGGGATACTCCCCGCAGCAGATGGTGTGTCGTCATGTCGCGAAGCGTGGGGTTTACCCACGAGGTAAATAACATATGTTGTGTCGTGCAACTTCTGTATGTGTTCTGCTATTGTCTATGTCGATTCTCAACATTGATTCCAACGTCAATGTCAGTGGTCAAGAGGTGGGTGGGACATAACGTGTTGTGTCACTCCCCTTTGTTCCCCTCTACTCTCCCCCATCACCCTCCCATCTTCTCGTTGTAAGCAGGTGGTGGAGCTGGACTTTCTATACCCCAGCGAGGGCATTCACCGGCGGTGGGACATGGGGTATCGAATCACCGCCACCGCCGCCACGTGGGACCAAGCAGCCTTCCTGCTCTCCGTGCCAAGGAGACGGCCGGCTGATGAAACACAGGAGACTCTGCGAACGTCTGCTTTTCCCAGCACTCATGTCAAGGTGAGCACTCGTGTCAAGGTGAGCACTCATGTCAAGGTGAGCACTCGTGTCAAGGTGAGCACTCATGTCAAGGTGAGCACTCGTGTCAAGGTGAGCACTCGTGTCAAGGCACTCATGTCAAGGTGAGGACAAAAGTGCAGGTGAGCACACAAGTGCAGGGGAGTGCACATTTCAAGGCCTAGTGAGTTCTTCGCATCGTTCTCACATGCCCTTTTCTTCGACTGCTCTCCTGTTCGAACACCTTTCTGGTTTGGCATGTTGTGGCATGGCACTGTGCATGGCATGGCATGGCATGGTATTGTGTGTGGCATGGTGTGGGCATGGCATGGGGTGGCATGGTTTGTCTTATTTGCAGGAGAAGTGGGCCAAGAATCTGTACATTGCGTCTGTCAGTTACGGCCGCACTGTCTCCTAACCTTGCTGTCACTCACTCACCTCATTCACTCACCCAGTTGCTCACTCACTCACCTCTTATTTGCCAGCGCCCATGCGGTGCTGGGATGAGCCCTGCTCCAGAAAGAGCCTCTGCCATTGCTTGCCCCTGCTACTTGGTAGAAATCAAGCACCTCCCAGCAAGGATTGTCAGGGGTGCTTTCTTGCTTTCATGTACTACATGTTTTTTGCATTCCTTTCGGGCGTGTTCCTACAACCCCTTATCAAATGCGCCTCTTATCATGTCTATTAGTACTACCTGTGCTGCACTGAAGTGAACCTCGTGGAACCAACTCGCTTACCGTTTGCACTCCACACCATAATACAGCGCAAGTCTCGCGAGGGGCACTTCTGATAAGTGGGGGAACTAAGTGTTACAGGTGTTGAATATACCACTCTATAAACACATGGTTTACTTACTTCAATAAAAGGAGACTATTTCCTCAAGGTTTGCACCACTAAATGAAGAAAAGTGTATACAATATACGGGTGGATGGAGGTAGATAACCCAATAGACTTGGGTAAAAAAAGGAAAAACATGTCACCCGCAGGGCAGCTTACTGTGCCATGAGTGTATGCCAACACTTGGTGGCCATATGCCATCTACCATGCGCACTTTCGGTCCCTTTAGTTGGGTAACCAACTGGCTACACTCGAAGTGGCTGCATTGTAGGATGTAGCGGACCATGACAGTGGTGTCATCAAAGCTGCCTCCCTTTGCTGCCTCGCTTTGCTGCCTCGCTTTGCAGCGGTCTCCAACAGCAGCTTCGGACCAGGACCTCAGTTTCCAACACCAGCACGCTCGCAGGTCTCGTCAACCCAACCGACCATACGGCATCAGACCCTGAACTCAGATGACTTTTGAGTCGACTCAAAAGTCACATCGTCAACCCAACCGACCATGCGGCATCAGACCCTGAACTCAGATGACTTTTGAGTCGACTCAAAAGTCACATCGTCAACCCAACCGACCATGCGGCATCAGACCCTGAACTCTGCCAGCGATACCACCATGACACTCGTGTCCGCGGACCATGTGAGGACCAGCAGACGGCAAATCGCTTCAATCTTAACGGCCATGTCAGACCATGTAGTGCGCCAGTGATACGACCATGACACTCGTGTCATCATAGCTGCCTCGCTTCCCAGCAGCTTCCACCAATTTCTGACACGCCAGCAGCAGTGCGGATTTCACCGACTCTTCGGTTCCTAGCGCTTTCCCCTGCATGCCAGCAACACCCTCAGACTCACTCCCCTCACTCCCCTCGTCATTCCCCTCCTCACTCTCCTCATTCCCCGAGTCTTCACTACTGGAGGACACGTCAGATTCCTCGGTGGGAGAGCAGGCGGCAAGATCTGGGCCCTGGTTATCCCCTTCTTGGGCTGATTCGGTTACCTGCTTCAGAGTCGCAACAGAAGCAGAAAAGCTGCCCGAACGCTCTCGAGGCGTTTTTAGGACCAGTGGGTTGAGCTTGATGCTCTGATGGGCATCTGGGGACGGTGTTGTCAGACCATCATCAGACGCAGATTCTTTGCCGTCCGAGTTAAGGGAGTTGAGAGTGAGAGAGGAGTCGGTGGAGGTAGAGGAGAAGGAGGGGATGGTGGAGAGGGAGGAGAGGGAGGATGCACTGGTTTTGTGGGAGGGAGGGTTGTTGCGCTTGTATGCTCTGATCTCTGGTTCCAGGCACGACCGCGCGATGTCTACAGCCTCTTGATTGGTCACCTGGAAGCGAGAAAAAAAATGAGGATTCAGAAACGGGAGATGAGAATGATAAAATGTGGGAGGTTGCAGAAGATCTGGAAAGAAAATGCATTCTACTATCGGATAACAACCTTTTGAGTCTGGGCTGAAATGAAAGAGCGGGAGAAGGGAAAATGGCATTTATAGGAGCAGTGCACTCACCACATCCCAGAGGCCGTCGGACGCCATTATAAGGAAGTCGCAGTCTTTTGTAACGGGTACATGCACGACCTCTGGTTCCGGCGTGATGTACTCCTTATAGTTAGCATCGCCAAGGCCTCTTGTAACAGCCAGCACCCCCTGCACGCGCCATGTGCCCGTAAAATTGTCTACGTGACCTCCCAGATTCTCGATTCTGTCGCGCTCGTCTTCCCGCGATGCCTTGTGATCTGACGTCAGCACATTCGCCGCGCCCTTTCGGCACAACACGGCGCGGCAGTCGCCTGCGTGTGCCACGTGGAGTGAACCGGGAGCAGCCCAACACGTCACCACAGCCGCGCCGCTGCCCAGATTCTGCGGAGACACGTGGTGAGAGGAGATACACGGTGACGGATTGAGCAACAGGAGCGTCGGAATAATCCGGAGTAGAACAGAAGGGGAAAGTGTAACAACGCGGACTATCAGATCGCCAGGGAAAACAAAAACAAAAACAGAAACAGAAACGACAGGAGGACGACTTGAAAGGAAAAGTTGACGGCCATAAGATAGCAAGGTGGCCACGCTACCTGTTGCAAAAACTGTTTATCGGTCTCCTTAAAGCCCTCCACCATAGCTGCCTCCGCGCTCTCTGCGCCCTGCTGCGCCGCTTTCAACACGTTCCCCGCGATGTTGCCCGCCGCGAATCGCGCCGCCATGGTGCCGCCATGGCCGTCAAACACGCCGAAGAAGGCCTGGCGACGGGAAGGCCGAAAAATAATAATTAACGCGACATTGAGGGGTGGGACAAGGCAATCGAGAACAAGGCATGCCAGCATAGAGCGATAGGAGGGGACATACGGGGGAAATTTGACAGCATACGAGCCGACATGCGGTAGGACAAGGACATGCGGTGGGACATGCATCGGCGCGCAGCACGGATACTCACATTGCCGGGGGACGTGCCAAACTGGGGGATGGCTTGGTACGCGTCCTCCATGAACTCGCGCCGCCCTTTTTTGCACATCACGGCGTACGACGGCCCCACCGCGACGAGCTCGCTCGCCGCCTCCTCCGCCTCCCTCGCGCGCGTGCTTCCCGGCGTGTTACCCGGCGTATTTCCCGGCGTCGTTGTCGGGGACGCGGAGAAGGAATCCTTTGCGGGGATGTTGAGCATGGGCGGCCGTTTTCGCTTCAGTCGCGCGTTGTCGTCTCGCTTGCGTAACGGCGAGGCGACTTTTCGCGAAAAGAGTGACGAGCTGGGGCCCGCCTCCGACGAGCAGAGTCGCAAGCGACTGAACTCGCGTGACGTCGGTAGTCGCAACTTGGGGCTGATGATCTCTGGCTCGTCGCACGTGCGACTGGCGTTGCTGTTGTTGCGCGACAGACACGCGCTACTGCCCTGGCTCGAACGATCACACGGTGAGTCGCCAGCGCAGGCAGCGATTGCAGAGTCGCTGGCGAAAATCGCCGACGGCAATGCGACATCGCTCGTGTCCGAGAAAAGGCTGCGCGAACGCGGGCAGGGCCCGCGCGGAGTGTCGCAGACGGCTTGGAAAGCCGGGAACGATGGCGCGGATAGCTGGCTCAGGAGCACTGAGGACTTGCGGAACGCGTTCGAGCTGAGCGAGCGACTGGGCTGTGGCTCTCTCTGGAGGTCGGAACTCAACGAGCGTCGCTTATATTCCCTCATGGTGGGAGACTGTACGTGGCAGCAGTGGATATGGAAGGATGGCAGCCGTATTGCTGGTAAGCTAGGTCACGAGTGGTCTGGCGTTCTAGAGCGAGCTCTTAGCTATTGAAGGAACACGGGTGCGGACCAGGTCGATAAGGTACGATGATAGAAGGCCTTGCCAAGGAAAGAGGTTCCTAAGGTTATGCCCGAGAGCTGATGGGTGCACTAGCGGTACTAGAAACACAGTCGGCGGGAAATGCACGAGGAAAACTCGAGGTCGGCGAATTGAGCTGAGAGGCTGGAAAACGCGGTAGCGGAACGCGACGAGGTGAGAGTGTTTGACTGATGAGCCAAGGGACAAAATCACGAGTGTAACAAGCCCGAAATACCAGCAGCAGCAATTCGAGGTGCAGTGGGTGGGACAAGGAGCATGACAAATGGATGGACAAGAGACGCGCAGAGACCAGTATGAGCGCTGGTAAATGCGGGAGAAGAGTGCTGCCCAAAGTTGGGCGGGTCGGCTCGGTGAAGATACAGATGGTGGTGGAATGGATCGCGCATGGGGAAGCAGAAGGGAACGCAGTCCCCCATTAGCTCAGCAAACTTCAGATGCGTCCAGGTTTTGCCGCTGCAAACAAGTGGTTCGGGCTTGGTTTGGACTGGCCGGGCCAGGTTGGCTTTCGTGTTCGACGGGCTGAGGCAAACTTTTCCGCGAAGCTCTGTAATGCTTTATGGTAATAAATTATGCAAAATCCTTATCTCGTGCATGGGTCCCAGACGCAAGCTCAATGTTTCGAAACTCAACAACAGCGTGCTAATTTTTTGAACCGAATGAATATCCATAATTTGCGGAGATCACGCAACTCTTTGCATTTTGAGTGGCGCATGCCTTGGCCTGCACCACATGCCCGTGGCGCCAGAACACGACAGGCAGCAAATTTTCATCCTTCACCGTTCGTTTCCTAATCGACGGTACACATCTGTCCCGAATGAGCGCACATACTGACAGCTCCTACCTACCTCAACAGTGACAAATTTTTGCGACAGCTGTTTTCAGGCTGTTCTAACAGACGTGAAGGTGCAGCCAAAAAGTGCTTTCATCAAGGGACACGGTTTTGCTTGCACACCAGACAAGCACCAAACGCCTACTACACCAAGGACAGGCTAATCTATTGGTTTTACATATAGTTGAATTATCCCTGATTTGTTGACCACATGTGCCAATTATAACAATTTGAAATCTTTCTTCAATTCAAGACAAACTACTCCTCAGAAGCCCAATTATTGGGCATACAAGTGTATGCTATTTTGCCTAAAAGCCTCTCCTATAACTACACTAAACTACAATAGTCCAAACATAATTGATAAGTTTGGATTATAGCCTAGTCAGTAAGGCTTGTAGCCATCAAGGGAATGCTCATTGCCACTCCCTTCTCGGTAGTATGACTTGTACCATTGCACAAACTTTGACAACCCGGTTTCCAAGTCAGTCGTTGGCTGGTAGCTGGATGGCCATGACATGGGAAAGTGGGGGGAGTTTGTTGAACAAATTAAGAAAAAATAAAGAAACGAAAAAGAAAAAGAAAACACACACACACACACAAGCACCAAAGACAGGACTTGGCATATGATTGACAGAAAACAGGCAAGAGGGGGCTATTTGCTGACTAAACTCACTTGAATTCACGGGCAGCACGTGTGATATTGGCATGTGTGAACATGACGTCTCCAGTGCTCGGCATGGGAATAACCCTGTCATCAGAAGGATTAGGCAGCATCAGCAGGTTTAGCATCAATACCAAAAACCACATGGAACAATATACAGGAAGACCAAAACCAGGAGCAATGTTTAACGAATCACTTACTTGCGAATGGCCTTCACTTGCAGCTGGTTCTCCAGGATCCCAACAAACTCCCCGACCTTCACGGGCTGGGTATTTCCGAGGTTAAAAACGCGGAACTGCGCGCGGCGCTTCTTGCCCTTCCTCTTCTGCGCCTGCTGCGCGCCAATGCTCGGCTCCGCCGTGTCCAGCGCGCCGAGGCACCCCTTCACCACGTCGTCGATGTACGTGAAGTCACGGGCCAGCTCCTCGCCCTTGGGCCCGCGGAAGATCTTGATTGGCTGCGATTGGGGGGGGAGGGGGGGGGGGGGTGGGGGGGGGGGGGGGAAGGGGGCAAGGGGAATGGGAGAGGGGGGACAAGTGGGAAGGGATGTGTGGTAGGAGGGTCAGAGATGGAGCAAGTCAAACAGTGATTTCCAGCATTTCAGAAGACGCAGCAGAGGCGGGGCAGGAAAGAGTGCAAGTTTTTGTTAGGCTAAACATGCGGTTCTGTTACAACCAGGAGGTAACAGACTCACCTTGCCCGCCATGATGTTGCGCGCAAACGAGAAGTAGGCCATGTCCGGGCGGCCCCACGGGCCATACACCGTGAAGAACCGGAGCGCCGTGATCGAGAGCCCGTAGATGTGGTTGTACGTGTGGCCCAGCACCTCGTCCGCTTTCTGAGCGGGCAGCAACGAGAGAGCCAGAATTAGTACTTAAAGCGTTCAGGAGGCGAATGGGAGGTGAAGAAAAGTAGAGCGACTGGCAGAAGCCCGGCCCCCCCTGCTTAACCGGGAATTCCAACTTGATAGTTAATCACCTTAGTAGCGGCGTACAGACTCGCGGGGCGGTCCGTGCGGTCATCCTCCGAAAAGGGCACCTTCGAATTCAGCCCATACACACTGCTGGACGACGCGTAGACTATAGCGGGGGCAGGATCCACGCTCTATTGGGGACAAAGCGAGGGCAGGGGGAGCGACGGGAAAGGAAAAGGGGAAATGAGCTCGAGTCGTGCGAGTCGCGTGGTAGGGCCGGATTATGAAATTGATTCACGGGTGCGAGTTCTGACGAAATGTATGTTACCTTGGCCTGCTCGAGAAGCGTGACGAAGCCTGCGACGTTGCTGTGGACGTACGCGAGGGGGTTGACAACGGCGTAACGAACACCGGCCTGCGCCGCGAGCTGTAGCACATGCGTGAACTTGACGAGCTCGAAAAGTTTCGCCAGTAACACTGCGTCGTTAATGTCGCCATCGACGATGAACCTGTTCGCACGCGACCGAAAAACAAACTGGGGGAAGAGTGAGAGACACGCGTAACACTAGGATGCACAGAACAAACGAGTATCACAAAATCTGCAGCATTTACATACATATGAGCATTTCACACTAACTTACACTCCCTTGCTCTCGAGGCGTTGCTGCCGTGCGCGCTTCAGCGCCGGGGGATAATAGCTGTTGAAATTATCAATTCCCACCACACCATCGCCGCGTTCCTTTAGCGCGAGTGACGTGTGCGAGCCCACGAAGCCTGCTGCGCCCGTTACCAGCACAACCATTCCGCCAGCCCTCGGTGTTGCCGACAGAAGCACCTGGTGCTCCCACGCCGCGCTTCCCCACGTTGGAAGCTCCGCATCCAGCATCCCCGCCATTTGCGGCGGAGAGCGCGTCAAGATGCCGACGGCCCTGAAATTGTGAAGAACGGGCAGAAATGACGGAAAGAGACGGAAAGGACGGAACGGTAAGCGGAAAGTGCAATATGTCGCTTGTTTGCTGGCGCGCTTTGGTAACAATAGCCACGGAAACGACAACGGGTTTCAGAGAGGTTCCTTGCGACCGGTGGTCTTCAAACTCGTTGATCGGATCGCATGCATTGAAACGGCATAGCGTCTCCTGCGAGACGGCACATAAGTGTCGAGTCCGTTCCGTAGCGTTCCAGAACTGCCTGCCTGCGATCCACGAAGCTTACCTCTAAAACTAGAGTAGCCACCTCGACTCGGCTACTTCCTTTGGCGATTTAAAGCCTTGCGCATTGCGCATGAACGCGTAGCCTTGCGCATGAACGCGTAGCCTTGCGCATGAACGCGTAGCCTTGCGCATGAACGCGTAGCCTTGCGCATGAACGCGTAGCCTTGCGCATGAACGCGTAGCCTTGCGCATGAACGCGTAGCCTTGCGCATGAACGCGTAGCCTTGCGCATGAACGCGTAGCCTTGCGCATGAACGCGTAGCCTTGCGCATGAACGCGTAGCCTTGCGCATGAACGCGTAGCCTTGCGCATGAACGCGTAGCCTTGCGCATGAACGCGTAGCCTTGCGCATGAACGCGTAGCCTTGCGCATGAACGCGTAGCCTTGCGCATGAACGCGTAGCCTTGCGCATGAACGCGTAGCCTTGCGCATGAACGCGTAGCCTTGCGCATGAACGCGTAGCCTTGCGCATGAACGCGTAGCCTTGCGCATGAACGCGTAGCCTTGCGCATGAACGCGTAGCCTTGCGCATGAACGCCAGTTTCCTCTGCGGACCCTTTCTACCTCTGCACCTTCGACCATGACTCTCCCAATATCGTGGCGTGCAATTCGAAGAGACTTGGAGGCGTCCGCGGTTCGTGTCACGATGGCCGCGTGCGTCTGCGGTTCGAGGCGTCTCGGAAGCGTATTCGCACTCACATGACGAAGACGAACAGACTGAGACACGATGCCTGCAGCCATCCCATGGTCCGAGCGGATCGCTGCACGAACGAGTTGCTCCGAAGCTTCTCGAACTCGTCTCCGCTAGATCCGCCGCCCTTCAGCCCGCCGGCCGCCGGCAGCAGCTTCGCGAGAACCGGCGTTGGACTGCCCACCATGGCGCCGGGTTGAGTGCCCCCCCCACTACAGCGGCTACAGCTGCTGCAGCTGCTACAGCCGCTGCTAATACCTCCGCAGCTCTTGACCCGAGTGAGCGCCGATGCACTCTTAACCCTAGGCAGCGCCAGCGGCAAGACTGGCTAGGAACTAAGCAACTAAGAGGTGAGAGCTAAAAGGTAACTTGTCTCGTAGACCTGACACATTAGACTGATGGTGGCTGCAAAACAGATTACCTCGAAACCCTGGGTCGGGAATTGAGGCCAAAGAGGCTTATGGGATTGTTTCGATTATATGAACTGCTGTCGCTAAGCAAGGCGCTAACGAGGGGGGAGCAATCTGGGGGAAGCAAGGGTACGATGGGGGTACGAGGGTGCTAGCGCGCCCGTAGCCGATGAGCTGGGCAGTGCGGGAAATGAGGGGGAGGGTAAGGAGAACGTGTCAAACAGAAGGGTGTCCTGTCTTCGGGTTGGGGGAGATAAGTGGGCGGCATGAAAACCAAGGTGTTGGGTTGCTGTAAAGTGGGTGCCCGTTTACAGCAACCCAGTCGTTTCGTTAGTCGTGTGGGTTGCTCAAGCGGGCTGTGCTGGATGTTCCTGTGACGGGACAAATGGAAGCGACATGAACGCGACGCCGGTCGGGAATTGCAATGTTTGCGGGGCGAAAAGGCGGAGGGACGAGTCAAATTGATCAAAACGAAATTCGTCCGCCCGCGAAGAGGTGCGGCGCGCGGGCTGCCCTCGGTTGGCGAAGGCGGCACAAAGGCGAGGCGACTTGCGGTAAAAAATGTCCGTCAAAAATTTTGCTCGCAATTCGCGCCTTGTTGTCTTGAAAGACGCTCCGAAACCATCGGTAACTCCGTGATGAGGGCAATGGGTTTTCGAGCCACA
This sequence comes from Closterium sp. NIES-67, assembly GCA_027943415.1. Taxonomy (NCBI): domain Eukaryota; kingdom Viridiplantae; phylum Streptophyta; class Zygnematophyceae; order Desmidiales; family Closteriaceae; genus Closterium; species Closterium sp. NIES-67. The sequence continues at coordinate 1,532,963 of BQMB01001473.1, read as the reverse complement.
GGCTGGAAAAGGAAAATGGGTTCCAGTGTTGTAGTCGCTTGCAGAACGGTTTTATGCATTATATTCTGGTTTCTTCTCTCGTTTGAGCGCCGAGCCTCTTTCAAACCATACACAAAGGGCACCGCGGCCTGAAGGTCGCACTCGAACGGACACCCCGAAGCATCCTCGACCATTGTCAGCCGTCCGCTAAGCGAGATTGACGAAACTGAGACGCTAATCTCATAGCGTGATTGGCGCTCACGTTTGGGAAATAGTGTTCTTGGTATGGACCACTTGAGGCTACAAGCTGGCTATCCTTTTGGATGCCGTGTCTATCGATCATTGGTATGCGCCTAGCGAGCTTGCCAGCAGCCGCAAGTAAATTACCGAACCTACTAGCTGTGAGAGACGTGAACCCTCAGGCTTGTCAACAAACCAAAACTCCAAGCGCCTTCGGGTTTCGTCGTGTGGCGAGAACGTGCCAGCCATGCCTGCCTGAAAGCAACTTCGTTCCAAGTGCTAATATAAATACAAACAAAAAACACTTCACAAAAGTGCGGGTTGATACATAAGCACACATCTTGTAAAGTTGAGCCATCGCTTCTTGGGGTCCTAGATGGTTCATTCATCCAGTCTTTCTTGTTTATGTCTCAATAATATACATTCCTTATTAATTTCAACCTGCTGTGTTATACCGTATCTGAAGCCCCTCTGGTTCGCTTCAACAATTTCCACAAGAGAAGAATACGACATATACGCAATAAGGTATACAACCATATCATGCTGATGCCATGTCCCATAAGCCGAACCATCTACTACATCCATAATTCATATTGTGAATTATAGGATTACGTGATTCTCACGTTTGGAATTCTCGTTGGATCAACTAAGTACTAATGATGTTCACATGGGTGTGATAGCCATACATAGTGCACTATAACAACAAGGTAGACACGTAACATTTTAACAGTGAACCGTAAGTCGGGCATGCGATCCATACTCGCTACTGTCTGTCAACTGAAGGTGGAATCGTCGCCTCACATTTTCGCCTTCGACACCCTGGCTTTCTGACACGCGCCAAATGACCCAAAGCCCGCCTTTCTTCCCTCCATTTCCCCCCTACCAGCACCAGGCGAATCCAGCAAAGAGTAGCTCTCCCAAGTGAAATCTGTCGAACAAGTACCGTACCGAACCGACTCTCGCGCTGCAGAACTGTAGAAGCACCACCGAGCAAGCAGTGCCAACTTTCTAGGTCCAACTTTTGAGTTACCTAAACCGTTCTTTTGTTTGAATGATTGCTTTAAAAACGCAGAGGAACGCACTGAACCGTAATACTAGAATTCTTCCAAGGTCTCTCTACAGGACCGAGGTTATGGAGGCCCCTTCCTTCAAGCTCCAACTAACCGCACGTAGTTGAAGCTCCCTGGCAAAACCAAGGTTGCCAAAAGCTGACGTCGTCCCTATTATACTGATTGCCATCGTTCTTTGTGAGCTGCTTCTGCGTCGCTGTCCAAACTCCCCCGCTTGATTAGCTCGTGGATAAGTGGATTAGTCACAACGCAGTGCGCTGTCGAGTAGTTGTCGCAGCCCTAGCCTTTTCAGCCGCTGTCTGTTAGTCCACGGCCTAGCTCCTGTCTCTGAGAAACTCTCGAAGTCGGGGATGTAAAGCATTAATAAGGCCGAGTCCCTGTTGTTGCTCTCCGACGTCATCTTCGCCTCACCTGGGAAAGCCAGTCGTTTCTTGCTCCAGCTAAACCGAATTCAACCTCAGAAGGCCTTCGTTTAATAATGGTACAGTACCACAGACCGGAGGCCTTGTCTTCTCCCGAATATTGTTGACATTTTATCTAGTTTATCGTTACTACAACTAACCATCATTACCTTCATCGCACTTGCCCTATCCTCCAGGCTGTGGTTCTTCCAGTAGGATCCAATGAGAATCTGCCACTTAAGGTGGTTCGGGTGATAGTTAAGGAGCTTCGCTCGCTCCAGGATTCGCCTCCAGAAGGCATACGCGTGCTCCTGAACGATGACAACATCTCAACCGTCCATGCGGAAATCGAGGGACCAGGTAACATGCAAATTCTAGGCCTAAGGGGTGACTCTGTTCTTGAGGGTTCGCCTTGATGATTTAGACTGTTCGGTCATAGCCCTATGAGCGTAACGCGTATCAGAATGACACGGATTTTGGATTCCCCACTCTGGCATACATGACTCCTCCTTTCCTGTTCTTTCTGTTTCACCCGCAGTCGGTACACCTTATGAAGGCGGAGCTTTCCGCATGAAGTTGGTCTTGGGTCCGGAATTCCCAAACGCTCCGCCGAAGGGCTTCTTTGTGACTCGGATATTCCACCCGAACGTGGCTAAAAACGGCGAGATATGCGTCAACATTCTGAAGAAGGACTGGAAGCCATGCCTCGGCTTGCGCCACGTGCTCCTTGTAAGCTCTACCCACTCGCTCAAAGACTACTTGGGTGTACGATTTTGTTTTCGTACTTCTTAAGAATCATGCACAAGCATTCGAATGTCACTGCGCTGATTCTGGAACTGTTCGTGCAGGTTGTTCGCTGCCTGCTGATTGAGCCTTATCCCGAGTCAGCTCTCAACGAGGATGCAGGCAAGCTGCTGCTGGAAGACTATGAAGCCTACGCCAAGCACGCGCGCCTTTTCACCTCCATCCACGCCCCAGCAGCAGCAGCAGCAGCCACTGGTGTCAGCATGAGCCGGTCCAAGTCCATGCCCCAGCATACAGGTACTCAACAAAGTCAACCAGGTCAACAGGGTCAGCCAGGTCAACCGGGTCAACAGCCTTCCTGCAATCAGCACATCCTTCGCCAGAGTGTCTCTGCCTCTGACCACCTCACCGGGGCTGCTGCCGCTGCTGCCGCCGCCGCTGCTGTTGCTGCAGAAGTAGCAGATTCTGCCGCTGCTGCCGTCTGCGTGTCTCCCTCGGGCCTTGTGGCTGGTGGCACTGGTGGGAGTGCGCCGCTTGCTCCCAACCGCTCCATCGCCAATGCTGAGGTGCAGAGGGAGGAGGGGGGGGGTGGGGCAGCCGCAGGGTCGAGTGGGGGGCTGTGCAGTGGCGGAAGCAAGGGGGAGAATGGGGCGAGAGTTGGGCATGAGAAAAAGAAGGTGGATGCGAGGAAGAAGAGTCTTCGGAGACTGTAGGGACAGGAGAAAGGAACAAAGCCCAACCTTTTTGGCGATTAAGAGCTTTCAGGAACAGAAGTGGGAGATATGGGCAAGTCAGAGCTTTGCTGACATGGTTCTGTTCCTTACAGTCTTTTCACGTATTCACCCACACAGCCACAATTCCGGTTTCTACTTTCCGTGGTAGACACAGAAGTTCCTTGACAATGCAAGAGACGATTTGCAAACGTACAGTATCATGATACACTTAAGAACGGGCAAACTCTGGCCCAACCTGCTGGCAGAGCTACTTCACTTCAGTCATCAGATTTACCAAGGCATTTTCAGAGATTTAATCATAATAAATACAGTTGCAAGAGAACTGAGTCAACCCTCACAAGATAGATGTTACGCTGCTGCTGCAAAAGCAGGTATCTCAGGTTGCAGGACACCCACCCAAAAAACATTACAGGCACTACACCAGCCTAAATAACACGGTGGCGAGTTGCCATGCCATGACACAAGCAGCGAAGGCCGTAAATAAGTTATCTACGTGTCAGTCGGTCACAACTCATTTACCGTATCCGAGTTGTGGGATATTTGACCGAGTGCTGTTCTCTCCCACCCTAGACTCCTCCCATGTTACTCTCCTTTCAACCGCCTCCCACGACTCCTACCCCACACCAAGTCGCGCACCCCAAACCGTGCAGCCCCCAAGTGGAACAAAACCCTCCTGCTCACCTCTCCCCCCAACTTCCTCCAACCCCCCTTCCCTTGCTCCACACTCCCCTCTCCCTTCTCCTCACTTCCCCCTTCACTTGCTTCCTCCACTGGAATCCACCACTTCACTGCCCCCCCATCACCTGCAACACAATCTCCACCCTTGTTTGAGAGCGGGCTGTCAGCACAAGGAGCATCCGCCTCTCTGCTGGGGCTGCTGTTGCTGCTGCAGCCACTGCCACAAAGGCTGCTAGACATGGGGGTGCTTAAGTCTGTAGCATCCACGGCAGAAGCAGCAGCAGCAAGATGAGCAGGAGCAGCAGCAGAAACAGAATCACCGTCACTGGCTGCAGCATCAGCAGGAAGGACGACAGCAGCAGAGTCAAAAGTAGATGCGCCACTGCTCTCAGCAAAGGCAGGAACAGCAGCCAGAGCAGCAGCAGCGTCATCCTTGTGCAGCAGCAGCAAGCCCTGCACCGAAGCCGGACTCACCGCCCGCTCCCGAAACACCGACGCAAACCGGTCAGCATCTGCCGAGGGCGAATCCGGAAAGAAGCGCAGAAAGAGCCGCGCGATCTGGCTCCGGGTGGCACGGTCCAGAAGCAGGCGGTAGTCGATTCGGCCCGGGCGAATGAGCGCGGGGTCGAGGCGCTCGATGTGGTTGGTGGTCATGATGAGGATGCGCTTCTCCTGCGCCCCGATGCCGTCGATGGCGTTCAGCAGCCCCGAGAAGGACAGGCTGTCGGAGCAGTTGCCGTCGGCTTTGGAGCGGTCTGCGGTGAAGGCGGCGTCGATGTCCTCCAGGACCACCAGGTTGCGCTGCTCGCAGTTGGCCATGGCCGTGTGCAGCTGTAGTGGAGGGGGGTATGGGAAGGGGACACAGTGAGAAGAGGAGGAATGTGCAGGGGACACAGGGGTCTGCAGTGAAAGCGACATCGATATCTTGGAGGACCACCAGGTTGCGCTGGTCGCAGGCGGTCACAGCTGTGAGCAACTGCACGAAAGAAGGGATGCATGCAAAGGGATGGGCGGCAGAACCACAGAAACAACCAGAAAGGTGCCAGACGGGGATGCCATGGTTAACGGATTCAAAACAGATTCTGCCAGCATCCACTTACCGAGTCATCGCTCATGCCAGAGGAGGAGAGGCTGATGACTGACACGCCCAGCCCCAGCTCCCCCGTCATGGCCTGAATCAGCGAGGTCTTGCCGCACCCGGGCGGCCCGTGGAACAAATACCCCCTCCTGTGGGGAATCCCGCGGTCCGAGTACCACTTGGCGGCTGCAAGGAACCCCCGCGCATCTTCCAGCAGTGCTGGACGTGTCGCAATCCAGGACCACGCTGGACATCGGACGGACCTGCTTGTTCCCCAACCACCGCCAGCAGAACTGCTTGCAATTCCACCGGTGGACGGTTGTGATTTGCTCTCCCTGCTGCTTTGCCATGGCTGCATCTGTAGCGGCTTGTAGTACCGCCTGTAGCACGGCTTTGCTGGGAGCTTCTATCACCAGCTCTTCCCGACCCATTGACCGGATCAGCTCGGAAAATTCCGCCTGGCTATCTAGCTGCCCGGGGCTGTTTTTCATCTGGAAGAAAACTTTTGAGCCCTGGAAGGTGATTTGCTGGGCAGCTTTAAGCTGGGGCAGGAATTTGAGCTCAGGCTTGTCCAGATTCGAGCCCGTTTCGTCGTCGTCCGGCCAGTTCAGCTGTAGGGTAAACTCTGACAGCTTTAATTTCTCGTGAGACTCTAGCCACTCCTCCAGCCACTGAAACGCCTCGTTTTCCGGGGAGATGCTGACAGACACGTTCTCCCGTCGCATTAGGAGGCTCCATAGAACCTCCCAGTAGTTCATTAAAGTCCGGCTGATGAACCCAATCGCGACGAGCCACAAGCTGCCCGCGAAAAAATCGTTCTGCAGATACTGACGAAGAATGCCGTCCAGAAGAGGCGACGCGGCGCCGACGAGGGTAGTGGCGAAAGGGTGGAGAGGGGAGGCCGGCGAGAGCGTGGCATTGATGACGGTCTGCGCCAGGAAAAATGCCGGCCGGTTGTGCAGACGGATAGCCGTCAGGTTGAACACGGAGGTGGCATTGAGGCCCGAGAAATCCGAGCCGTTGAACGACGGATCGAGCGGTGCAGGAGCGACGGGCAGCTGGCCACCGAAAGCGCCGGGCTGAACTGGAAGGTTAAGCACCACCGAAGCAAGCAGATCCATCATGGTTCTGCTCGCTTCGGCGGTGAGCAGCTTCGATTCGTAGTGTTCAGCAGACTAGGCGAGGGTGAGAGCTATATTCGGAAGGCAATGCAGCCAGTGCTGCACCGAGCAGCACTGACCACCACCGACCAGAACCGAGCGGTCACCCGCAGCTACTCGCTGCTACAAACGAATGCCCTAGTGTTTCCCGATGTAGGACACTACTATCGTAGATATCGATCAAGCATCTTGCATGTGCCAGATGTAAGATCGCAGGTGCTGACTGAGACTGCTGCCACGTGGTGATCGCCATGCTCCTCTCTCTAACTTTTTAGATCCTCTGATCACCCCAGACGAGTCGTCGGTAACCGGAAGGAAATGCCGTGATGGATGAACGGAGGGAGGAGCACGGCAAGAGACTAGCGTTTCACGCAAACCTACACGCGACTCGAGGGATCTAGGCGAAGGCGTAAACAAGAAGGAAAGCCATGGTGGAACAAGGAGCAGAGCGAAAAACGGGAAATCTCAAGAGGCCTTGGAAAATGACCGTGGGAGCTCTAGCATCACCATGACCATAGGCCGTCTCGCTTCTGGAAATTCTAAGCTTCTCACCCATGCGACAATCCCAATGCCATAGGAGAGAGTCTGTTCCTTTTCGCGGTTGGATTCGGTGGGAGAGGTTTCTGCTAGGTTGAGATTAAATCAGTCACATGGGAGGGTGAGTGAAGCCAGTGTGGGCGGGGGGGGGGGGGAGACGCGGGGAGAGGGGTATTCTGGGAGTTGGTGTGCGGATGCGGAAAGCCGGATTTGCGGAAGAGGCGTGTTGGTTGGGCAGACGGCGTGGCGGGTTTTGGGTTTTGCGCAACGGGCTCGCGTGAAGCTGAAGCCATCGCCGCCCAGGATTGCATGAGGGACTTGCTGAGCTGGTTACCAGCATGACTAGAATGCGAGAGGCGACAGTGACGACGTTTGCCCCTGAAAATTTATGCGACTTGATTCTGAATTCGAGTCCCAAAGCGAAAGTTATAAATGTTACCCGCGCGACCAGCAGGATGTGTGGTGAGCGGCGAAGCGCAGATTGAACCACAGCCTCGAAATCTTCGTTGAGCCAGCCCTCTTTTTCGAATGGCGCAATTTAAATTATTACCACGCTAACTTTTGTGAACTATGTACAGTGATGGATTTGTACAAATCTAGCAACAAAGACCATGATTCGGTATTGGACCCTCGGTCGGTGGAGTCATGGGGTGATACGGGGGGTTTGCGTGGCTCAGCCTCGCTCAGCAGGACGGCCGCTCAAACATGCCTCAAACGCTGTCAGGTGTGTTAGTCACACTGGACAACATGCCTCGGACTTGATACCCATGTCATTCTAATCTCAATGCCTTCCAATATTATCCAGAGTGCGCCCTAGAGATATGCAATTAGCTATATTATACATGCTTGACATAACCAATAGTGAGCGGAAGTTCATGGCTGCCAGAAAAGCAGGCTTCCTAATTTACAGGACACCTGGCCAAATACAGCAACATGGGCCACATGCCAACCTTGGGTTGGGAGCATTGCGAACTGCCATAGGCCAGTGACCAATGTCGAGAAGAAAATTGAACAAGTGTTGTTGATAGAGAGAGAGAACAAGGGTATATACCTAAGAGTGTTGTACCCTCTAAGAGGTGACCCTATACAGTCTATACAAATATGAGTTATACATATATTTGACACACCCCCTAGACTGCACAGGGGCAAATCCTGAACAATCAGCTCAGGGCGGCACTACTAGTCCAGCCACTGAGACAAGGGTCTAAAGACCAGTCAAAAAAGGAGTACAGGCAAGACACGAACAAAACAAGGCGGCACTACTAGTCTAGCCACTGGGGACAGACACAAGTCCAGTCTGAGTACATATATAGATATATATAGGACAGTACAAAGTCAAGGTCCTAGCAAGTGAGAGGCTACATGAACTAGACCGAGCTGTACACAGTGCCGCTGATGATCTTTAGGCGCAAGCGCCTTCGTAAAGATATCAGCTGTGTTGGCACCAGAGGCCAAGTGAACTACACGGGCCTGGCGGCGCTGCTGTAGCTCGCGCAGGAGGAAGTACCGCAGCTGGATGTGCTTCGCTCTGCCCTCAAGTCGAGGCTCCTGACACAGGAGTATCATGGCCCTGTTGTCAGCGTACACGACCGGGGCAGAGCTAGGCCGCTCACCGGCGGTCTGTGAGCTAAGTCTGTGAGCAAGAAGGTCAGCCAGCGGAGCTCCTGTGCCGCCATGGCACCAGCGTAGATCTCAGCCTCACAGCTGGACTGAGCAACAGACGACGAGCGAGTGGATCTCCAGGGGATAGCACCCGAGCCAAGGCTAAAAAAATGGCCTTGTGACGACCTGAGCGTCTTAGAATCGTCGGCCCAAGAAGCGTATGTGTGCCCAATGAGGACCACTGGCCTGCGTCCTCCTAACACTAACCCCATGCCTGATGTACTTGCTAGATATCGCAAAACCCTCTTAGCGGCCGACCAGTGCTGTGGTCGGTGTCTGCCAGTGGCCACAAAGCGAGCCAGGATGCTGAGAGGGTATGCGAGATAAGGGCGAGTGCAGGTCATCAGGTATATGAGGCAACCCACCAGCTCTGCGTATAGGCCGCTGGGCTCTACTGACTCCTCAGGAACTGGAGCGGAAAGCCCGTGGTCTACAGGTAGAGGTGTGGGCTGTGGAGAGGAGAACTAAAGACCGAACCTCAGAAGGACCTTACGCACCAAGTGTGACTGGGTCAAAGTGATGGTGCATGCTGCTCTGTCCCTAGAGATCTGCTGGCCAAGATAGCGACGCAACTCTCCAAGGTCAGTGCAGGTGTGTCTCTTCAGCAGCTCAGTCTTCACAGAGGCCAGTGCGTCCCTGTCAGGAGTAGCGAAGACCAGGTCGTCTACGTAGACAAGGATGTAGAACGGAGTCTGGCCGGAACGCACAAACACAAAAGGGTCAGCAGAGGACGGAAAGAACTGCAGGTCAGCAAGCGTAGCACGGAGAGTGTCGTGCCACTCGCGGGGAGCCTGACGCAGGCCGTAGACCGGGCGCTTGAGAAGCCACTGGGTCCCAGGAGGGAAGATACCAATGAAGCCCTGTGGTCGGCGCAGGTAAACCTGCTCGTGTAGGCTGCCCTGAAGAAAGGCAGTAGAGAAGTCGAGGGAGTGAAGCTCGTAGTCGCGCTGTGCTGCTACGTGTAGCAGCGCCCGAAGAGTGGTCATCTTCGGGGTCGGGGCAAAGGTCTGGAAGAAGTCAACCCCCTCGCGCTGACTGAAACCTCTGGCCACGTAGCGCGCCTTGAAGACAGGGGGCTCTCCGGGGGGGCGCTTCACCTTGAAGAGCCAGCGACCATCGACTACGTTCACCCCAGGCGGGGGAACTCCGTCGACGTAAGCGCCGGTGGACTTCCAAGATGTCATCTCCTGCTCCATGACAGCTATCCACTGAAAGGCCCAAGGTCCCGAGATGGCCTCAGCGTAGGTGCGAGGGGTCGGGATGTCGAAGGCGTCTGGGTCAGCCTCAGGGACTAACAGCATGGAGCAGAGATGGGGAGCAGCCTCGGAAAGGAAAGCAAGCTTGGACTGCCTGTCCTCTAGGACGTCACTGGCAAGGGCAGGAGCACCCCCGACGGACAGAGGACAGGCAGGGTCAGAGACCAGAGCGGTAGCGTAGTCAAGGCGGCGGGTAGAGGTGAAGTCAGCGACAGCAGCGACAAGCACGTCAAGGCGCGAGACAGGAACAGAAGGGTCGGTAACAAGAGAGGCAAGGACCCGAGGGACAAGGGGACGAGCAGCACGGAGGTAGGCAGACAACGGAGGAGGTGCAACAGCAAGTGACGACGGAGGAGGGGACGGGAGGAGGGGAGGACGAGACGAGTGGGAACGGAGCAACATAGGGTGAGAGCGCAGGACAGGAGAGACGGGGCGAGCACGTGAGGGACGGCGAGACCAAACGTGAGACGGAGGTGTAGGGTCAAGGGACAGCGGAGGAGACACAGGAGGGGCACGAGGAGAAAGACGGGCTGGAGACGCGTCTGGCGGCGGGAACACTGGACTGTAGACAGGAAGGTCAGCAGGCGGTGTGGGAGACACCGTCGCGCGGTCCGGGGAGGGAAGGCCGAGCAGGCGGAGAGCGGAGACCGGCGGTGACGGCTGCGGCGGCGGCGACGACGGCTGGGCCGAAACTTTCGGACCAAGAGAGGCATTACGACCGGCGGCAGGACACTCAACAGTAGCACCCCCAGAACCAACACCCCCAGAGCGAGAACCCTCTCCAACACCAGCGGCACCACCAGAAGCCGCCAGACGAACACCCTCCTCCACACCAGCACCTCCAGGGGCCAAGAGCGGCAGCGGCAGTGGCGGCGACGACTGCGGCGGCGACGGCTGCAGCGGCGTCGGTGACTGCGACAGTGGGGGCAGAGGCACCGGGGAAGGGGACGCGGCAAGGACAGACTAGGGGAACCACCAGAGTTAGCAGACTCCTCAACGGGGACAACCGACGGGAGGGGAGTAACGTGAGAGACACCCGACGGGGCAGGACGAGGCGGGAGAGGAGCAGGGGCTACCGGGGGAGAGGGAGCGAGGAACAGGGGCGGGGCAACTGGGAGACCTCGGTAGGGGAAGCGGCGGTAGAAGGAGACAGACTCGTCAAAGGTGACGTCACGAGAGTGGAGGAAGCAGTGAGACGGCAGGTGGTAGAAAAGCCAGTCAGACGAGTCCAGGGGAAAACCGAGGAAGACACAGGGGACAGTGCGGGCAGTGAGCTTGTCCGTGCCAGAGGCATGAACGTGAGCAAGACAGCCCCAGACGTGGAACGCAGACGCGTCACCGGGAGACCCGGTCCAAAGGAGGGTCGGCGAAATCTGCGGCCGCTGGGAGCGTGGCCACAGGTTAAGCTGGTGAGCAGCGTAGCGAACAGCGAACGGCCACAGAAAATGGGGGGCATCGGCATGGATCATGGAGGTACGGGCGACCTCCATGACCAAGACGATGCGGCGCTCAGCAACCCCATTCTGCTGTGGCGAGTCCGGCAAGGTGTACGACTGGGTGATGCCCTCCGCACGACATAACTGTCCAAGCCGACCAGAGGCAAACTCGCCGCCACGGTCAGAGTGGAGACACAACACGGGGAGACCGCGGTGGAGACGCGCAGCCACAACCCACGGGAGAAGAACGTCGGGCACGTCGGCCTTCCGCTCCAGGGGAAACACTGTGGTGTAGCGCGTGTAGTCGTCGACGAGCACAAGAAAGTAGCGCTCACCGAGCGGGCCGGGGACGGGGGCAGGGCCCCAAACGTCCAGGTGCAGGGTCTGAAGGGGGGCAGTAGCCGGGCGCAGTGAGGAGGAGTGTGGGGCACGGCGGAGCCGGCCCTCGACGCAAGGCGTGCACGGTGGCGCAGTCGAGGGAGGAAGGGCGGGGAGCGACGTAGGGAGACCTAAGACAAGTCCGTGTTGGGACATGTGACGCAGACGAGGGAGAGCAGGGTGACCTAAGCAGTGGTGCCAGAGAAGGGACGGGTGAGTGAGGGAACGACACGAGCAAGCTGTAGCAACCTGGGAGGACGCACCAACCGGAGAGGAAGCGGTGTCTAGGGTAAACAGACCGGACACCGGGTCCCGGGGGAACGTCGCAAGGGGGGAACCTGAGACAGCCTCAGAACAGACAGTGAATCGCTCGTGCCCGGGGAACGTGGTGGTGACGCCGAGGTCCTGGAGACAGCCGACACCAACCAGGTTCCTCGAGAACGAGGGAACATGGAGGCCTGTAAGGGAGCCCGAGGGAACTGCTGGACAGGGAAGGGACGTAGAATTGCGAGCGACGACAGGACCCGTAGAGGGGTAAGCGAGAGAGACGACAGCTGGCGTAGCAAGCGGCGTGAGCGCGGAACGGTCGCGGAAGAAGCAGGCAGAAGCACCAGAGTCGAGAGTGAAGGACAGCGCCGCAGTGGCGTGGCTTAGACAAGCTAGGCAGTCCTACGCCTGACGCAGCACGGGAAGCTAGGCTACACAGCGGTGCAACACCTAAACTAGAGAACACAGGGTAATAAGATCCAGCAACACTAGCAGCGTCAGAATACAAAGCATGCAAAGCAGCACCTATCTGATCCATGTCTAACTCAAAGATCGGCACGCCCTGGCGGAGCAGGCTGTGCCAGTCAGGGAGGTCCGGGGCCGGGCCAAAGCGACGACGAAAGAGATCGTCGAGGCGGCGGAAACAGCGGGCAGTCGGGTGCGGGCGGCGGCACAGAGTGCCGCGAAGGGGCCCGGTCTGAAGCTGGTACTGACAGGTGACAGCACCGGAGCCGCTGGTAGACGCCAAGCTGCGCGGGCCGCCACCACGCCACCACCTCCTGAGGTGCCGGGCCAACCAGGCGGGAGGCGAGCCCACTGCTGCGGCGGCTGCGGCTGGGACGGCGGCTGCTGCTGGGACGGCGGCTGCGGCGGGCTGCTCCTGCTGCGGCTGGGGCTGCTGCTCCTGACCACCAAGCTAGTCCCCCAGACGGACTACTCTCACGACCACCAACACCACTACCTGCGCCACCACCCCTACCACCCTGGCGACCACGGCCACGCGGCGCGAGCGCTGCTGCGGGTGGACCGCAGCAGCCGTCTCAGTGAGGGGGTGCCGTGGCGACCGCAGCCGAAACGTCAGTGAACGTGCACTGGGAGGGGGCACAGCCGTGAAAGATAGAGACTGCCGGCGCACCGCTCGACTGAGCGATAGTGCGCTGGCGAGTCTCGATCTCGGTGAGGGTGTCGACAAAGGCAGTGAGAGTGAGGTCAGCCGGGTGCAGGCTAAGGAAGTGATCGCGAGCACTAGCGAGGCGGTCTGGCAGGCGCATGGCGATAAAATAGAGCGTCATGCAGAAAGGGGGGGGAGCGCAGTGAGCTGGGCAGCAGTGCTGGCAGTGCGATAGCGGGTCTCTAGGGCACGCAGGTGAGTGGCAAAGTCTGCGACGGTAGGGAAAGCTGCAAGGTCTGGGAAAAGCATAGGGAAGAGCAGGCGACCAGCAGAAGCAGACGCGGGTGTGGAATAGCGGGCAATAACAGCGTCTAAGTAAGCTTTGGCCGTCTCAATAGTAGCAAAACGCGAGCGCTCAGAGACAGGGAGGGCGTGGCTAATGGCAACCTGAGCGACTGCATCGCGGGAGTCCCAGACCGCACGGGCAAGCGCAGCAGTAGAGAAGGTCTCACGGTCATCAGAGGAGGGATCAGCAGGGAGGGGAGCAGGGTGGGGGGGCGGGGGAGCAAGCCGTCGACATGGACAACCAAAGAGTGGCCATCCTGCGCTGACCTGTAAGGTGGCGGCGGAGATCGGAGAGCCAGGCGGCGAAGTCAACCGCATGGCCCTCGGCGTCCAGTCGGAGCACGAAGTCCGCCATCGTGCAGGGTCAGCGGCACAGCTCCACAGGAACACAGCGACAGCCCCTCCAGCACGGCGGCCGCGAAGCGCCTCAGCACGGGCGAGCAGAGGAGACGGAGCCCGAGGCGGCAGGCAGGACGAGCGGGCGAGGCCAGGCAGGGCGGGGCGGCAGGGCAGGCGCGGCGGGCGGCGGGCAGGAGGCGGCAGGGCGAGGCAGGCGCGGCGGGCCAGGAGGCGGGGGGCCAGGCAGGCGCGGCGGGGCCAGGCAGGCGCGGCGGGGCCAGGCAGGCGCGGCGGGGCCAGGCAGGGCGGCGGGGCCAGGCAGGCGCGGGGCCAGGAGGCGCGCAGGGCCAGGCAGGCGCGCGGGGCCAGGAGGCGGCAGGGCAGGCAGGCGCGGCAGGGCCAGGCAGGCCGGCGGGGCCAGGCAGGCGCGGGGCAGGAGGCACGAGGGGCCAGGAGGGGCGCGACGGGCAGGAGCGCGCAGGGGCCAGGAGGGCGCGACGGGCAGGAGGCCACGGGGCCAGGAGGCACGGGGCCAGGAGGGGCACGACGGGCAGGGGCGCGGCAGGGGCCAGGAGGGGCGCGACAGGCAGGAGGCGCGAGGGCCAGGAGGGGCGACGGGCTAGGAGGCGTGAAGGGCCAGGAGGGCGCGACAGGGCCTAGGAGGGCGGCAGGGGCCCAGGAGGGGCGCGACGGGGCCTAGGTGGGGGCGGCGCGACGGGGCCTAGGTGTACGCGCGACGGGGCTTAGGAGGCACGGGCGGAAGCGGTAGGTGGGGGGGGGGGGGGTCGAACCTACGGGTGATACCATGTCGAGAAGAAAATTGAACAAGTGTTGTTGATAGAGAGAGAGAACAAGGGTATATACCTAAGAGTGTTGTACCCTCTAAGAGGTGACCCTATACAGTTTATACAAATATGAGTTATACATATATTTGACAACCAAGGCCTAATTTTGGATTTTTACTACTCTGATATTGGGGAGTGGCATTTCGCATTACTCTGAAAATCAGAGTGCATCCTCACAGTTTCTCTGATTTGCCAGGGTTTTTTTCCATTTTGAAAAATTTACACTGATAGTGCAGAGGGGAAATTTCCACAACTCTGTGCTACTGGTGTGCACCCTGACAAAGGTTTGTGATAGACGTACGCTTCATTTCAAACACATACATACATTAGTCACCATGCTCATCCGCGTCTCCCTCTGAGGCACTCTCACAAGAGCCACTGTCCTCCTCTGACTCATCGGACTCATCATGCTCCTTGCCCTTGGCAGCATTGCTGCTCCTCTCATAAGCCACTACTTTTGCCTGTCTGCGGTTCTTCTGGCGTCTCCAGATCTCCACGATCTCAGGGTATTCCATGTCGTACTCCAGGAGGATAATGGTCATCAGGTCGCTGAGTCTTGCATCACACACGCTCGTCCTCAGCCAGCTGTTGACGGCGTTCTGCCTGCTGAAACCGCGCTCGCACTCGACGGTGCTCAAGGGCAGAACCGCCATCGCTTGCCAGATCCTCATGAGATTCGGATAGCTCTTGGCCCAATCCCTCGTCTTGAGCATGTTGGCGAGGCCTTGGCCGAAGTCGTCATCAACACGGTGCGTCTTCATGATGTGACAGAAAGTCTTTAACTCCAGCTCAGCTGCTCGACCATCCACTCCTGTGGAAGCGCTCGGGCGGGATTCGAGACATGGAAAGCGAAAACATCGATTAAGAACCATGATGGTGTTGCCACCGTTTTATAAAACATGGATACTTGTATCTTCATATAGCGAGACGACATTGTGAGTGCTTGGGATACGTGCATGGAGGGTTCGAAAACATACATACCAGGTAGCTTGTTGTCAAACAGCTCCAGGTTCGACTTGACCCAAGTGCGCGCTCTTGGCGGACTTCCTGCTTCCCGGACTTCCTGCTTCTTCGGCATGTGTCCACCTTGTACAGCTTCGATCCGGCCATCCGCTTCAATCCCACACTCTCTGGTTCCGGTTCTGCACGGTGTTTCAGCGAAGGCAGTGCACAGCGTGATGCCAGGCCGCCTTGGTGCCACCGTACTTGTGACCGGGCAGGGCGCCCGTCGGTCTATCCCCGCGCCGTGCACCACACCTTGCCTCCATTCTTGTCATAGCTCTGCAGAAACTTGCTGAGCCGCTTGCTCAGCCCGCGCCGAAGGTCTCGCCATACTCCACGTAGCGATGCTTGATGTACGTGACAGTGCGGTCGACTCCTACGAGACAAGGTGATGTCGACCTGATGTGAGGGCGGGGTAATAAAAGCAGGGGAAGATGCGAAGCAGATAAGTTATTGTCGAAATTGAAGAAAGTCCACAATCCAGCACATGACAACAGGCCACCGGCGACATGAAACACAGGACCACGGGATAAAGGATAAAAACATACCGACCGTTCTGGAAAACATGTCGAGCGTGTTGAGCTCAGCGAGGATGTCAGCCAAAAGTATAGACAGAAGTGGAACTTGAGCGTTTTGACCACTGGAACCAGCTTGTGGTTGTACTCGATGAGCACAGCGATTACAGCGCCGAGGATCCTGCAGAGTCATTTTACGGCAACGGACTCAAAACGTCGGGGCTGCAAGGGGAAGACAAGTGTGGCTCGACCTGCATGAACTCACCGATGTGCATACAGTGGCAGCCAACGAGATGCGGAATGCGCACCCGAAGACGCGCTACCAGACCGTTGTGCTCTCCTGTCATGACAGACGCCCCATCCGTGCTGATGCCGCCACCTTGTGAAGTTCGATGGCGCAAGAGTCTAGGTGCCTGAGTAATGCCGTCTGCAGAGCTGCTGCGTCGCACTTGTCGAGAGTAAGCAGCGTCAGGAACTCTGTAATGACTCGCCGCTTCTTCAGGAACGTCGCAAAGACGATGAGGTGTTTGCTATGGGTTCTGTCAGTTGACTCGTCGCAGCTCTATCCGATGAAGGGTGATGCGTGGATGTGCTGCATCTGCTGTGCTTTCAAGTACGCCACCATTGCGCGCACCATTTCCTTGCAGCCATATCTGCACTTGGAAGGGCATGGATAAGCCGGAATTAACTCGATGATTGATACGACAGCGGAGCAGTCACAATTTCACCAAGAAGAGTACCGAAAATCATGAGCCACCCCGGTACTTACTGCATGATGTAGACGCCATAAGTCTACTTCGGAATGTCCTTAACACCCTCCTCTGCCATGAACCCGACGAGCCGCATGAACATGGCGATCGGGGCATCCTCCTTGTATATGAACAGCATAGTTTGAAGTAGACGAATGATCCTCGCGCCGTCAGGGTCGTGCTTCCCGAAGTCCTCCATTTTCTTCTGATTCTCGACCTCCTTCAGGTCTCTTGCTTCTTGACGGCGTTCTCGTGCCTTGTGCTCTCCTCATGCCTACGCATCGAGCCAATCTGGAGATCCCGTCCACCAGCACCGTTGCGCCCGTATCGTGCGTGGTCTTTGCCGTGCTCCATGCAGTACTGCAACGCAAGCAAGGTGCACCATCGTTAGTCTTATCCAGCACTAGCCAGGGGAATTTCGGTAACCAGTCGGCAGTGTACTTCCGTTGCGCGGCAAGATAGGCCTTCGCCATCTTCTCGGCGGGGGTTAAAGAAGCCGAAGGCAGTTCCTGTGGCACGGGCTCTAGCTCTGATGGTGGCGGAGGCGTAGGGGGAGGCGTCGCGAACGGGAGATAAGTCTGGTTGAAGCGACGCTTCCTTTCCGAGGCAGACGCAGGAGTTGAGGCAGGAGTTGATGCCGTTGATGTGGACGCTGAGTTGATGCAGAGACAACAGGTACAACTGAAGGTTCGGCGACAGGACCTTCAGCGTCAACCATAGCCTCTAAATTTCTGTCCCATTCCTCACTACTGAGAGAAGGCAGAGGCTGTGGCGCAATTGGAGCGGTAGCAACTCGACGGAGAAAGTCGAGCCCGCTAAGAGGGAGCGATCTAGGAGTTCGCAAAAGGACAGACTCGTCGCCACCGCCATCGTCGGGCTCACTCGTGCCAGCCATGACGGCAGTGGCACGAGTGACGACGGGCGGCAGCGACGGCGAAGGTAAGCGGAGGTTTTCTTGTGCTAGGACATTGTGAGAGAGATTTGGTGAAGGAGAGGAAGGGAAGGTTGAACAGGACGAGGGTTTCGTTTGCTCTTTTTGGGGTGAGTGAATTGTGGGGGCGCCTCGGAGTGGGTGAGGGAGTGAGGTCGGTCGTGCATGCATGGATGGTGGCTAAGGTCAGCGTGCGGTGGTGAGGGAACTGCTGCCAGCCTTGCAGTGATGCTGCAGTCGTGACTAATCAGCGCGGAGGATGCTGCCAGCAGTGGCAAGGGATGGCAGCATATGACGTGCCACTGCCTGGCGGTACGCGTAAAATGACGCGTATTGCGGGATATTGGGGCAAGGCCAGGTACAGGTACAGGGGAAATCTACAGGTATACCCCTATACACTAACCCTCAGAGGGGTACAAATGGTTACTCTGATATAATCAGAGTAAAATAAAACCTCAACTTTTTTACTCAGGGCACCTAGAGTAGTTTTCAAAAACGACTCTGATTTTCAGAGAAACAGAGTAAATTACTCTGATAAAATAGGCACGGCCAGTGACACGAGTACCAGCGGCAAAAAATAAGCACTAATCGCACCCCATATGCCACATGCCCCTCATCCACACCTCGTTGTCCAACTCCTGTTCTCTTCTCTTCCATGCCTCCCGCGTTACTCTCCCTTCAACGCCTCCACGAACCCTACCCCACATCAAGTCACGCACCCCAAACTGTGCACCTCTCAACGAGAACAAGATTTTGCTCGCCTCCCCTCCAAGCTTCCCCCATCCCCATGCCCATGCTTCACACTCCTCTCTCCCTCCTCCTCGCTCCCCCCCTCACTCGCTTCATCCACAGCGATCCAGCCCTTCCCCCCTCCCGTGGTTGAGATCGGGCTATCAGCACAAGGATCGCCAGAATCGCTGCTGGGGCTGCCGTTGCTGCTGCAGCCACTGCCACCAAGACAGCTAGAATTGGTGGTGCTGGAGTCTATGGCATCCACGTCAGCAGCAGCACCAGCAGCAGCAGGGGAAGCCGAATCAACCTCTCAGCTGCAGCAGCATCAGCAGAAAGGGCGCAGCAGCAGAGTCAGAAGCACAGGTGCCGCTCTTCTCAGCAAAGGCAGAGCAGCAGCGAGAGCGGCAGCAGCGTCATCCTTATGCAGCAGCAGCAAAGCCTGGACTGAAGCCGGGCTCACAGCCCGCTCCCCAAACAGCGCTGCAACCCGTCCGCTACCTCTGAGGGCGAATCCGGAAAGAAGCGCAGAAAGAGCTGCGCGATCTGGCTCTGGGTGGCACGGTCCAGCAGCAGGCGGTAGTCGATTCGGCCGGGGCGAATGAGCGCGGGGGGTCGAGGCGCTCGATGTGGTTAGTAGTCATTATGAGGATGCGCTTCTCCTGCGCCCCGATGCCGTCGATGGCGTTCAGCAGCCCCGAGAAGGACAGGCTGTCGGAGCAGTTGCCGTCGGCTTGGAGCGGTCTGCGGTGAAGGCGGCGTCGATGTCCTCCAGGACCACCAGGTTGCGCTGGTCGCAGTTGGCCATGGCCGTGTGCAGCTGTAGTGGAGGGCGGGAGGGATGCAAGGGATGGGAGGGGGAAAGGTGAGAGGACCGAACCACAAAAGAATATACTTGGATAGCGGCACGGTTTGCATGAGGAATGCTGTGGACGAAGAGAAGTACGAGAGAGGGAGATGGTAGCACCAGGCAGACTGACAAAGGATCACCACAAATCTGCCCCCACGTACCAAGTCACCACCCATGCAATCTCTTACCGAGTCATCACTCATGCCAGACGACGACAGGCTGATGACCGACACGCCCAGCCCCAGCTCCCCCGCCATGGCCTGAATTAGGACGTCTTGCCGCACCGGGCGGCCCGTGGAACAAATACCCCCTCCTGTGGGGAATCCCCGGTCCGAGTACCACTTGGCGGCTGCAAGGAACTCTCTCGCGTCGCCCAGCAGTGCTGACGTGTCGCAATCCAGGACCACGCTGGACATTGGACGGACCTGCTTGTTCCCCCAACCACCGCCAGTTGAACTGCTTGCAGTTCCAGCGATGAACGGCTGTGATTTGCTCTTCTGCTGCTTTGCCATGGCTGCATCTGTAGCGGCTGTAGCACCGCCTGTAGCACGACTTTGCTGGGAGCGTCTATCACCAGCTCTTCCCGACCCATTGACCGGATCAGCTCGGAAAATTCCGCCTCGCTGTCAAAGCTGCCCGGGGCTGTTTCTTCATCTGGAAGAAAACTTTTGAGCCCTGGAAGGTGATATGCTGGGCAGCTTTGAGCTTGGGCATAAATTTGAGTTCAGGCTTCTCGTGATTTGAGCCCGATCCGTCATTGTCCTGCCACTTAATCTGCAGGGAGTATTCCGACGGCTTTAATGTCTTGTAAGAGTCCAGCCACTCCTCCAGCCACTGAAACGCCTGGGTCTCCGGGGAGATGCTAATAGACACGTTCCCGCGCCGCATTAGGAGGCTCCATAGAACCTGCCAGTAGGACATCAGGTCCGGCCGAGTAACCCGAGCGCGACGAGCCATAAGCTGCCCGCGAAGAAATCGTTCTGCAGATACTGACGAAGAATGCCGTCCAGGATAGGCGACGCGGCGCCGACGAGGGTAGTGGCCGAAAGGGTGGAGAGGGGAGACTGGCGAGAGCGTGGCATTGATGACGGTTTGCGCGAGGAAAAATGCCGGCCGGTTGTGCAGACGGATAAGCCGTCAGGTTGAACATGGAGGTGGCATTGTAGGCGGAGAAGTCGGAGCCGTTGAAAGGAGCATCTAACGGTGCAGAAGCAACGGGCAGCTGACCACCGAAGATGCCGGTTTGAGCGGGCAGATTGACCACCGCGAAGCGAGTAAATCCATCATGCTTCCGGTTCCGACTATCTAATCGACGAGCAGCCGTTAAAAGTTCCAGTTCTTAGGGTAGGCCAACAATGCTGCAGCGAGGAGCATCCAGCAAGTACCAGTAGCTACCTGAACCGCTAGTCCTCGGCGGGCTCGCAGCCAATCTGGGGCATTACTGCTGTAGCTTTTCAGGAAGCTCCCTGCATGCGGCAGATTGAGATCGCTGGTGGTGACGGCGACTGCTGCTGATGGTGATCGCCATTCTTCCCTGTCTAATTATATACAACTTCTGATCGCTGCATATGAGTCT
Source organism: Closterium sp. NIES-67 (assembly GCA_027943415.1). NCBI lineage: Eukaryota > Viridiplantae > Streptophyta > Zygnematophyceae > Desmidiales > Closteriaceae > Closterium > Closterium sp. NIES-67. The sequence goes on along the minus strand of BQMB01001473.1, from coordinate 1,512,351 downwards.
CCTTAGGGGAGGCAGATGCCTACGGCGACTACTCGGAGGGACGAACAAGGCAAGGAACTCGAGTTTCGCGCAACCTACACGCGGCTCGAGGGGGATTCGACAGAGGCGTGAAGAAGAGCAATGGCGGAACGAGGAGTAGATCGGAAAACGGGAGAGGAGGAAATGTCGAAAAAAGACCTCGCGAGTTGATAAATTCCCGCATGGAGACAACCCAGCTTGTCATTCACGCGACAATCCCAATGCCGCAACACTAGGCGAGTGTTCCGCCTGGTTACTCGCGACAAACCAGAGACCGCGGTTGACCTGGTTTGGAAACGTTTAGGTTGGGTTGAGTGAGATTCCCTCGAATGTGCGAAAAACAGTGGGTTGACCTGGTTTGGAATCTGGAAGGAGACTGAAGCTAACGCGGGCTGGCGGGGTTCCGCTCACCGTCTGCGGGAGGGAACTGTGCTGATGTGGCAGAAGATGAGGGGAGCGCGGGGTTAATTAGGACGGGAGAGAGGTGCGGGGAGGGTGATTGGGTTAGGCGCGTGCGCGCGGGTCACGCGGATGCGGAAAGCCAGTTTGCGGAGAGGGCGCGTTCGGATTGGGCGGACAGCGTGGCGGGTTTCGGGTTTTGCGTAACTAGTTCGCGTGAACCTGAAGCATCGCGAGTGTATTTGCACGAGTAGAAGTGCTGGTAATCAGAATGCGAAAGGTGGCGAAGTGCCGATGATACACATGAGTCTCTCTACATGTTACTGAATTCGTGTCATCAGGCGAAAGTCTGAAAAGATGCCTGCGCGACGAGCCAGGCGTGGCCCAGCGGCAAAACCGCTGATTGAACTGCTGCCTCGAGATCACTGACATCCATACCAAACCATCATCCAAGTTTCTGCCTGGCACCATTTTCTCGTAGAGCCGGTCCTCTTCTTGGAATGGTTCAAGTCAACTTATACTACGCTCAACTTCCTCGATGATCATTGTCTACACGACGTACAGAAGTAGTATATGGTATAACGAGTCATACACTCTCCAACCTTCATCAGTCTACAGTGTGCTGTTTACGTCAGCACTGCACTGACTGTTCCTCGTTAGGTCACGCCAGGTCCACATCAGACGTTGACCGTTACTGGTGAGGATGTCTCTCTCGTTACGGGGCTTCCGCACGAGTAACCTAGCGAGCGGATCGGCGGCCCCTGATGCCCGTCGTTTCTCACCCTCCGCCCCTTCCCACGCGGCTGTCCACGTTCCCTCCCTGCGCTTCAGCCAGCCTTTCATCGCGTTCCTTGCGTGCTCTCCCCTCGACCGTAATCACGCGGCGCTTCCATGCTCTAGAACCGCGCTCGGCGCTACGACGCGCCACAGTGACCCCTGTCAACCCCGTGCGCAGACAGAACGAACAGCACACGGAGCAACAGCATTAGAAACCCAGGTACTTGGAGCGGCAGCAGCTGCAAGGGGCAAATCGTGAATGATGAAACCAAGGGCGGGAGACAGAGACTGCTGCCACCCCTTAGAGCCGAATCAATCTCTTCTAGAAGCATCACTAACGACGAGCTGCCATGGCAAAGCAAAGCCACAGCAGGCTGGCGCCCCGCAACCCCTCAGGCAGGCTGGCTCGCATCCGCACTCATAGCAGCCGTAACGTCCGTGCTGTTCCCTCTCCCCGTCCCACTCTTACCACCGCCTCGCCTCTCAGCCCACATTCCATCACCTGCAGCACACGAGTGGCGGAGCAACGCAGTGCAGGTGGCGCAACGCATTCAACATTGAGCGAGCTCATCAGCAGCCTGCAGTCGGGGAGCAGATCAACGGCTCTGGCCGTGCCGTTCAGTGGGGCCTCTGCGCCACTGCCCTCCGAGACATTTGACAATGTGCCGCAGACGCTGTCAGGTGCGCTCACTGTCCTCTACTCCGAAGTGTGCAGTCGGGGAGGAGTGCAGTGGCCCTTGTGGCGCCCACCTTTCTCTGTCCCTCTCTCCTCCCTCTCCCACCTATTCCCTCCCTTCACCGTCCCTCCGCACTGGTGACTTCTGAAACGACTCAAATGTCACTTTCCTTTCTCTGTCCTTCTCCCCTACCTCTTCCTCCCTCGCTTTCACATCAACAGAGGAGGACAGGAAGCCGCGGCGCATTCAGAAGCCCAAGTCACCAACAGCGGAGAAGTGCCTCCGCAAGTGCGTGGGCACGTGCATCCGAGGAGGGGCGGGTGCACCTGGGGAAGGACCCATAAACGTTGAGAGGTGAGGCCGTTGCTAGGCTGGAGTGACCTTGTGGGCGATAGATTTTTATCCTGTTCTTTGATTTCAGGCCTCAGGCAGTTGTTTCAAGGGCTTGCCATCCAGCGCAATCCTTGGCAGCCCATCTGAACTCATTTTGAGAACCCTGTGCTGCCCCCTTTCAGGCCCATTGTGGTTTTCAAGTCCGAATTCCGGTCAAGACAGTACTGGTGAGTTGCATCTGAGAGGTGAAGCCAATTTGTGGAGGCAGTGCCACAGACAAATTGTTCCTCCCCTGCATATTTGCTCTATTCTCCAGCCCTATTTTTTCCTAATTATTCTCCTCTGACATATTATTCCTCCTTTCTACCATGTCCCCCTCCTCATGTTCCGATTCCGCTATGTTGGCTGCAGTTTAGTGGAATGCAGTGAGATTTGCAACCTTTTGCCGGATGGAAAGAGCAAGCCTTGATACTGTTTCACTGCCACTTAGTTCACAAGAGACCAATCCTTCGTTTTTGTACTGCAACAAAATGTGTTTGTGTGACAAGTATCACGCTGAGTGTACATTTGTTTTGCGTACAGACGCTGCTCACAACTTCTGAAGGAAATGATATATTATAATAGTGAAATTTTGAGCATTAACTTTTGCATGTTAGACTCATTCGTACAAGACCATTCGTACTGCTACATTTTTTTATGCAGTTCCAGCGGTTAGCCGAAATCCTCGGCTGCACTGTTGCTCGCACCTGGAACCTATCCCAGTTGCTGGCAAGTATGGGGCAACGCCTGGCGAGTGTGGCTGGTGTACCCAGGCTATGAGGCCCACCTGGTAGCAGTTCATTGTGGCTCCGAGTCTCCGAGACCTTGTCCCCAGCAGAACCAGTTGCTCGCAGACTCCTTTTTCGCCAGCTATTCGCGAGCGAGTATGGGTTGTCAATGCAGTCTCTCCAGGGGACTCGCAACAGTGGGAGGACACGGCCCATGTCGTTCACTGGAGTTTGGCGACAGTAACATATGTGACTATGTCGGGAAATTATTGGCGATGGGTTCATGGACGAACAGAATGTGTCCCGTCAAAGCTCGCGAACCATTGTGATCGATGCGCCTCGGCTGAGGAAATTGACTGGAAATGTCTGGCACCTGGATGTTGTGCCAGGAAATTTGCGCGCATCTGTGATTCCAAATCTGCATTTTTGGCGCAGCGTCGGATTAGGAGCGTCCAACCAACCCCATAGTTCCATTCCAACTGACAGCTATTCCAGCATTTGCCATTCCCCCATTTGTTCCCTCCCCCCTACACCCCGTCATTCACGTGCACCTCCCCCACCGCCACTCCACAACTCACCCTAAAATGCCAAGGCCTGCAGAGAACAAGGCCCCAAGGTTTATGTCCCTTTTCGCCTCGCACCTCAAAGCGCACCTAGCTGAGCTTGATCTCTCGACGTCTAAGTGATTCTGGTCGACCAACCTTCTGATTTTGCCGAGGACCCTAGAATCTTCCTTCTAGGACAGCGCAAGCCGCTGCTTACAAACGCAGTTCACTAGTTGCCGCATTTCAGTTCTACTAGTAATCGGCACTTCGCTTTCATGCTGTTGGCTCACGACTGAGAAGTTTCCTAGGAGAGAAATGGCAGGCCACGTTATTCACAGGCGCCGACTTAAATTTTCAATATTCCTTCTCCTTATACTCGCCTCGTCACTCCTCGTAAACCCACTAGCTTCCTCTCGAAGAAGCCTACACCTAGCTGACGCGGCCGACGTTCCGAACCCTAAAGAAACGAAGTTCAGGCGAATCCAGTTCTCGCAAGCGGAGCTCAATGCCGCCGCAACTCTTCGCGGCGGAGAGAAAAGGCTCCGCACCCCACGCGGAAGCGGCGGACCGGCGCAGGTGTCTCAGCGGGAGCGCACGGAGGCGCCAACCGAGCTCCGCACGAACCTCAATGGCGCTGCGATGAAAGTCGCGTCGCTAAGCGAGATGCTCCTCGTACGCCCGCGCGGCGCGCCGCAGGCTCAATCCGCCGCCGCGGCGAAGCAATCGTCGGCGGAAGCGGAAGCTGTCGCGCACTGCCCACAGTTCGAACCATGGTGGGGCGCGCTTTCCGCCATCTCCGCGTGCAAGTGGCGCAGACCCGACTCCGCCGTCCCCGCGGGTCCCTCCTCTCCATCCACCGCGCTGCGCCTGTTTATGGTCGATTTCCTAGAAGACAAGCGTGGCCGCGCGGTTGAGCGCGAGTGCCGCGATCGGCGCTGGATCTGGCCGCGGCCGCTCGTGACGGGCGGGGAGGTCTGTGTCGACGAGGAGGACGAGCTTCGCGTGGACGGGGAGGATATTAACGATGATGACAATAACGACGAAGAGCTCCCGGAGCTGGTGGGCGCGGCGGAGCTGATGAAGCGCGTGCGCTCGGCGCTGGGGCAGAGGCGCGGGGAGCAGCGGTCGCGGCTGGAGGCGAACGAGGCGGATGAGGTGGGAGAAGTGGGCGCACTGGGGGGCGGCGGAGTGCTGCGCTTTAGCGACGTGTTTGTTAACTCTAAAGGGACCGTCTTTAACGAGAGCCACGTGTTTGCCGTGGACGCGTGCGGGCGGGGGCAGTGGCAGCCGCAGGGCGGCGCACAGAACGCGCTGAGAGAATCGATCTCCTTCGCGCCGGGGACTCGCGTGAGCGTGCACGAGCACCTGGTAAATCTCCTGCCGTACGAGCAGGAGGAGGCGGAGCAGCAGGCGGAAGAGGTGGAGGAGGCGGAGATGGCGGAGCGGGGGCTACGCGGGACGGACTGGGTGGCGCAGGCGCGGCTGCACAACGGCAAGGAGCGGCTGCTGGCACGGCTGCTGCCCGCGCTGTACCTGGTGGCGACCGCGCTCATGCCCGCTGCGAGGCAGTACCCGCTGCTGCTGAGGAGCGAACATGTAAGCCCCACCAACATCTAGGTCATGCCGTAAGGTACCAGTATCTACCGAGTGAGGCGCTGCAGCACGCCTCACCTTGCCGTAAGTCTGCGCCCCACACTCCTACCGAGTGGTTCCAGTGCCATGGCTGATCCTTTGCGTGGGAATGCCGGAAGCTGAGGGGGAAACATTGTGTGTGACATAGAACATGAGCATCTGGTTGCAGACCTTATCAGCTTCGTCCCCGCCCCCTTCTATCCCCTCGAAGCTTTTGGGGCATCTGACTCACGGCACTTATCAGCTTCCTCTTGATCTCTATGGTTACCTGCTTCCTGCCCTTGTACTACCCCCTCCACTATAATCACGTGCAGCTTCTGGAGCATCTGGGCCGCAGCATATTCGGGGTGGACCTGGGGTCGCTGTCCGTGCACCACCTGCCGGCCAGCAGACAGCATCGTGAGGGCCATCGCCACCTCTTCTACGCGCAGACACTGTTCATGGTACGCTCGGGCACTGTTCATGGTACGCTCGGGCACTGTTCATGGTACCTACTCTGCTCTTGGCCTCTTCTCTGGCACTGCCGATTCAGCATGCCCATGGATTGCTTCCAACGCTCACCTGCACGCCCCTCCCCACCCTAAACCCCACCCTTTGTCCCACCTCAACCCATTACTAAGCCCCCTCCCTCCCCACCCCCCACCCCCCTCTCCCTTTTCTCTTCCCCCTCCCCAACCCCCCAACAGCCCGTCCATGCCAGCAGCGTGTGCGGCCTCTCCTCCTCTGGCCGCCCGCGCGCCCCCGACGCCCTGTGGCTGGCCCTCCGCGGCTTCCACCTGCTGCCGCCGCAAGGCCTCCCCATCCTCTCCCCGACTGGACCCCCCGCATCCCCGCCTCCGCCTCCCAGTCCGCCCCGCCGCCCCCCACCCGCTGCACCATCTCGTGGTGGGGCGGACGCTGCCGGACGACTGGGTGGTGGTGGTCGATGGTGTGGAGCGCGCACGTGCTGCAGCGCGGCGGGGGCGGCGTGGGCGACGGGAACGCCCGCACGGCGGCGACGCGGCACACGGAGGAGGCCATGGCGGCGATAGCGGTGATGCTGCGCGAGATGTACTCTGAGGCGCGCGTGGTGGTCTACGAGGAGCACCTGCCGCTGCGGAAGGCTAAGGCGCTGTTTTCCCGAGCGATTCTGCTGGTGGGACCCACGTCGCCTGCGCTTTCGAATCTGATCTTCATGCCGTTCAATTCGACGGTGATTGAGATCCTGCCGTACGTTGTCAACCACACGTCAGCCGGTGGTAACCAGGCTGGGGATCTGCAGCAGGAGGGGAAATCTGGTGGGAATCCGTTCAACCACAGAGCACTGCCACGTGGCACTACAGGCTGTCGGAGCGGGTCGGCGTGCATCACCTCCTGTCTGTGTGCGATCCTGAGAGGACCACATGGAGGACAGCGAGATGTGCCACGTGGACGAGGTGTACGCCACAGTAACCGCATCCCTGCGGAAGAACCCAGTGTTACGGGAAGCAACAGGGTTACCACCCATCTCCTTCCCTCCTGATGACGTCAGCCGACTGGGTGATTTCCGGGATTTCATCCCGGGATCGAGGCTGCGGAAGGGACGGGCCAGGCGGCGGAGTTTCGGCGGTGGGCGGAGTGCGTGGCGGAAAGGGGGGAGTGGCGCTTCAACGCCACTCCGCGGGTGCTGCCCTGGCCGGAGCACGGGTCGGAGAAGTGTGACTCGGAATGGGAGGCTGCGGGGGGAATCGCGGGGTCCAAAGCGGATAAGGTCGCGGCACGTGGACCACCAGCCGCAGCCGATTGGAAGGTTCGAGATACGCTCAAATATGAGTGGGTGGTCCAACAAACAAGTGTCCGAAGGTTACTAGTTTCGGAGCAGCCCAGCTGGCAGTGCCTAGTCCTGAGGTGCTGGACCCTCGGGAGTTACTCTCGAGGTTTGACGGTCGCGGCTTGTGCGAGCTGGCAAGGCGGAGGAAGGGTGGGCTGCGAATTGCGTTTCTCGGGGACTCCTTATCTCGGGAATCCACGTCAATTTTGTGAACAACATCGTCAAGCATATTCCGAAGCCGGCAAACGTTATAACGAGGCGCAAGTGCATGACGTGGACAACCATCCTGGGATCGAAGGTGGACCTGACTTGTATGGGATACACGTTTGAGGGAGCTGGGTGCCCAGGGTTGAGTGTACACTATGTGGCTAACATGCGACTAATTCCGGTCAATGAGGAGAAGCTGGAGCGGATTCGATGGATCAGTACCCCTTGGATGGAGGTTCCTGGCATACGTGACTCAGATGTGCTTATCATCAACCGTGGAGCGCACTACAAGGTGAACGAAAACGTGGTGGAATCGGTGACAAGGATGATGCGCTTCATTCGTTACAATCACCCTGAGAAGCTCGTGATCTACAGGACCACGGCACCGGGCCACCTCAACTGCTTGGAGAACACCAAACCCCTAAAAGAGCGGCAGGATCCTAATCAGCTGCCTTTCAAATGGGGCAATTTCAAGCTTCAGAACGAGCTTGTGAAGTCTATAGTGGAGGAGAATGGTGGAGTGTACATGGATGTGGACCCTATGACGGCTCTCAGAGCAGATGGGCATAGGGGGATGTGGGAGGCACACGGCTGGATTGCCTGCACTACTGCTCACCAGGGCCCGAGGATACATGGTCCCAGTTCATCTACAACATCATCATGAGGCTCCTTCCACCACAATAAATGTTAGGTGCTAGGCCTAGCCTAAAGCATCATTTGATCTTCATCCGATTATCTAATGAAATTTCCGTTGAAGGGCATTCCTCAGAGTGAGGGCCAGGATGCACCTTGTTAATGCTAATCTGGTCCTCATATGCGATGGTTCTTCAGTTACCAAATGAAGCTGGCCCTAAGTGCACAGGTCTATGTACAGCTATTATCAGGGCAATAACGAGTACGATCCTCACCGAACCTGCTGACCACCACCAACCAACCAGTTTCCAGCGAAGCGTCAAGCTTGAATGCGAAGCTGGCTCCATTCTGTCGGATTGTTTCCGCAGCTGGTTTTCAAGCAGGGACTCTAAAGAATATGATAGACGCGGACGCGAATCAGAATGATGCATTCACCTCGCCACCCCTCTTTCTAGAAGAGCACCAGCTTCAACGGGAAGCGAGCTTCAGAGTTCGTTGTTCGTCCTGTGTCTCCTTGAATCTCAGCGATTGCAGATTGTCTTTCCAATTCAGTCGCACAGTGTGTCGCCTGATGCGAGAGCGACGGTTACATGGCGACGATGCAATGTTCAGCGGCGCTACTACTAGTAACCGTCTGGGCTGAGAACGATTTTATAGAAAGACGTGCGACCGTTTTGCGAGATTGCAACGATTATGCAGCTATTATAGCCATTTGTAGCTTCGGACTAGTCTAGTATCTTCCCGATAGTCCCGGCCTCGTCCGTCATCATGACCGGGAGGTACCTCCTATGAAATTATTCTCCCTCTAACAACCACGTCGTCGCACTGTCGGCAATATCGAGAATTCTCTGGTCCTCTGAGAAATTATGCTCCCCTAACACCCCATGTAGTATAGTCCAGCCATAGCATCGTCTAATATGGCTAGGGGTACCTCCAACCACGTGGTCGCGCTGTCGGCAATATCAAGGCGTCTCTGCTCTTCTCATGGATCATTCTCCTCCTCACACCCCATCCGGAGCGTTCTAACCGTCCCCTGCACTTTACTGTACTTTCCGGTAGCGGAAACGGGTTCATTCTTAGCGGAGCATCGCATGCCGCGTCCGGCATCGACAGCGCCAAGCCTAGGCGAACGCGGGTGCTGCGACCAGACTCCGCTCCGCGGCTCCCCTTGCGCGCACAGCCCGCAGGTTCTACCGCTCCCGGGGCTCCGCAAATGCTCGCTCCGCTGCTCCGCTTCCGCCCACAGCCCGCGGAATCAGTGGAACCGGGCAGCACCAGGAGGACGCGGTGGCGGAAAGACAGGCGCGAACAAGCGCAGTATGAGGAGCAGAAAGATAAGCGGGACGAGCGGGACGAGCGGGAGCAGCGGGAGCAGCGGGAGCGGACCGGAGCGGCGGCGGCGCTAGAAGTACAGCTACAAGGATCGTCCATGGAGGTTCTACCGTTGGACGACCTCATTCGAGCGCCAAGAGGCGCGCAGCAGCTGCAGTGGCAGCAAGCGCAGCAAAGGCAGGCTGCTGACGTGGCATCTTCGCCAGGAATGTGTCCGGATTTCCAGCCGTGGTCGTTCTTCGCGCCTAACCCCCCCTCGCCGCACATCCACGCGTGCTCCTGGCGGCCCATGTCAGACGGCAATACGTCTACTGTTACCGTTGCAGTCAGCAAGCGCGGTAACAGCGCTGGAACTGACTCCAGCGGCGACAGCAATGCGGTTCTGACCGGACTGTCTGAATTCATGCGGCGGTTTCTGGCGGACAGGGAGAGTGGAGCGCACGGCAGCAGCAGCCGCGCAGTGCAGCAGGACTGCCGGCACTGGAAGTGGCTGTGGCCGCGCCCCCTGGTGACACGTGGCGAGCTGTGTTTGGACGAGGACGAGGTGCGGGGATTCGTCATAGAGAGCATGCAGAAGGAGCAGATGCAGCAGGCGCAGGCGCTTTTGAAGGATAAGAAACGAAGGCTGGGGATTCAGGGGCTGCAGGGGCAGGAGGGGAGTATGGAGGAGGTTTTAGAACCAGATCCTGGGGAGGTCTTTAAGCGCACCCAGGAGGCGATTAACTCCATCTTGGCGGCGCGGCAGGAGCGGGTAGTGAGTAGTAGCAGCGGGGGGCAAGAGGAGGAGGAGGAGGAGGAAGGGATGGGCGTGATAGGGCAAGGCGGGGTGGTGATGCTGAGAGACGTGTTTGTGGACGGCAGAGGCGCCGTGTTCAATGCGACCCATGTGTTGGCGCTGCATGGGGCGTGCACGAGGGGAGGCGGCAGGAAGAGACAGCAAGCAGCAGTGCAGAGAGTGAAGAAGGTGAGGCGGGCGGGTGGGGGTGTTTGTGATCGGTAGACGCACCGTGTTTAATGCGACCCATGTGTCCATGCGACCCGCTCCCCCGCTCCCCCGCTCCCCGTTTTCCAGTCCATCCAGTATCCCCCAGGCACCCCTGTAAGCCTGCACGAGCACCTCGTGAACCTGCTGCCATACGAGCAGGAGGAGGACGGGGAGGAGGAGAGTATGAACCCGGAGGCAGCAGCCAGTGGCAGTGTGCAGGGGGGCGAGTGGGTGGCACAGGCACGCTTGCACAGCGCCAGGGAGCGGCTGCTGGTGCGCCTGCTGCCCGCGCTCTTCCTGCTCTCCTCGTCCCTCATGCCCGCTGCACGGCACTTCCCCATCCTGCTGCGACACCGCCACGTGAGTTCAGGGGGACATGGGCACAAGAAGTGGTGTGTGGGGAGTGACCTGGTAGTGCGTGCACTGCTCTTCCTGTTCTCCTCGTCCCTCATGCCCGCTGCACGGCACTTCCCCATCCTGCTGCGACACCGCCACGTGAGTTCAGGGGGACATGGGCACAAGAAGTGGTGTGTGGGGAGTGACCTGGTAGTGCGTGCACTGCTCTTCCTGCTCTCCTCGTCCCTCATGCCCGCTGCACGGCACATCCCTATCATGTGATAAGACCCTCCCCTACGCTTACAACACCGTCATGTGATAAGACCCTCCCCTACGCTTGCAACACCGTCATGTAAGCGTAGGGGAGGGTGGTGAAGGAGTGTAGCCATTTAGCGTTTAGGGAAAGAGGACAAAAAAATCGACTCATACACATACCCACTGCACGGCACATCCCTATCATGTTACAACACTGTCATGTGAGCGTAGGGGAGGGTGGTGAAGGAGTGTAGCCATTAAGCGTTTAGGGAAAGAGGACTCAAAAATCGACTCATACACATACCCACTGCACGGCACATCCCTATCATGTTACAACACTGTCATGTGAGCGTAGGGGAGGGTGGTGAAGGAGTGTAGCCAATAAGCGTTTAGGGAAAGAGGACTCAAAAATCGACTCATTACACATGCCCGCTGCACGGCACATCCCTATCATGTTATAACACCGTCATGTGAGCGTAGGGGAGGGTGGTGAAGGAGTTTGCTGAGGGACATTGTGTGTGGGATTGGATTGGATTGGTTGGTTGGATGGTCCCGCACTCTCGTCTCCTTTCGTTTTTCCTCAGTGGTCGTCAAGGTTGTGCGGGGTTGCACCGAGACCATGCAAGGAGCCTCTGACAGCTGTTAAGTGAAGGGCAGAGAGCAACCAGCGATTATAGCCTTAATGTTGTGCCTCAGGCTGATTTTCCGACGCCCTTCCCCTGTCTCTGTCATCTACCACCCCCCACCTTCCCTTTCCCCTCCCTTCCCTTCCCCCCCCCCCCCCCTTCCTTCCCTGCTACCCTCCCCCGTCATCAGCTGCTGGCGCATCTCAGCTCGGATTTCTTCGGTGTTGATCTCGCCTCTCTCTCTATCCACCACCCTCAGCCTTCCTTCACGACAGCAGCAGCAGCAGCAGCAGCAGTGGCTACGGCTCTTATGATACTCCAGCCAGTGATCCTGACCCCACCACCAGCACCATGCCGCCCCACCTCTTCTTCGCCCGAACTCTCTTCCTCCCCATCCACTCCCCTAGCCTCTGCGGCCTCGCAGCATCACCCTCCACCGCACTCCACTCCTCCCCACCGCTCGCCCCCGACGCCCGGGGGCTCTCCCCAGCCCCCGACGCCGTGTGGCTGGCCCTGCGAGGCCTCCACCTGCTGCCACCGCAAGGCCTTCCCATCCTCTCCCCCGACTGGACCCCCCGAATCCCGGCCTCCCTGCAAGACGGCTCGCCTGAACTTTCACCTGACGGCTCACCTGAAGTTTCACCTGGTGTTTCCCCTCACCTGGTGGTGGGGCAGTCGCTGCCGGAGGACTGGGTGGTGGTGGTGTCGGTGGTGTGGAGCGCCCATGTGATGGAGGGGGGGGGCGGGGGGGAGGGTGTGCGGGAGACGGAGGCAGCCCTGCATGTGATTATAGCGATGCTCAAGGAGCTGTTCTCAGACTCACGAGTGATGGTGTATGACGAGCACTTGCCTCTGCACCAAGGTAGGTGACGGTGTGGCAGAGGCGTAGGCAAAGGCATGCATGGGAGACGAAAGCAGCCCCGCTTTTGGTCGCAGCAATCCTCAAGGAACTGTTCTTTCAGATAAAAGAGTGATGGTGCATGATGAACTCATGCCGCTGCACCAAGGTTTGACTGGTACTTTTCTTTATTTCTTTTAGGGGGGGGAGCTTGGGGCTCTTGTACTGATGAGGCCCCTTTCCGCCTTTCGTCTCTTGAGCTGCGTGTTCGTCTCTTGACCCATAAGCCCTCTCTCCCTCTCTATTCCTCTTCCTCTCCTGACGCACAAAGCATCTCTTCCTCTCCTGACGCACAACGCATCTCTTCCTCCCCTGACTCATGACGCGCCTCTTTCTCTCCTGACTCATAACGCATCTCTTTCTCTTGCTTTCGATTCCCTCCACTCTCGATTTCACATGCAGCCAGGGCGTTGTTCTCAAGGGCCATTCTTCTGGTGGGCCCCACATCGCCCGCCCTCTCCCACCTCCTCTTCATGCCCTTCAACGCCACCCTCATCGAACTCATCCCCTACCCCGTCACCCGCCCCCTCCCCTCCCTCCCCCTCTCCCTCTCCCTCCTCCAACCAAACCTCAAGAAAGCACCACCTGATCCGTCCCCGGCCGCCGGCCAACCGAGCGCCGCCACTTGGCACAGCCAGCTGGCGGAGCGGCTCGGGATTCGGCACTATCTGAGCGTGTGCGACCTCTCATGGCTGGACAAGAGCACGGGGGAGCAGTGCCATGTGGACGAGGTGTATGCTACAGTGCTCGCTACACTGCGCAGGAACCCGGCACTCCTTGCACTCACAGGCATCCCCCCCATCTCCTTCCCACCTGACACATTCCTTCTAGATACCAACACCACCACCAGCACCAGCCCCAGCAGCTGCTGCAGCAGCAGCAGCAGCGGTGCCAGCTTTAGTTTCCTGTATGCTGATATCAGCAGTAGTTTCGTGGATTTCCGGGATTTTATCCCGGGGTCGAGGCTGCAGAAGGGGGCGGGCCAGGTGGTGGAGTTTCGGCGGTGGGCGGCGTGCGTGGCAGAGAGGGGGGAGTGGCGCTTCAACGCCACCCCGCGGCTGCTGCCCTGGATGGAGAGGGGCTTTGACAACTGCGACCTCTACCATGTCAGGGAAAACGGAGGCTTGGCCGGAGCTCCTGCCGACGCTGTCGCTTTGGATCGGGAACTGAGTCGGGAGGAGAGGGAGAAGGCCTGGAAGGTGAGAGACGTGCTCAAGTACCAGTGGGTCGTGCCCGCTGACAGGTGTCCGCGGGTGGTTGGTGCAAAGCCAGGGGCGCTGGCGCAAGCTGTTCCGGGGTCGGAGGTGCCAGGGCCAGATGAGCTGTTTTCGCGGTTTGACGGGCGGGCACTGTGTGAGCTGGCTGGGAGGAGGAGAGACGGGCTGAGTGTCGCTTTCATCGGGGACTCGCTGACCCGGGAGGCGCACATCTCCTTTGTGCACAGCATTGTAACGCACATGCCGAAGCCGTCGAGTGTGATAACCAGAGAGGACGGGGCTGTATGGGTGGGGCAGCTGTCCCGAACGAAAAGCCATTATTACACCCGAGCCTCATACCGATTTGATGAGGCGGGGTGCCCGAACCTGCAAGTGCATTACGTTGCGAACCGGCGGCTGGTGATGGTTGGGGAGGAGAAGCGGGAGCGGGTGAAATGGATTAGTACGCCTTGGATGGAAAGCTCAGAGGTAAGGGGAGCGCATGTGGTGGTGCTGAATAGAGGGGCTCACTTCAAGCCTACGGACCATGTGGTGCTTTCGGTGTCTCGCGCGCTGCAATTTCTCCGGTACAATTACCCCGAGAAGCTGCTTGTTTACCGGGCTACGGCCCCGGGTCACCTCAACTGCAAGGATGCCGCTGGGCCCATCTCAAAGCGGCAAAATGCGAGTGATTTACCCTACCATTGGGGAGAATTCAAGGCACAAAACGAGGCGGTAAGGCCGATAGTGGAAGGCATGGGGGGCGTGTTTATGGATGTGGATCCCTTGAGTGCCTTGAGGCCCGATGGGCATCGAGGGTTTGTTGAAAAGATGGATTGCTTGCATTATTGCTTGCCGGGACCGGAAGACGCATGGTCTGAGTTCCTGTATAATATTATACAAAGGCTTGTTCCTGTATAATATTATACAAAGGCTTGTTCCTGTATAATATTATACAGAGGCTTGTTCCTGTAAAGTAGGCTTTGTATAATGTGGTGCATGCTTGTATAATAAGGTGTAACACAATGTGAAGCTGTACATCTGTTGTAACAGTAACAGGTTTTACTACAGGTGTCCAGTTGTTAGGTGGTGGTCAGTCTACTCTAATGAAAGGACCATATAATATAACCCTCTCACACAATCAGATCAAGAAAGAACCAACCCATTGTGTGCTGTGCTCTTTTCTTGAAGAGGCAGCAGCACAGGTAAACAGAAGTTAAGACGCTACATGACGAGCCAGTCAACCTGAAAGAATGTCAAACGCTGAGTGCAATGGTTGACATTTTTTCGTGCAAACAGACAGCAGAAGTCGACGAAAGCCAACAGTGGTCAATTAAGGCGAGTCAACGTGGAAGAAGGTGGAGAGGGTGAGATGGTTGACATTCTTCATTGCACAAGTCAACACAAGTCAACCGGAGTCAACTGTGCTTCAAGGCGAGTCAACGCGGAAGAAGGTGTAGGAGAGGGTGAGATGGTTGACGTTCTTCATTGCTGGGTCGCTTGCAAACTCGGGATCAATGTAGAAGAACACCTGGGGGGGAGGGGGAGTTGGGGGGGGAGAGAGATAGGAAGACAGGTAACAAAAAGAGGGCATAAATGTAGAACAGCTGGTGGGCGGGGATAGGGAAAGGGGCCAGGAAACAGCATCGGGAAATTACCTAGTTGGTGGGGTGTGAGGAGGGGAGACGGAGTGCGAGACGTGACAGGGGAGGGCTATGATAAGGAATTCTAATACTCACGGGCATGTCGATGGTCTCTCCAGGTTGCAGGCGCTGCTCCTCAAAGCAGAAGCACTGGATCTTGTTGAAGTAGATGCCCGCCTAGCCGGGATGGCAGGGAGGGGGGAGAGGACAAATAGGAGGGGAGGAGGAAAGAGAGGAGAGAGGACGCACTGGGTCTTGTTGAAATGGATGGCCACCTAGGGCAATGACAGGATGCGGGGGACGATGGGAAGAGATGTGAGAAAGGGAGAGGCAGGAGGCAAGAAGCACTGGGTCTTGTTGAAGTAGATGCCCGCCTGGCAGGAATGCAGGGAGGGGGGAGAGGACAAATAGGAGCCTCTGGCTCGTTGAGGTTGTTGAACCTCCAAAAGTGATCTTGCATAGTTAGTGAGGAACCACAATTGAAGGGACAAGCGAGGGCGAAAAAGAGGCAGTGAAATGTTAAAGGCGTTTATGAGAGCAGCACGATGCCCAAGCACCAAAAGGTGCAAGGACTAGCGTACCCGTGCATCTGACATGGCATGTGGAAATGATTACCGCTATGATACGTTTGACATGGTGTGTGAGCAACATGCTTTCACGGGCGAGGCATACATCAATTGGCGAGACATACCTTCATGGGCGAGACATTGTAGGTGCTGACTCCTGTGATGGCTTTGTCACTCTTGTTGTGGGCTGTGTAAAAGGCGAGCGTGCTCTGGCCAGGCCTCACCCGAACCTGCAAAAGAGGCTCGGAACAAGGGGCACATGGAGGGTTGGGGAAATAGATTAGGCAGCATCGGAAAGCTGGCAGTTACCTGAAGCTGCATAGAGGAGGCTGCGGTGAATAGGAGACTCTTAGAATGAGGTATGCCATGCAATGTCCAAGTTGCCATGCGATGCAAAGTGCCACGGCATGCAAAGTGCCACGGCATGCAAAGTGCCACGGCATGCAAAGTGCCATGGCATGCCATGCAAAGCGCCAAGCCTACCTCTCTCTGAGTGGGGATGAAGCGCCATGGGAGCCCCTCTGCCACGTCAGCATTGAAATGAATGACAATCTCTCTAAGGTGCACGAGCGGAGGGGGCAGCAACCAGAAGAGGCAGGTGCGAGGCAAAAGAACAAAAGAACAAGAAAACAAAAGAACAAAAGAACAAGAGAACAAAAGAACAAGAGAACAAGAGAACAAGAGAACAAGAGAACAAAAGAACAAGAGAACAAGAGAACAAAAGAACAAGAGAACAAAAGAACAAGAGAACAAGAGAACAAGAGGGACATCAATGAAAGACGTGGGGAATAAGCGGGTGTGGAAGGAGAAAAGAGGAAAGAGAAATGAGGAAAGAGAGATGAGGAAAGAGGATGACGATGTCTCTAAGGTGCACGCGGGGGGGGATAGCAGCCAGGGGGGTGGGCGAAAAAAGCAAGTAAGGGAGATTAGTGAAAGACGTGGGGCGTGAGAGAACGTGGAGAGAGACACTCCTGGCGAACACGGGCGCCCGGCGGCTCTTCAACGCCGATCCTAGTTCCTACCAGACGGCGAAACCCCTTCACTAGTTTCGCCAGGCCCTGGCCTACCTGGGGAAGGTCAACGAGGCCGCCCCAGAATAGTTTCCCCCCGTGGCTGCCCTCGATGCCGACATGGCCCTCGGTGATTGCTTTGCTGTTGCGGAGCCCCTGGGGGAGGGGAGCTCCTGTAGGCCCGGCCCCAGCAAACATGCACGTACCTCACTTGTCCCGACCTTGCATGCATAGCCTGTACCTCGGCTTCTCTCAATACACGGACCGCTTGAGAGAGAGAAACGAGGGAAGGAGACAGGCCGCCAGGCAAGGTGATGTGGGGATGAGGGGAGGACGGGAAAGCCGAGGAGGTGGGAGGAGAGGAAGGAGAGGGAAGCCTCGGGGAGAGAGGAGAGAGGAGGGCGAAGAGGAGAGAGGAGAGAGGAACTTACTTGGCAGCAGCTGCGTTCTTGTCTGCACTCTGCCTTGCCACTTTCTCCTCCACTGTCTGCTCGTCCCAGCACAAGAAATTGCAACAAAAAGAGCATAGCACCACCGCATCAGGACACTGCAGCGACAACAAATCACAGAACGACGACTTGCGATATCAGTAAGAGTAATACAGAGGCATACAGAGGAGTGCCAGAGGTGTACAAAGGCTCTTCACTGTGAGCCATTCCCCATTCTTCCATTCCCACTCCGGCCCCCAACCTCTCACCACTCTCCTCTGCGTCGTCCCCCCGAACCCATTAGTTTGGCAGAAGAGCCGGTAGAGCGGCACAGAAGCATAGGTAGGCAGAGCCCAGCATGGCTACTGGCCGCTCTACCGGGCCAGCATTGCCAGCGCGGCAGCCACGAGGTACATCAGCTGCGACTGGTTCGCCTCTGCCTGCCCTCTGCCTGCCCTCTGCCTGCCCTCTGCCTGCCCTCTGCCTGCCCTCTGCCTGCCTCCCTGCCGGCCCCCCTGGTTCTCACCTCGCTCCTCTGGGCCGTGCCCCCTCATTCCCTCACTCCCTTATATCCCGCATCCCCCATTCGATCCCCCATTCAATTCCGCATTCAATCCCCCATTCGATCCCCCATTCAATTCCGCATTCAATTCCGCATTCGATCCCCCATTCAATCCCCCATTCAATTCCCCATTTCGTACCTCTTTCCTCTGAGTCGTCCCCCCAAACCCAGTGGCCTGGCAGAAGAGCCGGTAGAGCGGCACAGACGCATAGGCAGCGCCCAGCATGGCCAGCGCCGCGGCCACGAGGTACATCAGCTGCGACTGGTTCGCCTCTGCCTGCCGCCCTGTGGGGCCGCTTGGCCCGAACCTCCGCCGAGCCTGCTGGTTCGGTGATTGGTGGTCCGAGGCCTGGGGTTGAGCTTGCTGGGGTTGGCTTGGTTCGGCTGGTTTGCTCTCTTGCGAGAGAACGGAGGTGCCTGAAGCGAGGATGAGAGAGGGAGTTCGGGTGAGGTGGAGCAGAAGCGGGTTTTGCATGCCTGCACGCATGCATGTATGCATGTATGCATGTATGCATTCACAGCATGGCATGTCGTCAGGTGCATGCATTCACATCACACCATGGCATGTCTTCACGGTTTGCTTAATATTCTACTTCTCCCACAGATGCATGCACCCATGATATGACACGTGGCAGTGACCGCCAGCCAATAGGGGAGGAGCATCACCATGATGGAACGACGCGGATGATGCTGACGTGGCAGTGCATCCCGCCAGCACAGCAGCAGCAGCAACTCCCTGACGGGTGCCTTGCGGATGCCACGTCACGCGCCAACATACCGGGGAATGCGGTAGCTGTGCAGCTGTGATTAAAGCCTTTAGAGGCGCCTCGAAAGGTCGTGGAGGTGTGACTAAAGCGGGGGGGGAGAACTCATGCTGGTGTTGGGAAGACAAAGGGGTGGTATAGTATCGAGGGCACAGGGGGCTTCGGTAGGGAAGCTGCGGCGAAATCGAGGATCGTTCTAGTAACGGGGAAATGTAACTTTGTGCGGGTAAACTGGTGGCATGCGGGATGTGCTCGTAACGGGGGGTGGCGAGAGTGCTTAAATCGGAAAGGCGCGATCGGAGCGCGGAGAGCGCTTTACGCAGGAAGTGGCGGGATGACGCCATCGGCCATGCAGCGCGTGCGCGCAGGTCAAGCAAGTCAAGCCCAATCAAGAGAGTCGAAGGAGTGGCGTGATGGCGAAGGAACCCTGACGCGGCGGGCGCGGCTGCGGCGGCGGCGGCCTTATGGATGATCGGGACGCGGAATGGTTATGGCGGATGGGAGGCGGTGTGGACGACGGTGAATGCGTGTCAAAATAAGCTGTGGGGTGAAGAGGCCAACATAGACTCATGGAGAAAAACAAAATGACCACCAGGAGGATTCGATCCCTAGAGCTTGAAAACGTGGCAGCGAGGGAAGCTCAGAACGAAGCTTCCACAAGGATTTGTTTATGCGTGCTGGATTTGTGATGGGGCTGTATCATTCATCAATATTGTAACATATGGGAAACCAATGTGGTGTACACCCAGAATATGAAACACACAACTAGCAGCAACAGGCAGGAGTTCTCCTCGCTAAAAGCTTTTGTAGTGATTCTGCGTGATTCACGGTACCGCATTAACCAATAGCGTTGCACGGAACCCGAACCGGCTCGGAAGAGCCAGTCGACCGTCGATGCTACTTTTGTGTGCGCGTACCTCACATAAAACGTCCAGATTACCGTCGATTTGGACATTTTCAGAACAAGCGCAATGCCCGCCGCTTCGCATGCTTCGCTGCCGCAAACTTCGAGCTGCATTCACCCTGGATACACGAGAGCACCAACACACACACTCAGAAATCGCGTTCCCTCCCCTCCGCTCCCCTTCCTCACATTGGACAGGGGGGCAAATCCGGGAGTCCAGCAAGACATTTCCGCCATCGCAAGACAGTCCCCCTTACGAAACCACAACTTCCCTGCTCTCGATCGCTAGCAGCAAGTAGTGCTCCTTTACCCGTAGAAGATGTCGCCCCTGCAACCAGTTTGAAGGAGATTCCCTATTGCTGTCCTTGCTACACGTGCATGTCATCCGGCCTTATCTTTGCTAGCGGAAGCTACGAAGTACAGACACTAATGAAAAGCCATGGTCGATGCTGGCAGTGAAGTACGGGAACGTAACGCGACATCCGGGGTCCATTGCTACTAGCTCACGCGTAACTCAAAACCTCTACTAATTTAAAGAGTCACGCTTTCTGGCACCACGAGAACGACGCGCCAAGCGCGAACGGAGTCTTCCGCGGATATCCACGTTGAACCTAACTAGCTACGAGAGCGGCGCGCAATCGGGACCCCTCGCTTTCACCTTCGCGGGCGACAAATGGCTCTCGGCGCAAGAGACAGAATCCGCGAGTTACGCCAAGGCGCTCCCTCGGCCTTTCGTCCACGATTCGCAGCGCCAACACCGGTGGCCTGGGAGCTCATTGCGGCTACAATGGCGGCGACTGCAGCCACCGGTGCGTCACTGCATCTCCAGTTCCGAATTCGAAGGTCCGAGCATCAATTAAGCTTTCGAGTGATCCAGACTCCGTTATTCTTCATTCACGCTCAGCTGCCCAGACGATAGACGAGACGACGATTCCGTTATTTGTCAGGATCAAAGGGCTTCAACCTCAAGCATCCCCCCCCCCCCCCCGGGTCCCTTCCTTTCTACGCGTCCCTCTGCGCAGGAGCTGGAGCCACTGCGGCAGCCATGGATTTCAATCTGCGCACTCGGTCTCAGGCTGAAACGGCAGTGCGAGCGCGCCTCCGCGGGGAGCCCAGCTACACCGCACCACGACGAGCGCTGGCAGACAATCAAGGTAAGCCGCGTATCAGTGCGAGCTCGCACGCATTGAGCCTTCGAGTTCGCATGTTACGCCTTGAGTTGGTTTTTGAGATTTCTCAGTAACCAACTCGCTTCGGGACGAGGTGCTTTTGGGGGAAGACAAGAATTTCGAGCCTCAGGTAAAAAATTTAAGATGGGTGGCAGGTGGTGTAGACGTAAACAGAACGGTCAGTACGCGGTATAGCGCGGTATTCTTGCTCGTTCAAGTGTCAAGCCCGGTTTAAACCTAAAGCACCGCATCCTCAGGCTGAAACGGCAGTGAGAGCGCGTGTTAGCGCGGGGAGCCCAGCTACACAGCGCCGCGACGAGCGCTGGCCGGCAGTCCAGGCAAGCATTTGATCTGCCCGCCGCCCCTTGTCGCAAAGATCCTTTGAGCGCTTGCAGACAAGACAACCAAGGTTAGATTTGGATTCACGTACGTGAGTCCCAAGTACTAGTTGACTTTTGAGTCGACTCAAAAGTTATTGCCTAGTGGTTGGCAAGGCCCCAGCTCCCATCTGCCGCCGTCGGATTCACATCTGTTCTGCATTGACCCCTCCGCCCGTTCCCGCTTCTGCTTCGGCGTCCGTGTTGCATGCCGTCCCACCGGCGGGCCCCATCGTATCAGTCGGATCGTCCTTCCAAGAAAACATCTTGAGAAAAGCATCTTCTCATTCAGCCCGCACGACATCGCTCGTTTGAGAGCCCGTCGCTTTTTTTTTTCCCCCCAAGCAAAGCCTCGTTTAGTATGATCCCGCATCCCCTCTTTTCCCCCCGCCTTCCGGTTTCTGATTTCTGTCGTTACCGTCCGCCCTTCTCATCTCGCCTTCCCCCATCTCTGCGCTCATCTCGCCTTCCCCCATCTCTGCACGGCACTGCAGAGAGTGCTCTCAAGATCAGCCAGACGGCGCTCATCGCTATCCTCGCTGTTAGCAGCACCCTTATCGTCTTCGCCCTAGCAATATGTAAGCTTCGTTAACTCGTTTCCCGCCCGCATGCTTCCTTTTCTCCAGCTCCAATGCTCCTCCCATCCCCACTCCCCTCTCCCCTCTCCCCTCTCTTCTCTCTCTCCTCCTCCTCCTCCTTTCAAGATCCTTCCTCCTTGAGTTTCTTTCGCCGTCGCTAACTTCCGCCATTTCCCCCTCCTTCTTTACCCACCCTTCCCTTTCCGCCAGTGCTATACTGCTGCTGCCTCCGCCAGCGCAACAACTCCGCCAAAGGGGGAAAGGGCGCGCGGAAGGGGGTCAAGTTTGCGGGGGACGTGCGCGTGACAGTAGCAGGGGGCGCGGGGGAGGGGAAACGCGGGGAGGCGGGGGCCAAGGGGAAGCGGGGGGGTATCATGAAGAAAGGGGCTGAGGGGGAGGATGGGGGGGCGGAGGGGGGGGCGGAGGCGGAAGCGGGTGACGGGGGGAGCGTGCGGAGCACAGGATCCGCGGATGGGCTGACGTGGTCCGCCAAGAGCGTGGGCGGACTGACAAGGGTGGCGGAGGAAGGGGAGGAGGGGGAATGGGGACGAGAAGGGGAGGATGATGAGGAGGAGGAAGAAGGGGAAGAAGGGGAAGAAGGGGGGTCAGAAGTTGCGGAGTGGAGCATAGAGGAGACTATCCACGTGGCAGGGCTCATGGCCGACTTTATAGACATCGTTGATCCTAAGAACAAGCCAGGCGAGGAAGACGAGGAGGGTGCTTCCGAGAAGGAGCAGAAGAAGGGGGAGGGGGAAGGGGAGGAGGGGGGGGAAGGGGAGGGGGAGGGGGAGGAGGGGAGGGAGAGGCGGGCGGAGCAGCTGAGGTGGCAGCAGCAGGCGCAGACGATGAGCGACTCGGAGCATGACAGCTGGCACCGCGGCGTGCACGAGGCGAGCGGGGTGGAGGTGGTGGTGCGGCGCATGAAGGACGCGCCGAGCGAGGCGAGCTGCGTGGTCGACGGCGAGGTGAGCGCCGCGGGTCTGGCGGATGAAATGAGTGGCGGGGTGCTGCGGGGGTGGGGTGCTGCGGGGGTGGGGGGATGAGTTGGTGGGGGGGTGAGGGGGAGGGGGGGTGGGAGGGAGGCGAAGAAGTGAGTGTGGACAGACATGGTGGTGAAGCGAGGGTAGCATGTGCCGAGCGACGCGGTAGCGTCGTTGACGACAAGGTGAGCGAAACCCAGCTTGACAAAGGTCACGAGCGCACCCAGCTTGACAAAGGTAACGAGCGCACCTGGGTTGGTAGAAGTACCGCCGCACCTGGCGGGTGTGGGGGGGAAGGGTGAAGAAAACCCACACGTTACAACATGCCTCGTTATATGCCTGGATTCACACCCCGTCCACACATTCCAAATCCAAACATTCACATACACACCTCTTGTCCACACCTCACAACCCGTGTGTCATGGCCGCACTTCACAAATCTCTGATCTCCCCCAACCCCTCCCCACCCCTCCCAACCCTTCACCACCAGTCCAGGTCAAGTTCCTCTCCTCCCTCCGCCACCCGCACATCGTCCCCCTGCTCGCGTACTGCAAACACCCCGCCCTGCGCGCGCTCGCCTTCCCCCTGCTCCCCAACCTCAGCACGTGCAGTGCGCATGTGTGTACGAAAAATCAACACGTGCCCCCCTCCGTCAAATAGGAGTCTAGTTTTGAGGCGCCTCAAAACACGTGCCCCCCTCCGCCAACACATAATTTCTGTTTCTCTGCCCCCCTCCGTCCTCTCGCCCTCCGCCCTTCCTCCTCGCCCCCTTACCCCTCTCCCGCTCCCCCAGGTCAAGTTTCTCTCCTCCCTCCGCCACCCCCACCTGCTCCCCCTGCTCGCGTACTGCAACCACCCCGCCCTGCGCGCTCTGGCCTTCCCCCTGCTCCCCAACGCCTCCCTCGACCTCTGGCTGCACGCGCACCACCACCACCCAGGGCAGGAGCGCCCGCCCCTTACAATCACACACCGCATCCGGATCGCTGCTGACGTGGCGGACGCGCTGTGCTTCCTGCACGGGCAGACGCCCCCGGTGGCGCACCGTGACGTCAGCAGCAGCACTGTGCTGCTGAGTGGGGAGTTGAGGGGCCACCTGGGGGGGCTCAGCCTGCTGAAGCACGTGCCGGGGGCGAGGATGCAGAGGCGGCTGTCCCACCGCAAGGGGTACATAGACCCCGAGTACTTCCAGTCATTCAAACTGGTGAAGGAGAGTGACATCTACAGGTGAGGCACGAGCGGGTGGAAGGGGGGGTGGGAGCTAAGAGCGCACCTTGGGGGACTGAGCCTGCTGAAGCATGAGCCCGGGGGCGAGAATGCAGAGGAAACTGTTCCTGCGCAAGGGGTATATCGACCCGGAGTACTTTCAATCGTTTAAGTTGGTGAAGGAGAGTGACATTTACAGGTGAGATACTGGGAAGAGGGGAGAAGGTGGGGAAATGGGGCCTTTATTGTAGCAAGGGGTGTATCAGCCCAGAGTACATCTGGTCAATCCCTCTCATCTCCCTTCTCCTGCCAGCTTTGGTGTGGTGCTGCTGGGGCTGCGCTCCACCTGGCCGCTTTTCTGGCTATCCTCCCACCCACTTCCCCCATATTCCCCTCTCAACCCCCCTTGTGAATCTCCCTGCCAGCTTCGGCGTGGTGCTGCTGGAGCTGTCCGTGAAGCACCACCTGTCCAGACATCCTCTCACCAACTCCCCCTCCATCTCCCCGTCTCCCATCCGACCCTCCCTGACAGCTTCGGCGTGGTGCTGCTGGAGCTGCTGTCCGCGCTGCCGCCCGTGGTGGACGGCGATGTTGACGCTGCCACCGGGCAGGTGCAGAAGATACTGCTCGCCCAATATGTGAGTGTATTTAATCAATTGTGTGTATTCACCTGGTAAAGCTGTGCTTTCTTTTCCACTTCGAAGTGTATTCAACCACTACCCAAATATCCTTACATATCGAGTCCTCCATTACCTCTCCTCTGCCCCCCCCCAGCCCCCACATGCCACTCAATATCTAGAGTCAGGCGACATAGACCATCTGGTGGATTCACTCCTCTGCTCCTCTTGAAACCGTCTGTCAGCCCTGGCTGTCATTGCACGCGCCCTGTACCTTCATCTCTTTACTCTATTCTCTATTCCCCTCCACCCACCCCTCCACCCACCCCTCCTCACCCCCCCAACCCTATCTGCAGGCCACCCCATATCTGCAGTCAGGCGACTTGGACCATCTGGTGGATCCACTCCTCTCTTCCCCTCGGGACCGCCTCGCCGCCCTGGCAGTCATCGCACAACTCTGCATATCCGCCTCCCGCTTCTCTCGTCCCACTGCTGCTGAGCTGGCGGAGTGGCTTGCTGACCTGGCGGCAACGCCCCTCGAGTCACCGCTACCAGATGCCGTTGTCCGGCTGATTCCAGCTGCGTTTGCTGACTTGTGTCAGATCGAAGCAACTGCTTAGAGTTGGGACGGCTGAGCCTTAGAAGGGGTTGTTGCAAATGTGGGGTGATGCTGGGGAATGCTTAGTTATTTGAGGCCTAGGTAGCAGAGCTGTATGTATGCGGTTTAGCTGTATGTATTTAGCTGGGTTAAAAATAATGGAAGGCTACCTTCCAGAGAAATGAAAGGACAGTACCAACGAAAGCAAACGAGGCTATGCTTTAGGCACTAATGAAAGCATAAGGTAATGTGAGCCCAGAATGGATCTGTTGGGCTGAGAAAAGCCCTTAGGATCTTCCAGAGACTAAGTCCCAGTTGTATGAGATACTTGAGTAGTGCAGCGGAAGTTGAGTAGTTGAACCCTTGCACTAGTATGTGAGAGCAAGTGATTAATTAAAAGAAACAAACATACAGCAATATATAGGAAAGTAAAGCAGTTGTAGAATACAGTTGAAGGAACGGTTATCAAGTTGCACAGCGACTCGATGGTCGATTCGGTTACCACCCTTGCAGTTGTAACGGACAGTCGCAACCTCCGGTTGCGACCCTTCGAGTCTTTCGTCCTTTCGTGTTCTTTCGTCCAATCTCCTCGTGTAACCTCCGTTGACTCGCATACTCGATACGGCTTCACTCGAGTGTGGTGTTACACTTCAGAAACGCTTAAGTCCTTGAGGTATTTCCAACACTCCCCTTCGTTTCTGGAGTGCTGAAGTGTCCAGATTCGGTGACGTTTATCTGCCTTCGCCAGTTTCTTCGTCAGGTAGTCTGCGGCCATTTCTGTCGTGGGGCAGTAACTGAGTTGAAGTCTCCCCTTCGCGATTTCATCCTTGACGAAGAAGTACCGCAGGGCGATATGCTTGGTTCGATTAGCGAACCCGTCCTTGTTCGCGATTTTAATCGCGGATTGGTTGTCGCAGAATATCGAGAAGGTGGGCAGTTTTGCGATTTTCGCTTCCTCGAGCAGCTCTCGCAGGTAAAGTCCTTCTTTGGTCGCAGTGCAGAGGGCGATGTATTCTGCTTCAGCCGAAGATAGCGCGATTAGTTCTTGTTTGCTTGACTGCCAGGAGATGGTCCCGATAGGCTCTAGTCGGTAGATGTAGCCCGTCCTTGAGCGTCAATTTTCCCTGTCTCCTGCGTGGTCGGCGTCGACGTATCCGAGTAGTTGTACGGACGATGTCGTTGTTTTACTGTAGGTAAGTCCGGTCGTTGGTGTAGAGACGAAGTAGAGCAGTGCCCGATTTAGCTCTTCGAGATCCTCTTGTCCCGGCTGCTTCAGATGTGTCGCTAGTTGGCTCGCGCTGTAAGATAGATCCGATCGGCAAGTTACTGCTGCGAATAGTAGGCAGCCGAGCTTCTGCTGATAATCCTGGATTTGCTTTGCGGGGAGTTTTGCGGAGGTGTCGTTGTTGTTCTCGTAGTGGTAGGGAGTCGCGACTGCAGTCGGCGTTAGTCCGAATTTCTTCGCAACGACAGCTGCGTATTTTCCAGCGTGTAGGTAGAACGCTGAGTCGTCTTCGACGACGTTCAGACCTAGATACTGGCTCACGGTGTCTGACACCGTGAGCGTTAAGTCGCTCTTTAGCTCCCCTTCGAACCAGGTGACGACGTTGGTAGTGGAGCCGACGTAGAGTAGATCATCGACGTAGACGATGAGTAGGACGAAGTCCCCCCCCTTTTGTAGTCGGTACATTCCTTGGTCGTGCGGCAGCTGCAGGAAGCCGATTCTGACGAGGCGGCCGTGAAGGTGCTGCTGCCAAAGCCGTGGGGCTTGTTTGATTCCGTAGAGGGATTTTACCAGTTGGCATATTTTTGTGGGGTCGTCGATGAATCCATGGGGCTGTTGGACGAAGATTTCAGCGTCCACAGGTGCATACAGGAAGGCGTTGGCGACATCGATCTGGCGGAGTGGTATTTTTTTCGTGGCCGCGACGGCGAGCAAGATGCGTAGGGAGGTGTGTCGGGAGACTGGGGTGAATGTCTCCGTGTAGTCTGTTCCATATCGCTGGTCGAATCCTCGTACGACCCAGCGAGCTTTGAAGCGGTCGATGGAGCCATCCGCATTGGTCTTGATGCGGTACACCCATTTCCACGAGAGTACGTTCTTCCCGTTGATGTTTGTTGCAGGTACTAGCTTCCACGTATTTCAGTCTTGCAGAGCTTTCAGTTCTTTTTCCATTGCCTCCTTCCATTTCGCCTTATCTTCCCCCCCCAGATCCTGCGACAAAGTCGTGGGCTCGCACGGAGACGGCGGCGGCGGGTGCTAGACGGAGACCCATAATCCAAGTATCTGCAGGCCCGTGGGTGAGTGTCGAGGGGAATTTTCATTCCCGGGATAAGCTGCTTCGTCGCCATCTTCAGGATCAGGTAAGAAATTTGGTCCGATGCGTTCTGAGACATTCGTGTCGACTGGTTGAGGTGTAGCGTAACCTTGGTCAGCGAAGTGGTAGTAGGTGTCGAGGTTGTTACTATCGAGAGGATTGTCGTCGTTGAGGGGAACAGGCACAGAGCAGTAAGGGAGTGGTCCGGCAGTTTCCGAGGCTTCAGGTACGTCTTCTTCTGTTGTGTTTGCTTCGGCAGCATGATCCGCAAAGGAGTGAAGGCCCGCGAAGCCGTCGGTGGGGTCGTCTGTGTTGGCGACGTTGTCCAGGTAATGCTGCAGCGTCAATCGCTCGTAGAAGATCACATCACGTGATGCCACGATATTTTTGTCTTGTATGTCGAGGAGTTTCCATGCTTGGAAATGTTTTGCGATGCCGAGGTGTAGTCCCCACCGTGCTCGTTGAGTGAAGCATCCTGCTCGAGCTGTGTGGGGTCTGTACTGTACCATGCAGCTGAAAACCCGAAGTAATTTTGTGCTGCCCCTTTTTCGTGTCCACAGCAGGTGCGGTGATGCGTTGTTGGGAAGTGAGGACGAGGACAACAGATTGTGCAGGTGGACTGCATGTGTCATCGCGTCTGGCCACAGTGTGTTGGGCAGTCTCATCCCCAGGAGCAGCTTTCGCATCGTCGTCTGCAGGGTCCGATTCATTCTTTCTGCGACCCCCTGCTGCTGGTGAGCGTAGGGTAGAGACACCAGGCGCCTTATTCCTCTCTCTGCCAAGAAGTTCCTGAATCGTTGTGACTGGTACTCCAGTGCCCCGTCTGATTGAAAGCTTTTTAGTTGAGTGCCTGATTCCCGTTCAGCGATGGGGAGCCACGTTGTGAAGGCTTCGAATGCTTGATCTCGTGTCTTGAGGTTGTAGTGCAAGACGTATCTTGTTGCTGCATCGATGAACGTGATGACATAGTTGAAGTCGGCTTCACTGTCGCCTCGAGGTATGTTTAAGATGTCGCTGTAAACTTTTTCCATCGGTGCGTATGCAGGTGCGCTTGGGTTGTGATGTGATGGAAAAGGTTGGTGGGGAAGATCGGCTTCGGGGCACGTAAAGCATCGAGCGCGTGGTCGTCGAAGTTCTTGGCCGCTCGTTGTAAGAAGAGCGTTTCTTTCTAACACTTCGGCTTAGATGGTTTGTAGTACTGTGCTGTTTGCAGGATGCCCGAGGCGTTGATGCCAGATGTCGTCGGGAGCGCGATGGCCGGGGGAGCGTTGGTACATGTGGGCATTGGAGAAGAACGCGACGACCGTGGCGGGACTTCGGCAGACTTCTCGTGTGATGGGCATAAGTTGATCTGCTTCGGTTGGCGGTCCTCGGATTGCTGGTGATGGTACTCGGCTGGGTCCTGCTGCTGCTACTGCAGGTGATGTTGGGGAAGGGACGCTTGCTGGTACTTGTCTTTCTTGTCGAATGACTGCTAACGCTCGTGTTCTCTGTGCTGCAGGTATGGTGTTGGAGTACCAGAATCCATCTGGGGTGAAGTCGGGGTCAAGATCCGGTGGGTGTGTCCAGGCGACGAATGACACGATGCCATCGCTGTCGGCATTACCGCGGTCGAGGACGAAATCCAACACGAAGACACCTGACTTCAGGAGAGCGCGACCGATGAAGAGGCCGCCCTTCCCGTGGTAAAGACGAAATTCGTTGGCGTCGGAGTCGCATTCCAGGTGAATCCCCTTTTCCATTAGTTGGCTGACGCTTAGCAGATTGTATCCCAAGTTGTCGACGATTAGAACCTTGTTGAGTTTTAGGATGACGTTTGTCTCCATGGACTGCAACTGAACCACTCCTTGTCTGTTTGTTTTCAGGTTCTCGTTGTTGGCGACGGTGATGGTGACATCGCGGTTGAGGCGTCGCTCTCGTTGCACGAAGCGTCCGGAAGAACACATGTGTTGGCCGCAACAGCTGTCCAAGAACCAGGTGTTTCGCCCGGTGGGTTCGGCGTTGGCGACTGCAGCGTACGTTGGGTTGACCTGAAGGCCTTGTGTTCGCGGCGGTGGCAATTCTTCTTCGTCTGGAGCGTAAGTGGGTGGTGATCCGGGTGCGCAGTTGTCGATGCGTACCATACAGTTGATGATATTCGGTGTGCCTTGTGCAGATGTGGCGGAACGCCTTGGCGGACTTTCTTGAGCGGAAGCGACTTGTGAGTTTACTGGACGATAAACTCGGGGGCGTGTGCAGTTAACCTTGGAGTGTCCGGATGTCTGACAGTTGTGGCAGAACGGCGGCACGATGGTGAGTCCTTGAGTGTCGTGTCGATTCTGCCTGTCACGTCGATTGTGGTTGTCGTCCGAACGATGAGTTGTCGAGGCCCATTAGCGCTTATCCCATGTTTCCTCCGTTGCTCTGTGTTGAATGCGCATGTGTCCTTGTCTGCTGCTGCTGGTCGAAGAGTGACATGAAGCTGAAGAACCTTTCCATAAGGTTTGGGTCCACGCTTGAAGAGGGTGATGGAGTCATTATTTTTTGGTGCCCTTCCTGTTGTTTCTTAAGCAGCGCCGGTCTCGGTTTTCAGTTCAGAAGTGTGTAATCCAGAGTTGCTGGGTGAGCCCGTAGAGATCTTCTTGTCCTTGTTGTCCATGACTTATAATCGATGAAGCTTGTTGAAGTGTTGACTGTAGATAGAGCGTCGTTGCTGGGAGTTTGGTCTTTGACCAGCTCTCATACCATGTTGGGCTGAGAAAAGCCCTTAGGATCTTCCAAAGACTAAGTCCCAATTGTATGAGATACTTGAGTAGTGCAGCGGAAGTTGAGTAGTTGAACCCTTGCACTGTTATGTGAGAGCAAGTGATTAATTAAAAGAAACAAGCATACAGCAATATATAGGAAAGTAAAGCAGTTGTAGAATACAGTTGAAGGAACGGTGCGACTCGATGATCGATTCGGTTACCACCCTTGCAGTTGTAACGGTCAGTCGCAACCTCCGGTTGCGACCCTTCGAGTCTTTCTTCCTTTCGTGTTCTTTCGTCCAATCTCCTCGTGTAACCTCCGTTGACTCGCATACTCGATACGGCTTCACTCGAGTGTGGTGTTACACTTCAGAAACGCTCAAGTCCTTGAGGTATTTCCAACAGGATCTAAACTCGGTATGTTTTGCCTGTTGAAGAGCGTCATATGGATTACTGTTTAAAACCCATGCAGTATTAGAGTCAAACAATCAAATTGTAAATTTAAGAGTGGTAAACATAACGAACTACATGGAATACAAGTCACGTGGCAGTGCACTGTAGAAAAACTGTACCCGAGAATCATAGTTAATTGGGGACACCTCATTTGTAGCACCACGTCTTGCAATCACAGCGGACAGGTGGTCTTTTGTTACCATTGTGTAACAGAATGCGATGCCTCTAGGAGCGCCTAGGGATTGGTTCAGAAACCTCTAACGCTCACTACGGTACAGTGGGTTTCAAAACATTTTGGGATATTTCAGTTGAGTAATCGCGTGGTACAGTGTGGTAGAAGTTCGGATTGTGGCTGTCCGAACCGAACGCCTGGGTACCACGCCGGAATTTCTCCTGATTCTGAACAAACACAAGGTACCCTAGTTCTTGAAATTGCAGAGCTGAGAAGAACGGAACAGGCAAGCTACAAGATTAGAACAGCAGCTCTTAGACCCTCAGGGTCATGGGTTATCAAGAAGGCCATTGGTCATCAGCCAGCGCGTACCCACTGTTTGGTCGCTGGAGGTCCAGGACCAAACTTATTCCTAGTCCTCTTATCTTGATGTCCAATTATCCCAACTCGTTTCAGCTAGAGATCACCCGAGTTTCAAATCATCCTCCTGTTTCCAACTCATCCGCCTACTTCCAAATCAGTCTACTTACAAGCCAATCTCCTACTTTCAAATCATTTGTCTACTTACAAACCATTTTCCTGCGTTTTATTCGGCTTCCTGCCAGCTCCAGAGTCGATTCTTGACCCCAAAACTTCTCCGTGACCCCAAATCAAATCCGTGGCTCCAAATCAAGTTCCTAACCCAATTTGAGGTTCCAAGACCATGTTGCATAGTCTACGCTCCAGGTCAACTGAGTGGTACTCCTGACATGGCTGCTGCTGCAGGCCGCTTTGCACCTCCTGCTGCTGCTGCTGCAGTTGCTGTTTCATTTTTGGAGCTCCTCAAAAATCGTCCCAAGCGTCAGACTCTCCAGGTTAACTGACTGGTTCTGCTGCTGCTCTGCATCTCCTACTGCTGCTGCTGCTGCAACTGCTGATTCATCCCAAGCGTCAGAGTCTTAGCTCGAGGTCAACTGAGGGGTTCTTCTGACCTGACTGCTGCTGCTGCTGCCCGCTCTGCATCTCCTGCTGCTGGTGCAATTGTTGTTTCGTTTCCTGCTGCTGCTGCTGCTGCTGCTGCTGCTGTGCGTGCTGCACTACCTGCTGCTGCTGTCTTTGCATCTCCTCCTGTTGCTGTTGCTGCTGCATCTTACGCTGTCGTTCCTGCACATCGCTCTGCAGCGCCTCTGCCATCTGCTGCTGCTGCTGCTCCTCTGCCATCTGCTGCTGCGCCCCCTGCTGCTCCCTCTGCTGCTGCCTTTGCTGCCAACGGTCCACAAGTGATTCCCCATCCCTCCCACCACGGAACAGGTGCCTTCGAGCACTGCCTCCCAACGCAGCCACGGCCGTCCTCCCCTGCTCCTCCTCACCCCAACTCTCTCTCCCCCTCCCTCCCCCCCTCCCACCCCCTGTCTCAACTTCGACCTCTGCCACGTGTACCTCGCCTCCCATCAATACCCCTTCCCTCCTCCCTCTAAGGGCTGCCAATTCTGCTGCGTCTCCCACCGACTCATCTCTCCTCCCCCACAGCGCAAGGGCCCGGGACCTCTGAGGCTCGTCCTGGCCCTCCCTGTCCGCCCCCCCCGTGCTCAACTCCACCCTTATCCGCTTTAAAAGCTGACTCACGTCAGGAGCAGTGCCCCCTCTGGAGCCACGTGTATTTGTAGCAGCAGCAGCAGCAGCAGCAGCAGCTACCCCTGCTGAAGCCCCACATTGTGACACTACAGGGTGTGAGTCTATCAACATGGAATGTGGCATCACATCCTTAGATGCTGGTGCTTGAAAAGGCAAGCCCGCAGATTGACACGCCTCACCCTCTTGCTTGCCCTCTCGTGCATCCACTGCAGGACTCTGCCTTTTGCCCGGTCCCTGGCCTGGGCTTTCACTGAAGGCGTGGTGGCAACCAGAGGTGTGACCGTGCGGAGGGGTGTGCTCATAAGGAGAGCTCCGGTCCGTGGTGTGAGTGGCGCCGTGAGCTTGCAGCCAGAGGGAAGAGAAGGAGGGCAGCTGAGGGGCGGAAGCGGAGGTCAGGGCGGGAGAATGGTGGGGAGCAGCAGAAGCAGAAAGCTGGGGGCCAGCAGAAGGGGAGTGGCGGGGAGCAGTGGAAGCGGAATGGACGCGTGAGAGGGTTCTACTGGGATGGCCAGGACGGTGGGATGGGTGGGGCTCATCGTGGGGTTTATTGGAGGGAGACGGGAGCAGCAGGTTTGGAAGGGAGAGGGGGGCTGAGGGGGTCTGTGGTATGGGGAGAGGGGACGGGCGGAGGGAGAGCGAGAGGAGGGAGGGTGCTGTTGGCTTGCCAGGTGCTCCCTCCTCTGTTTCGTCTCTTGGTTCCGTCTTTCCGGGCACTGCTCCCCACTTTGCTTCTGCTACTCCTGCAGCCGCCAAAACGTCAGCGGCTACAGCCGTGCTGACGTCAGCAGCTACAGATGGAGGGGAGGGGTTGGAGCAGGAGGAGGGGCTGAGGACGTCAGCAGGGAGGGAGGAGGTGGTGCTGGACTGCACACTCAATGGCCGATTCAGTGGCTGATGTAGCGAGTGCACCAGGGGTTGATTCACGTGTTGAACCAACTGTTGAACAAGGGGTTGAACTAAGGGTTGCACGAGGGGAATTGGTTGACCCAGCATAGGGTGACAGGACGACCCTACTGACAGCGGGAGTGGGATAGTGCCCGGTTGCTGTGTTGCTGCTTGCTGTGGCTGGAGCTGCAGCGTTGATTGGCTGTCTGGCTGCTGCTGCTGCTGCTGCTGCTGCTGCGGTTGTTGGGAGTGGGGAGATGGGAAGGCTGGTTGCTGACGCGGCATGAGTGCGGCTGACTGTGTTACAGGGAATGCTGATGCAGGGAAGGGGCCTGTTGACATCAGAAAGGGGTTGGAGCTGTTCTGACTCAACACATGAATCGAGGGTGCTTGAAACGAGCCTGCTTGAAAGGGGGTTGTTTGAAACGAGGGTGCTTGAAGCGAGGACAGCTGGAAGTGTGGTGGTGGCTGCATCAGCGGCTGTAGCAGAGGCCGCAGCGGGGAACATGGTTTTGGCTGTATCTGAGACTGCTGCAGCTGAGACTGCTGTAGCTGAGACTGCTGTAGCTGAGCCTGCTGCAGCTGAGCCTGCTGTAGGTGAGTTTGCTGTAGCTGCATTTGAGCTGCCTGTAACTGCGCTGCTTGTAGCTGAGAGTGCTGCATTTGAGCTGCTTGCAGCATGGCCAGGGAGCCAAACGGGGCAACAGAGGAGCCAAACGGAGCGGCAGATGCGCCGAACGCCCCTCCTGATGCGCCAAACGCCCCTACCGATGCGCCCATCTGCGAGATCACTTGGCTGCTCATGATGGATGGTAAGCCTCTTAACGAGGCATCCAATAAGGGGTTTCCAGACCGACTGAGCGAAGTAATGCGGGGTGAGAAGACAGGGGCGGCAGAGGCTGCAGTCACTGCAGAGGCCGCAACCTCCTCGCCTCTCCTCCCGTCTCCCGCCACCGCTGCAGCAGCTGCAGCTATCTGGGCAGATGGGGATTCACTGGCGTGAAGGGCCAGCGTTGCAGACACCATGTTTGGTGCAACAGCCGAACCTGCTGATGGGCCTAGAATAGGTCCTCGCATTGGCCCCATTGAGCCCACCCTAGAGGCTATGGGTGAACCAGCGCTGATATGTGACCTGGCCCCTTCTCCCACCCGCACTGGGCTTGCCAACACGGCTTGCAGGGCTGCTGCTTCTGCTGTCACCCGTCGTCCGGCTGCGTGCAAGGCTGCTCCTCCTGCCGCTGCCGCTGCTGATGAGTCTCTTCCTGCTGCTGCTGCTTCGCCTCCTGCTGCTGCTCCTTGTGGTTCGGAGAGCGAGCGAGAGAACGAGGCAGAGAGGGAGCGAGGGAGGGAGGCGGAAGCGCGCAAGGCTTGAGTGAAGGCTTCAGAGGCACTGGCACCGGGCCTGGCGTGGTTGTGCGTCCCATGGTACACCACCTTGGCGCCGCCGCCACCGCTGCTGCTGTTTCCAACACCACCGCCTGCGTTAGTGGTGGTATCAGCAGCAGCAGCAGAGGCAGCGTTGGCAGCATTGGCAGGAGCACAAGGCTTTCTTGGAGTGCCAGAGCTGCTGCTTCTCGTGACAGTGGCAGCGCCGCTTGTAGCTGTGCAGCTAACAGCCTTGGCTGTAGCATCCCTTGCCATAGTGCCAGGGCTGCCGCCCGGGGAGGATGGGTCGGATGCAGTCGCTTGCGCGGGTGCCGCAGCTGCAGCAGCAGCAGCGGCTGTAGCTGTAGCAACAGCGGCTGTAGCAGGGTCAGGGACGAGTGGCGAGTCGATGGTTTTCTTGGCCTGGCAGCCCATGCTGTGTCGGGCGCACCGGAAATACGCCCTTGGGGAAAGGAAATGGGGAGGAAGCGGGAAGGAAAAGGTGAGTAAGCGGGGAGGAAAAGCGAGAGGAAGGCAAGGAGGAGGGGGAGCGGCCCGAGATTGATGACTCGCATGTTGTGGTTGCATGGTCCATGCTAGGTGCTGGTGGTTGCATGGTCTGTGCTGGGTGCTGGTGGTTGCATGGCCTGTGCTGGGTGCTGGTGGTTGCATGGTCTGCGCTGGGTGCTGGTGGTTGCATGTTCTGCGCTGGGTGCTGGTGGTTGCATGGCCTGTGCTGGGTGCTGGTGGTTGCATTGCCTGTGCTGCGTGCTGGTGGTTGCATGGCCTGCGCTGGGTGCTGGTGGTTGCATGGCCTGTGCTGGGTGCTGGTGGTTGCATGGCCTGTGCTGGGTGCTGGTGGTTGCAAGCATGCTACAGGCACTTCGCATCACAGGCACGTTGCATCGCAAGCACGTTGCATCGCAAGCACGTTGCATCGCAAGCACGTTGCATCGCAAGCACGTTGCATCGCAAGCACGTTGCATCGCAAGCACGTTGCATCGCAAGCACGTTGCATCGCAAGCACGTTGCATCGCAAGCACGTTGCATCGCAAGCACGTTGCATCGCAAGCACGTTGCATCGCAAGCACGTTGCATCGCAAGCACGTTGCATCGCAAGCACGTTGCATGGTCCATAACGGTCCTTTGGCCATACTGTGGCAGAGGCCGTCCCACTACAAGCACATCAGTACATTACACAACGCACTATGCTGTAACATCAGGCCGTGTTACCTGGTAACTGCACGGTCCATGACGGTTTTCTGGCCGTACTTGTGCCAGAAGTACCCATCCTCTGCCACCACCGATCGGCTGCCCGCATGCACCACTGGCTTGCGCTTCCTGCGATTGCACATGCCATGCCATGCCATGCCGTGCCATGCCATGCCATGCCATGCCATGCCATGCCATGCCGTGCCGTGCCATGCCATGCCATGCCATGCCATGCCGTGCCATGCCATGCCGTGCCATGCCGTGCCAT
The DNA here is from genome assembly GCA_027943415.1 of Closterium sp. NIES-67. Taxonomy (NCBI): domain Eukaryota; kingdom Viridiplantae; phylum Streptophyta; class Zygnematophyceae; order Desmidiales; family Closteriaceae; genus Closterium; species Closterium sp. NIES-67. Next base: position 1,476,534 of record BQMB01001473.1, on the reverse strand, counting down.
GCCATGCCGTGCCATGCAATCCCTGTCACGCACCATGCCCGTTCTCAGCCACACATGACAACCATACCGCACATGCCAGCCATACAGCACATGCCAGCCATACCGCACAATCAGAACCACAGGGACAGCACACGTGTCTCTGCCGCTGGTGCTTGGTGTCCTGTGGTGCAGTGCAGTGCAGCAACCTGCCGGCCACTAGGGGTGCATGGAGACTGTGTATGCTAGAGAGCACGAGAGAGCATGATGCGTTAGGCGTCCTAAACCCGGAGCTCTGAGTGAGGCGCACCTAACTCAGAACGTAGGGGGGTGTTTTCAGTACACTCCTTGAGGGGGGTGTTTTCAGCACCCAGCGTACCTTGAGTGCGAGCCACTTGCAGCGCCCGCCCTTGCCGAGCCTCGGGAATTCCTCTGCGCCCAGCGCTTCTGCGCCTGTTGCGATGGCTGCTGCGGTGGCGACACTTGCTGCTGCTGCTGTTGCTGCTCTTCCCCTTTCTCCGCTCCCCCCTCCTCCTCCTCATGTTCCCCATGTCCCTCATGCCCCCCATGCTCCCCATGCCCCTCTTGCCCCTCGTGCCCCTCATACCCGCTGCAAGAACCACCGCTGTTGCCACCACTTGCCACGTCACCGCCACTCCCCTCCTTCATTACCGTGTCCACGTCAGCCCCGCCCCCACTAGCCCTCCCTTCATCATACCCCACACCCCCTCCCCTCTCCCCTCTCACCCCCTCCAGCCCTCCCCCCTTCAGCTCCCCTGCAACCACTCCCCCACTTCCCTCTTCCCCCTTCCTCCTCGCAGCGCTGAGTTTCCGCTGCTCCGGTCCGGACACGAACCCTGGTTCGTGCGCTGCAATGATGGCAGCTCTGGCCCCTTCCTGCGCTGCAGTGATAGCACCTCTGGCCCCTTCCTGCACTGCAATACCGCCGGTTTCGTCGTGCGCTGCAGCACCCGCGCCCTCGTCAACCGTGGAGGCTCCTCGGGGAACGGCGGGTTCAAATTGCGGCCCCCGGCGTACATATGGAACCGGCCGCGGCGGCGACCCCCTGCTGGTGGCGGAGGGGGCGGCGCCGTTTGCGCCGATGGGCGGGGCTGCGGCGGCTTGCAGGTGGGTCAGCTGCGTGAGGAACAGGCGTGGATCGGCGGGAAAATGGGGCGGGGAGCCGCGGGGATGGGCGGACGGGCGCGAAATCTGGGGGGAAAAGGACAGATGCGGCCCCGGGCGAGTCGCTGCAGCGGCAGCGGAAGCGGCGGGAGCGGCGGAAGCGGTGGCAGCTGTCGCGAAGGCGCTATCGGTTGGCGGAGCTCGTTGAAAGGGCACCATGGGTAGCGTAGGGGGTGGCGCGCGGAAAGGCGAGGAAAACAGAGGCATTGGCGCAGAGGTGGCCTCCGAAAACAATGGCACTGTGGTCTGCTGCTGCCTCCCCTGATCTAGAAGCGCCGCCGCGCCGCTGCCTCCCCCGCACTGTTGCGCCGAACGACCTTCCGCCGCCGCCGAAGGCGAATCGCCCGCGGCAATGCTGCGCACTGCGGCCGCCGCCGCCGCCGCCGCTGCCGCCTCCCACGTGCGGTGGGACGTCGCGCGGAGAGAGTCCATGGCGGAAGCGAAGGGCGCAAGCGGCAATGTGGCGGAAAGCGGGCCGCCCCCCGCCGCCGCTGTTGCAGGCGGGGCGACAGCTCCCCCGCCCTCAGCTGTAGTAGGAGCGGCGGGTGCGAGTACCATCCAGCGAGGAATGGCCTGCTCGACAGGTGAGGGATGTCCTTGTCTGTAAGGAGAGCCACTTATTAGTAGCGCCGCGTTCGTTGCGGCGAGTGCAGCAGGTTGCGGTGACGCTGCGGCCGCTCCGAGCGTGGCGGCGGCGTCAGGGGGGATTGATTGCTCTGGCGGCGTCGCGGGGGGGAATGAGACTCCACGGCGGGCTGGAGATTCGCGCAGACCGAGCGGCGATGCCGCCGCTTCCGGCGGAGCTGGTGGGCGGCGCGCATCGCTCATTTGCGCGGCCGAATGCGAGTATTAACGGTGCGACGCGACGTGTTATCATGCGGCGTAAAAAACGGGGGAAGGAATGAATGCCGACGCCGAGACGCTAGATCTTACTACTGCAAAGGCCATGATGATGATGTTGCTTCCGACCTCCTATTTCTTGGATCTTCATGCATTTAGGCGTAAAAAATCGATGTGGTGCTGGGAATGTGGTTTCTGAGAAGGACAGACGAATGGCGCGGACATGCACCGACACCAACTGGAGTGGCTATAATTGCTTTTATCATTGCTGCAATTCCAAGCACGGGTTTCTGCAATAACCCAGGGAAATCAAGACGCTCGCTAGCTCAGGCTGAGAAGAAGCTAGACGGTTTTTGGGCCAGACTCGCGGTGCAGCACTAAGACCAACTCTGCCCACTGCACACAACTAGAAATTCGTTGGATACTTCCAGCAGAAGGCATCGCCACGGGACAAGACACCTCCAGTGCTTCTCTGCTATACGTGCTCGCATACTGAACTCTGGTGTGACTTGCGTGGTGCTATCAGTGAGTGGTCGCGTCGTGACACAATTCGAGCAGGAATCACGTAATAAGGGTGTCTTACCCCTGAGAGTGAAAGCACTGCAGCACTGCAGCTCAGAGTGAAAGCTTGGCAGCACCACCGTGTTTTGTTCACTTGGCTGATTTCCGCGTATCGGGACCGAGCCTGACGGGGGGGGGACCAGGCTTGCTGCCAGACCACCAGACACAGTGCCCTTTCTAAGGGCGGGGTGAAATGCAGTGCGAACCGATAGGATGCAACCAATGCCATTCCACCCCGCCCTAATGAATTATGTAGTGGCTGGAAGGCACATCTGTGAATGTTGCCTCGTGAAGACCCTTACTGATTTGAGATTCTTCTAGCTCTACACTGATGAACAGCTAAAAATACATCGACGTGCCCTGATTGTTCGGATCTGACGGGACCGCACGCACAGGGAGTACGAGTCAAAGCCTCCCACCACACGAACAAGGAAATGCCACCTCTACTCGATGAGTGCGGAATTTTCTTATTGGCAGAAATCTCAAGAGACTGTTTGTGTGGTTCTGTTCTGGAGAGATGTGCAAGACACGGGGCTGACACATTTTCTGGTGGCGGCAAATTGGTGGAGGGGAACAGCAGAAGCAGCAATCTCAACAGCAGCAAGATGGCGGTGGAGGGAGGGAGGAACCCCTTGCCCAATCGCCGTACCACGCCGCTCTCAGTCCCGCCCAATTTATTTGGTGTGAACAGTTTTTAACGAATTCTGGAAAATGAGATTAAGGGCCTTTAAGGGAGGCTATAAGGCCCTTCCACAGTCTTCATCCAGAGGAGCAGGCGGGCGAGGCTACACCGTGATTGGATGGCAGAAATGTCCCTTGTGAAACAACCCAGAAAAAGATGGGGTAGACGCAGACAGAGTGTAGCATCCAAAGGGGAAACGCCGTTGAAAAAGGCACACTATCAGCTGGCAAGGGCTGAGTGGCAAGAAATGGCAAAGCGAAATATAGCCGACAAGAATTAGCGATAAATTCGTTTCGTTTTGTGGGCCACAAGGGACACCAGAGACAACTGGCACTAAAACGTGGTGGGGGAGGTGAGCTCAGCACAAACCTGCTCCCAGGCTCACTAGTATATTATATGTCCTTAAACGTTCTATCATAAATATAAAACCGTTGAGTAGGATATTCGCGAAAACGATTTTGTGAAACACAATTGTTTGCCAATAATGCTTGCGCTACTGTTGGAACTCCAGGAAAACCCACTAACACAACGTCAGCTAAACGGCGAAAGCATATCTTCAGGCTTTCAATTTCGGAACACGCTTGTTTGCCAATAATGCTTGCGCTAGGGCTGGAACTCCAAGAAAATACACAAACACAAGTTGACGTCAGCCAAACGGCGAAAGCATATCTTCAGCCTTCAATTTTGTCACGACTATGCAATTTTGCTAGTTTGGCACGTTTCGAAATATGACTTAACGTAAACCTGTTTGGGTAGGCTGTGTCATTCGTGCTTCATCAAAATATTCTTTGCCAGCCCTGAGAAGTGTATGCTCGTTTAACACAGAATACACTTGCCTAAAACGTTTATGAGCGCGTTCAGTCAGAACCTTATGTATGCGGTTCAGGTTTGAAGTGAGTCAAAATCTGACGCCTTCCAAATCTGCGGCAGGCTACCGAAGCTTAGAAGAAACCTTTTCTTGGATCATACGCAACCATGCTGTACCGCAAAGTGATGTCAAAACGGACGTCCAGACTCCAGAGTTGTACATAGAATACCTTTTCCCGAGACACCGCAAAAGCGGGCCATCCTGCCTCCCAAGAACAATTTTTTTCTGCATGTACAGTATTCGGAAACAAATAGAGGATCTTGAGGTATGGCTTAGATTGTCGACGCCAATTCTTGTGATCTTCGCCCATATCGACAGTTACGAAAGAGCTTGTTGTAGATCTGCCAAAAAATGAACTATGCATGTCATGTGAGGCTTAAACGGACAGAACCGGCCGACCCAGATATGTTTTGTCCACGAAATGGAAGGTTTGCCTGACGTGCCCAAGAAGCAGCTTCTTGTTTGACGGTCAGCCAAGGAAATAAAGTAAATATTTGTTGTACTGGGGGTCTAACAGCGCGGCTACCAAAACTTGTGTTTTAGAAAGACAATCGAAATTAACAGGGTTAGGGCGAGTATAGAGCAGCCATTTCAGCATTGTGGTTTTAGCAAGATGCTGTTCTGCAGCAGCGTAAAGGGGGTGGTACACAGCCCTGTTTTTCAGGATCAAAACAACGATCTTGATCCTCCACCTCATAAATAACATGATTAAAAGAAGCAATCCCATACAGAAGTAGGAAACCCCGATCCTGAGGGACGATCTTCGCTCGCGACCCTGGAAAGTAGGGTTATGTAACATGATCTATGTTTGTGTGCTTACATGGTTGGCTCTTCTGCAGCCACATGGTTATGAATGAACAAGCAGAGTAGCGCGGAAATAAATAACGATATGTTCACTCAATGGATGACGATACAAGGAATGGCAAGCCAAGATATAGGAACACCAAAGCTAGTCTAACCATGCGATGGTAAGGTTCGGGAAAGAGATCGAAGGGTCTCGAAGTGACGAAGCGAGGCCCGGAGGACTCCCTAAGGTCGAACTAGAAGGTCCGGAACAGTCCCGAGACTTTGGGTGTGTTCGAGCGTACGTGATAGCAGTACCGCTCGGTAAGGAATGGAAAATTCCTTACACCCTCCCCCCCCCCCCTCCTTAGCGAAGGTGATCTATATCAGCCACGTGCTTGCGGTCCAAATAATTCGCAAATATCGAAGGTGACTGTATCTGGTCCGAGAGCACCCACGTGTCGTCCTCACTGGTACGATTGGTCCATCGTATCAGAAAGTCAACGTGTCGTCCTTGACCGTCGATACGAATCCGATGGCTCAAGATCTTTGAAGGCTCGATGGTCGTCTCGGCTGGTGGCCGTACATCTGGGACCAATCGTTGTCGGGCGATGTCTGACGTATCGGGCACGAAAGGCCGCAACATGCTCACGTGGAACTTGTTGTGAATACACCAGTCATCAGGTAGGCGCAACTGGGCGGTCACCGGCGTCACCATCTTCATGATCTTGAATGGGCCACAGAAACGTGGTCGAAATTTTGTCGGTAGTGGCAGTCGTAGATTCTTGGTGTCCAAAAGGACTAGTTGCCCTGCTGTGATCGTAATATCCCGGCGATGTAAATCAGTATACCGTCGGACAGTTGCGTTCGCCTTGCGAATAAGTTCGACAGCTTTATCTCGGGCAGTCTGTAATTCCTCGACGAACTGGTGCGATCATGGTACTTGACTCTCAACGTTGGTGGAGACTGGTACTGTAGGGTCCATCCCGTGATTGAGATAAAACGGGGAGTGATTAGTCGTAGCCGAGGGCGCGTTGTTCTAGGAAAATTCCAACACGAGTAGCACGTCCTCCCATTTTTTTTTTCGGTCGGGGCAGTTTGTCCGAATCAGCTGCTCTATCGTTTGATTTGTCCTTTCCATTGTGAGAGTACGACACCGTTACACCAATTTCCCCTTTTCATATTTCCTCTCTATTTCATATCTCTTTTTATTATGATTCATTTGGTCTTTATCTTATCTCATTTGGTTTCCTATTCTTCCTTCTCCATTATCATTTGGTTTATCCTGTTATTATAATAATATCACCGACCAGGCTCGGGATGTACTGGCACGCTATATCTAGTGTAATCCTGCCGTAATCCCTTAAAGCCAATAGCCTCGCGTGGCTATACGCATGGTGATTCTATTTATAGAAGGGTCTATTCCCTTTGGATAGGATAAACCTGGTTACCTGATGTACTTTGGAAGTATAAATGCACCTTGTACTGATTGATAGTGCAACATGGAGCAAACCTTTTCTCGACACATTCGATCCTGTAACACTTGGTATCAGAGCCAAGGTTTCAATTCAACGCTTAACCGCTGGGCCCCCAGGAGCACGCGGAGGATGGAGTCAAAACTTCAATGCGTGTAAGTACAATGCACTTTCATTTAAGTTTCCACTTACCTCTCGCACTTGCACCTGGGGTCCCCTTCGAAGGCGAGATGCCTCGCTGATCGTTCGATGGACTGCATCGACGGTGCCGATTTTTCGCGAGGGCAAACGGCCCCGACCTCGCAAACGCGTCACTTCTGGCGGAACACTCCCTGCGACATTCCAAGGAGTTCGCAGTTCGCGACGACAGTTGGAGTTGCGCGGAAATGTGCAGAGCTGCGACCGACGACATTCGTCCGATGGGGATTCGACGCTTCAGATCGACCGAGGCGAAAACGAAACCTTCTGAGCGAGTTCGAGTTTCAGCGCGAATGTGAACGGCACCTCGCAAGCCGCGAAGTTCTTCGGATCGTCCGATCGTTCGACAGCCGACATCGACGACCGAGAATTGCTGCAGGAAACGTGTCAACCCGGGCACCGAAAGCTGCTGAACGGGACTCAGAAAGATCTTCAGATCGCTTGGAGTTTGGACCGTCGGATCAACGTCTGCTTCAACGGACGAGATGGAGCGCGACTTCTGCACAAAGGGAGAATGACGCGCAGAACCAGAAAATCAGCCGCTTCGACACCGCTGACTTCATATGGACAACCAAATTCAAATTCCTTCAATTGATGACGAATTTGGAGCGCAAATCATCTGCGAAGTCAGAAATGTGCCGGAGTATTACCTACTTGGCAATAGCTGCAAGCAGAAAACTGACAGGAGAACGTGGATCGTCGGATCGGTGCGGAATCAACGGCACGAATGCAGCGGAGACCACACTATGGGAAAACATCACAATGGAGACAACATTCGTGACCAGGGACTGCAAAATCGACGCATCTTCTGACTAGTGTCGACAACGATCGATTTATTTTGACGAAGTCATCTTCGTTAAAAAATGGATCGACGTCAACACAGCGGACCTTCACGCAGGAAAAACAAGGAAGCAGCGTGAAGACATGTTCTCCACCAATGAGATACTTCATCTCATAAATTTGATCGACAACCTATGGGATTGCAAAGAAGTAGCCGTTTTCTCTTGCAATATTCCCAACATCAAGTTGCTGCGAAGGAGCAGATTTCGCACGCAACGACGATGCAGTAAACCCGTCTCGTCAAGGCCAGCGAGACACTACTTTGAAACAGGAGCTGACCGATTCGTCTTCATCAAGAATTTCAGCCATCCGAAGTGATTGATTGGAGCAGTCTCAACATCAACCTCACGATGCGACACACCAATCATGCGTCGCGATTCCAGGTGTTAATGACCTGCGTGGAAATGTTTCCGTGCATGTCACGATGCTTGACAGATTGAGGAGTAATTAACCTCTAATCCGGCAAGTACTCGTTCACTAGCGACCCTATGGCACATGCATTGGAGGCGATTCTACCAGAAGCCGAAGCGTTACAAGCACCAGCGTAACTTCGACGATGCAGGAGAACGCCAAGCAACACGAGGTGTCAAAAAATTAGGGAGATGCGGACTACTATAACACGATCGCGCGCTCTACCGACCGTACCTCGTAGGCACGGATGAGCATACGAGGAATTGCTACCCGTGGATACATCGAGGGGAGAAGCCAATTTCTCTTCACACCCTCAAATGAAACAATCACCGGCAGCAATGGAGCAACACATGTGTACTAATGTGCACGTGTTCTTGGTAGTTACGCCTGCTACACCCATCAGGAACACTCTACTGGGAAGAGGGAGTTGATGGATTCTCCTTCAACCATTACGAGTTAAGAGAATTCTCTGCAGCAGCTGCCGCCGTCGCCGTCGTCACAACCGCCGCCGCCGCCGCAGCAGAAGACTCGACACTACAGTCATATCCAAACCCTGATGGATAATTCTCCACTGGAATATATTCCAGTATGATCGTAAAGTCCCGGTCAGGCACAATACTATGATTTCCAGCTAGTGGGAAGGAGATACCACTATGCACTGGAATTGCTATGGCAATGCCATATACCCTCAAGAGCAGAATTTATTTGCTCTTATGAGGATGGGAGGACTACATTACTCTACCGGTATACAAGTCCTTATGGCCAATGGCTTTCCTTAAAGTCATAAAACCAGCGTCGCAACCAATCCATCACCAGCACCAACTCCATGGAAGCAGATAGGCGCAAAATGGAGCGCGGACGCCACTACGGATAGTGGACTCCGCGTATCTCCAACAACACCCCTGTTTGCCGAAATGGAGCAGAATTCAACACCGATGCTGAGTATCTGAGACGTCTTCGACTTCAACGCTACTTCAAGGATAGTGGCAGAATGAGACAATACATTATGGCACCAGAAGACCTATCCCAGTATGTGCGTCCAGACACCGATGCCTACCGATGGCCTCCGTGCTAAACTGGAAGTGCATAAGGTTATACTGGATTGGCTGTCAGCAATGCTCATTTGGAAATGGGAGAGGATTATTTGGGACAGGGTTACTACCAGTGATTCTGCTCCCCATCCCGCAGCACTACGATGCCGAGAGTATACAACTTGCGACAACACTACGATATGGACCAGCATTCGACAGAAGCTGCATATATCTGATACAACGCTGCTACCGAAGCAGGACTATGACACGACTGCAACACCACCAACACTTAGTCATCTTCATACGTGGACGGGATGAGAGTAACAGCAGGATGTGCTACCCGAGACTCAACGCATGCTAATGTGTGCTAGCTAGAGCACCCACCGAAAGGACAGTACATCTACTCTTCCGCTACAACATCTCGATCACGATCAACGCCATCCACGAACCACCTACAAACGCAACCCGCTCTCACCACAACAATCGACAAATCCATTTCATCACCGTTTTCCATCATCTCTAACACCGGACACGCCACTTGGACATCCAACAGCAGCAGAAGCACCTAACTACTCATCACCATAGTTATCCACACCATAATCTCGACATCAGCTGTCACAGGATCGAATGTGTCGAGGAAAGGTTGCACTATCGATCAGTACAAGGCGCTTTTATACTTCCAGAGTACATCAGGTAACCAGGTTTATCTTATCCTAAGGGAATAGACCCTTCTAGAAGATAGAATCACCCTGCGTATAGCCACGCGAGGCTATTGGCTTTAAGAGATTACGGCAGGATTACGCCAGATAGCGCACCAGTACATCCCAAGCCTGGTCGGTGATATAATTACAATAGCAGGATAAACCAAAGGTTAAGGAAAAAGGGAGAATAGGAAACCAAATGAGATGAGAGAAATGAACGAGGAAGGAAATAAGAAAAGGGACAAGTGGTGTAACGGGGTCGTACGCTCACACTTCCCCCCCTCAAAGCTGGGTGGTAGAAGTAACACCCTGCTTGACAAGGTAGTCATGCAGAGGACGACGGGCGTCACCCATGTCGGACTCAAGGACCCAGCTGTCCTCAGAAGGATCATAACCCTTCCAACGGATGAGCAGCTCCATGGTGCCATTCCGACGACGGCGGTGTGCGAGCACGGACTCGACCTCGTACTCGGGTTCATTGTGGACGAGGACGGGTGGCGGCGGCGGCGGTTGGCGTCCGACTAAGATCGTGTTCGGATCCCGGTAGGGCTTCAGAAGCTGGACATGGAAGGCGTTGTGAATCTTCCAGGTAGCTGGCAGGCGTAAGCGGAAGGTAACAGGAGTGACCTGTGCTTCAACGAGAAAAGGCCCGCAGAAGCGAGGTCGAAGTTTAGATGGGAGGTGGCTGATGTCCAGGTTGCGGGTGTCAAGAAGCACCTGGTCTCCCACCGTGATGGTGTGGTCGTTGCGATGGCGATCGGCCTGGCGCTTTTGTTGCTGTTGAATGTCGAGGAGGCGCTTATGGGTCCGATCCCAAAGCTGATGCATGGTTGTGATGAAATCATGTGCAGGTTGTACCGTAGCAGATGTTGTCGGTTTCTGTGGTGTGAGTGGGTGGCGTCCGTAGCAGAGGAAGAACGGCGTCTGTCCAGTAGCGGCATGCGTAGCATTGTTGTAAGCAAACTCTAGTACGGGCAGGTGCAAGTCCCATTTGGAGATGTCGTCCCTGCAGGCTGCTCGGAGGAGTTGCTCCACAATCTGGTTAAGGCGCTCGGTCTGTCCGTCTGTCTGCGGATGGTATGCGGATGACATGGCGAGTTTGGTGCCGAGTAGAGACATGAGTTCCTTCCAGAACTTGCTGGTGAACTTGGGGTCTCGGTCGGAAATGAGTGTGGTTGGGATGCCATGCTGTGAGATGATATGACGAACGAAGAGCTGTGCTGTCTCCTCGGTGCGTGCCGTCGTGTGTGTTGGGATGAAGTGTCCCATTTTGGAGAACTTATCAATGACGACAAGGATGGCGTCATGACCGCTGGAGGTAGGTGGTAACCCGGTGATGAAGTCTAGGCTAACCACTTGCCATGGCTGTTCTGGGACAGGAAGAGGCTGCAGTAGTCCCGTCTTTTTCTGCTTGCTGCTCTTCATCCGCTGACATGTATCACACGAGGTGACGAATTTCTGGACGTCGTCTGCCATGTGGGGCCAGTAGTAGTGTTTGGCGATACCGGTGAGCGTCTTGTTGCTACCGAAGTGTCCGGCGTACAGGACGTCGTGGTATTCTTCGAGTAGTAACTGGCGCAAAGGAGGGTAATTGGGTACCCAGATTTTTGTTGAGCCCTTCCGGTACGCGATGTCACTGTCCCACTGAAGCAGATGTCGCTTTTCTGCCAAGGGAATTCCGGGGTCGGTGGCGTACCCATGTGCGAAGAGCCCCTTGAGTAGTGGATTCATCCCTTCGGCCTGGATAGCGGCAACGTGTGCAGGCCGGCTGAGGGCGTCTGCTTTGTTTTTGTGGCCGGGCTTGTACACGATGTCGTAGTGGAAGTGTGTCTCGAGGAAGTCAATCCACCGGACCTGCCGCCTGGAAAGGGTTGGTTGTGTCTTCAGATATTTCAGACTGCAGTGGTCGGTGTAGACTGTTGTTTGACGTCCTTCGAGATAACATCTCCATGCTTTGAAGGCGATGACAATAGCAAGGGCCTCTTTGTCGTGTATCGGGTAGTTGAGTTCTGCCCCGTGCAGTTTCTTACTGAGGTAGGCAATTGGTTGCAGTCCATTCCCCTGGTCTTGCATCAAGACTGCTCCCACGGCCTGATCGCTGGCGTCTGCTTCAATGACGTAATCACGTTCGGGATCTGGCAAGATGAGTACCGGTGCGGATGTCAGTGCTTGTTTCAGCTGCTCCATGGCTTCCTGGTGCTTCGTCTCCCATTTGTAGGGCGTGTTCTTCTTCAGCAGATTCGTGAGTGGTGCCGCGAGTTTCGCATACTGTGGCACGAACCTGCTGTAGTAATTAGCGAAGCCTAGGAACTGCTGCAACTCCTTCACGTTCTCGGGCGTCTTCCACGTGCGTACGGCCTCGATTTTCTTGGGGTCGACGTGAACTCCTCGAGCGCTCACCATGTGTCCTAGGAACTGGACTTTTTCAAGGGCGAATTCGCTCTTGGACAGTTTGACGTAAAAACGTTCCCGTCGAAGAATTTCGAAGACGCGTCGCAGGTGTTCGACGTGCTGCTTCATGTCGCGCGAGTAGATAAGTATGTCGTCCAGGTACACCACCACGCATTCGTCCAGAAGTGGTCGTAGAATGTGGTTCATTTCGGCTTGGAACGTTGCCGGCGCGTTGGTGAGTCCGAATGGCATGACCAAATACTCGTACGATCCGTACCGAGTTCGAAAAGCAGTTTTGTGGATAGAGTTGTCCGCCATCCGTATCTGCCAGTATCCGGACCGCAGATCCAGTTTGGAAAATACCGTAGCTCCCCGAAGCTGGTCAAGCAGGTCATCGATTCGCGGTATTAGATATTTATTCTTGATGGTCTGCTTGTTAAGAGCTCGGTAGTCGATGCACATGCGCAGGCTTCCGTCTGGTTTCGGGGTGAAGAGTACTGGGGCACCGTAGGGCGAAGTGGATGGCCGGATGAGTCCTTTGGCTAGGAGATACTCGATCTGTTTTTTCATGTCAGTCAGCTCCGTAGGGCTGAGCCGGTATGGTGCTCGGAAGGTCGGCTTCGAACCCGGTTCCTCCACGATCTCGTGTTGATGCGTTCGGTATGGCGGTAGCTCGTTCGGAAGATCGTCAGGAAGAATGTCTTGGAACTCCTTCAATAATTCCTTGATTTTTTCTGGAGGTTCCGAGGCTTCCTCTCCGTCATTCTCCACCTCTGTTGCTATCGCCAGGAACCCGGTGTTGGTCCGCTTCACGTCCTTCTCGAATCGTGCGAGCGTTTCTACTGGGATATCTCCAGTATCGTCCCAGTTGGGTAGTTGTACTCTCCGTCCATTGTTGTAGATGCTTGCGGTGCGGTTCACCCAGTTGATCTCGGGGTTGAATCTTTTCAGGAAGTCTCGCCCGAAGATCAAGTCAAGCCCTTTGATGTTGGTGATGGGGAGTGCAGGTCTCCAGCGCAGTGGTCCGATTTGTAGATGTAGCACTGCTTCGCCGTATACTGGTAACTTGCTCCCGTCCACCATCGTTGCAGAGAATCCTGAGGGCTTGTACTCTCCCCGTAGTCGGTCGATTACTGCCTTGTCGCAGACGGTGTGTGATGCTCCGCTGTCCACGAGTGCTTGGAGGCGTCGTCCTTTGCAGATGACTTCGAGCACGAGGGGCAGTCGTTGCTCGGAGTACCCAAAGATGGTTTCATTGATTGGGTCATAGGGTACATCCCAATACTCCGTACACACCTTTGTGTTGCTGTCTACTCCTGAGCTGGCAGCTGGCCAAGGCTGCTTGGAGAACGGCTCTTCTCCAGGGCCCGGAGTTTCTTTGACGACTGTGCGCGTCACTGATGCCGAAGAACTGGATGCATCCGTAGGAGGAGTTCGGGGTTTGTGCAGCTTCTTGTAGACCCCCAGCTTCCTCTTGAGCTGCTTCAGCTCCACCGACGTCTTCCCTGGGGAACGGGTAGTCGTTGTGGGCTGGTGTCGGGAGAGGACGTTGACTCCGTGGAAAGGTCGGCTTCTTTCCACACTCCTTAATTTTTTCCCCATGTTGTCCGGTACCGGTATGATCTCCACAGCTTTCTGCTTCTTTTGGAGTCCCTCCCATATTTTCTCCAAGGCTCTAGCCCCTCGAAATTCATAAGTTTTCATTATAGCATCTTTATAAGATAACTTTAACGAATTCTTATAATTTCTTGGGTCTTCAAGGAGTTTCCCCGTCTCGGCAGAGTCTTTTTTCGCGGAGTCGTATTTTTCCTCGGCGATTTTCCCTGGCGAGGACTGGTCGTGGGGTGGAGATTTTCCCCCATCATTTCCTCCTTCTCGCGTCGAATCAGCTTCGTCGGAGTTGATTTTCCCGGAATCCCGTGGCCGCTTTCGAATCTTTTTATTTTCGCCAGCTAGATCCGCAATCACTGGCGACTCCCGTTTTTTGTCTTCTGATTGGCCGAAAGATTTCCGCCACTGTTGCGTGCCCGATACTCTGCGCGTGCGGTCTTCATTTTGCTGCAGTCGAAGATTCGGTGGCCCGGCACCCCGCAAAAATCACACGTGTAGTTGGTGTTTTTCGGACGTGGCCGCCCCTCGAATCTGTCGACTTCCATCGGGTCGGCGAACGTGGGGTGAGCCGAGCGGTCGCCCTGTCGCGTACTGCCGACGTGCGTCCGTCGTGTTCCGGCGTTGACCATGTCGAAGCGCTCCGCTGCCGAAACGACGTCACTGTAGCTCGCGTAGTTTGACGCAGCGACTTGTCGTTTGACTTCGGTCTTCAGCCCGGCGAGGTATGATTGTACCTTTTCCCCTTCGGTCAGGTCGGGAATGCGGTTATAAAATTCCTCCATCTGCTGCGTGTACTGCGCTACACTCCCGAACTGTCGGTGCCGATGAATTTTTTCCCGGGCAAGGAAACTCGAATTTATCGGTTCGAAGCGTTTCAGCAGGTCGGTGCGGAACTGCTGCCACGTGGCTTCACCGTGGATGAAAGTACTGTTGCCGCCAATCCACTCGAGTGCCGGCCCTCGCATCAGTGTCGCCGCGAGTCGTACGCGTTGACCGTCCCAGACTGGCGAGCTCCATCCGACGGCTGCAAAGTAGATCTCCATCCCGGCGATCCATCTGCGGGCGTCGGAGTTTCGATCGCTCGGATCGAACGGCTCAGGTGGGCGCGGTTTCGGAGCCTCGAGAAACTGCTGCGACTGCTGCGTCGTCGCCGTTGTCGTCTCGTGCTGCGCTCCGGCGAGTCGAGTTACTCGCTCGAACTGATTTTGCCACGCTTCGCAATCCGCTCGCATTTCCTCCTGAAGGGCTGCGATGCGCGCGAAGAGCTGCTGGGTAACCTCGGCGGTGTCGAAGGTTGCCATCCTGTTCAAAACACGCACGGAGGGGGTAATTCGAAAATCGCGGAGCTGGTGCTTACCAGAATCGGCGTCGAATTGGTCGCCCCCAGCGGTTTTTCGAGGCAGGATCCCCGCTGCTGCTGCTTAGCTGAGCGCGGTCGAGTGAGAAAAGCTCTGATTACCAAGTGTCACAGGATCGAATGTGTCGAGGAAAGGTTGCACTATCGATCAGTACAAGGCGCTTTTATACTTCCAGAGTACATCAGGTAACCAGGTTTATCTTATCCTAAGGGAATAGACCCTTCTAGAAGATAGAATCACCCTGCGTATAGCCACGCGAGGCTATTGGCTTTAAGGGATTACGGCAGGATTACGCCAGATAGCGCACCAGTACATCCCAAGCCTGGTCGGTGATATAATTACAATAGCAGGATAAACCAAAGGTTAAGGAAAAAGGGAGAATAGGAAACCAAATGAGATGAGAGAAATGAACGAGGAAGGAAATAAGAAAAAGGGACAAGTGGTGTAACGGGGTCGTACTCTCACATCAGCCATCTGCGCTTCCATCCAAGCTTCAACCTTGCTTCTGCGGGTCTATCCTCGTTGAAGCAAATGCCACTTCAGTCACCTTCCGCTTCCACCTACCAGCCACTTGGAAGATCCATAACGCCTTCCATACCAGCTTCTTAAAACCTATCAAGACCAAACACGCTCTACACCGAATGGCAACCACCGTCGTCGCCCGTGTTCATCAATGACATGGGACAACAACGTGCGTGGACACCGTCGTCGTTAGAATGGCACTATGGAGCTTTCTTTGCTGGAAGGGTTGTGATCCTTCTGAGGCTGCGTCTCTGAATTCGACATGCGTAACGCCCATCGTCCTCTTCACGACTACCTTGTCAAGCAGGGTGTTACTTCTACCACCCAGCTTTGAGGGGGGGAAGTGTGAGAGTACGACACCGTTAGACCAATTTCCCCTTTTCATATTTCCTTTCTATTTCATTCCTCTTTTTATCTTGATTCATTTGGTCTTTATCTCATCTCATTTGGTTTCCTATTCCTCCTTTTCCATTATCATTTGGTTTATCCTGTTATTATGATTATATCACCGACCAGGCTAGGGATGTACTGGCGCGCTATATCTAGCGTAATCCTGCCGTAATCCCTTAAGGCCAATAGCCTCGCGTGGCTATACGCATGGTGATTCTATTTCTAGAAGAGTCTATTCCCTTTGGATAGGATAAACTCGGTTACCTGATGTACCCTTGAAGTATAAAAGCACCTTGTACTGATTGATAGTGCAACATGGAGCAAACCTTTCCTCGACACATTCGATCCTATAACGCCCATCTAGCCGTCCGTTTGGGGATGATAAGCGGATGAGAACTGTCAACGCGTGCCGTACCGAGCCCACGTGTCCTGCCAGAATTTTGACGTGAACTTCGGATCTCGATCGCTAATGATTGCTGCTGGTATCCCGTGTAGGCGAACAACGGTGGAGATTAACAGACGCGTTGTTTCTTCGGCTGTGATGGTTATACGACATGGTGCAAAATGTGCCATTTTCGTCAATCGGTCGACGACAACAAAAACCGCGTCGTTTCCGCTGGGTCCGGCCGGTAGTCCTGTAACGAAATCCATCGTTACGTGTTGCCATTGGCGTTGAGGTGGCTCAAGGGGCTGCAAAAGTCCAGTTGGTCGCTGGTGTGATGACTTCATTCGCTGGCAGATCGGACACGCGGCCACGTAACGCTGCACGTCCGTCACCATATCTAGCCAGTAATAAAACCGCTGCAACGCCTTCAGAGTTTTATCAACCTCGAAATGTCCCGATAAAGTCGAATCGTGGACTTCTTGAATTAGTAATTCGCGAAGTAGACGATAAATTGGGACCCAAATTCGATATGTTCCGCTTCGTAAGTAATAGACGCCTTTCCGTGTAGTGATTGGGAGATGGCCGTTATTTACGAAGAAGGGGTAAGTCGAATACCCGTGGGTAAATAGTCCACTTAGTTGCGGGTTGCTCTGGGCGACTAGTACTGCTGCGAGTTGGGCAGATGGTCTGGAGAGGGCGTCGGCAATATTGTTGGCGCCTTTTTGTACGTGATCTTGTACGTGAAGTTGGACTCCAAATAGTCCAGCCAGCGTATCTGCCGCGGGTTGAGGTTCGGCTGCACTCTCAGGTACTGTAGAGATTTGTGGTCGGTTTGCATCGTCACGTCTACTCCAGTCAGGTAGCACCTCCAGATTTTGAACGCGTGGACGATCGCCAACATCTCCTTGTCGTGTATCGGGTAGTTGCGCTCAGCAGATTGCATTTTCCGAGACTCGTACGCAATTGGTTGAAGCTTGTTGCCGAAATCCTGCATGAGCACTACTCCGATGGCGATGTCACTTGCGTCGGTGATGACTTCAAAGGGCCGTTTCGAGTCAGCGATGCGAAGTACCGGTCGAGACATTAAAATATTTTTTAATGCATCGAACGCAGCTTGTTGCTTCTCCCCCCACTCGTAAAAAGTCCCCTTCTGCAGTAGGTCGGTTAGAGGTCTAGTTAACCCCGCCATGTTGGGTATAAACCGCCGTACGTAATTCACGAAACCCAAAAAGTATTGCAGCTGCTGTAGATTGGTTGGTGGTTTCCATTCCTGAATAGCCTGGAGTTTTTTCGGGTCTATCCGGATCCCCTCCGTGGAGATCACATGCCCCAGGAACTCCAGTTCTTGTTTTAAAAACTCGCACTTGGAGCCCTTGATGATGAGACGACGCTGCTGCAACCGCTGAAAAACCGCTTCCAAATCCTTCAAATGTTGCTCTTGGGTCTTGCTGTAGATCAGGATGTCGTCCAGGTAAATTATCACGCATTAGTCGAGTAGATCGCGGAACACCCCATTCATGGTGAGTTGAAACGTCGAGGGGGCGTTCGTTAATCCAAACGGCATCACCGTGTATTCGTAACTCCCGTAGCGAGTACGAGATGCCAGCTTGTGGCAGTCGTCAGCGAACACCTGAATTTGATGGTAACCGCCGCGAAGGTTGATCTTCGAAAAATAACGAGCTCCGCGAAGGTTGTCGATCAGTTCGTCCGTGTGCGGTATTGGATAGCGCGATTTTATCGTTACCCGATCAAGGGCGCGATAGTCCGTACACATGCGAAGTCCGCCGTCCTTTTTTGGCGTGAACAGGATTGGTGCTGCGAACGGTGACGTGCTCGGCCGAATGAACCCTTTCGCCAGCAGGTAGTCCAGCTGGTTTCGTAACTCCTGTAGCTCCGGCTGAGTCAAGCGCCACTGCGTGCGTACAGTAGGCTGCGCGCCGGGCTCCAGCTCGATTTTGTGGTCCTGGGGTCGTTCGGGTGGCAGTCCGCTTGGCAAGTCGTCCGGGAAAATCTCGGGATATTCCCGAATGATTTTCACCAAGTCATCCGGTACTGAAGCGTAGAGTTTGTTGATGTCGGTCGCCTCATTCTGCTCCGTCGATTCGGTTAGATGGACGCTCCATTCTTGACTGCTTGGTTGAGGCACACCGCATTGACTCGTGTCGACGTTGTCTCTGCTTCCGGCCACGTAGGTAATTTTCGCCAGCCTTTGTCGCACTTCATTATGCACTCGCCTGTAGACCAATCGATCTGCGGGTTGAATCCTCGCAGCCAATCGAGTCCCAATAGCACGTCGTAGCCGTCGAGCGTTATCGCCAGCATCAGCGCGCTGAAACCAAAATCTTCGTCACACTTCATTCGAACGACGGGTTCTTTGTCGCGTATCGCCAGCGGGGTGCCGTCCACCAATCGTGCGTCGATTTCGGATAGACACCTCTCCAGCGTCAGGTGTAGTCGTCGTGCTGTCTCTCGATTTATCAGGCTATGACTCGCACCTCCGTCGATGAATATTTTTATTTTTCGTCCGTTGAGTCGTCCCTCCGCCAGTATAGGGTGGTCCACTGGGTCATCCCCCTTATCCAGCCAGGAGCGGTTGATAGCATGTATCGAAACCACTACTCGGTGGGGATGGTGTTTTTCGGGCGATGAGGCAGGGTCAGTAGGGGGCCCGACCGCTACTGACGCTTGGCGTTTCCCGGCTCGCCTTCGTCGTTCTTCTTTATCTGCTTCTTTCGGGGGTAATCGTGAGATTGGTGACCCGGCTCGTGGCAGTTGAAACATTGTCCCTTGCGAAAGTCTTCCATGTGCTCCTTCGCCAGTACGCCGTGAATCGTGGGCCGTGGATTCTGGCCACGAAAACGATTTCCCTCCCGGGAACCCGCTCTCGCATACGTCCGATGTGCGTCGAAGGTATCTGCGATGCGGAATGCTTCGTGAAACGTCGCCGAAATTCGCAGTCGGACCTCGCATTTAATGTCCTGCTTCAAACCCGAAATGAATCGAGCTTTCTTCTCGGAGTCATGCATGTCGGTGATTTGATCGCATAACGCCATGAAGACCGACGCGTAATCTTGGACAGAACTCCACTGGCGCCAGTTGTCCAGCTTCGTGCGTGCGTTGTCCGAGGCGGATATTGGCTCGAAACGTTCACGCAGAGCTGTACCCCACGCCTTCCACGTGCGAATCTTGGTCGATCCAAAAATCGCGGTTGACCCTTGGGCAGCAGACCCAAAGTTTCCGAAAAACCCCTGTGTGTCGCCTGCCGAAAACTCCCCCTCCTATAGAGTATATCGCTACCAATCTAGCGCAGGTCCCCGCAGTAGTGATACAGCCAGTCGAATTTTTAGATCGTCAGCAGTGATCCCAGCGGCATTAAAATAAAGTTCCGCCGAAAATAACCAGCCCGTAACAATAGTATTCTTATCTGTGGGGTTGAATGGGGGCGGCATTGTCGGTTTGATCGTCGCTGTCGTCACGATCGGCATAAACGTTGTGCGGCTACAGTAGTGGCTGCTTCTGACCGAGTGGCTGCTGCTGTCGCTGCTGCTGTCGCTGCTGCTGCTGCTGCTGCTTCGGCTGCTGCTCGTGCGGCCACGTCAGCTGCTACGGCGGCTTCATTGTCCTTGCGCTCCTGTGACACCTCACGTGCGATTTCGTCCAAGACGGTTTCGACACGTCCGGTGCTGGCGACCTCCTCTTGGGCGTCAAATTTCTGACGCGAATCCTCTCGCGCCTGGCGTAACTCAGCAACTTCCGCACGAAGTCGCTCGTTGTCCTCCAGCACTGTAGCCATGCGTGTGTTCATGGCGTTGAATTGCTCCCGAAGCTCGTTGAACTGAGCTTGGTCCATTTGGCGAATGCTCCGCCGGGGCAGGGGGACATCCGTAATAGGCCTGTACTCAGGTAAGCGCAAATGCTATCGTAGTTGGGCGAATTAATCAGTCTAATTTGCAAGCAACCGCTTTGCAGCTTACGTGAGGGACTTACCCCCCCCCCCCCCCCCCCCCCCCCAAAAAAAAATCAACTCTCGAAAACGGGTGAACGAGGAAAGTGGCTATGATTACCAGGTGTTATGAATGAACAAGCAGAGTAGCGCGGAAATGAATAACGAGATGTTCACTCAATGGATGACGATACAAGGAATGGCAAGCCAAGATATAGGAACACCAGAGCTAGTCTAACCATGCGATGGTAAGGTTCGGGAAAGAGATCGAAGGGTCTTGAAGTGACGAAGCGAGGCCCGGAGGACTCCCGAAGGTCGAAATAGAAGGTCTGGAACAGTCCCGAGGCTTCGGGTGTGTTCGAGCGTACGCGATAGCAGTACCGCTCGGTAAGGAATGGAAAATTCCTTACATCTTACATGGTTGGCTCTTCCGCAGCCACTGCTTGATATACAGATACCGTAATCACCCGGATAGACGCCCCTCCGTAGGTTTAGTCCCATGGGCTCTAACTCGTGCATTGGGACATATAATCATTATTCGATTATACGCCCCTCCTCTTTGTTCCAGATTCAAATCCCTATACGCCCCCCCTTCTTTTCAAACAGCATTTTATGGAACTAGCCAAGATAAGCAAAATGCACTAGAAACATTTTTTTTTAGACAGTTAGAAGTCATCCTATTTAAACCTAACCTAGGATATGCAACAGTTTCAGGCTAGCATTGCCCATCGAACATTACTCCTAGTCTACTCCTACTCCTCCTCCCCCTCCTCCCCTTCCTCCTCATCCTCCTCATCCTCCTCATCCTCCCCCCCCTCCCCATCCTCTGCAGCCCCACCCTCAGCACCTACCGAGTTGTCTCCAGAGGAGCCATCCGCCCCGACCTCGTCATCAACATCCACCTCTTCCTCTCGCTTGTTGCGCATGCGCTGGAGGGTCAGATAGTCTTCACTGCCGTCGAGCGAATTGCTGATGCCACACGTCTTAAAAGCCCTCTGGATGAGGGCGGCGAGGATTGCCCTCCACGCCTTGGAGACCCACTTCAGGATCTCCTCCGGTGGAGGCTTCTTGAGGTTTCCTGTGCCAGCAAACATGAGTACCAGTCAGTTCGAACCATGTTTTCAGAACACAAACTGTTAAAAACAAGCCAGAAGATACTCACCCTTAGCTGTCTTGGGATACATCCCCACGGAGTCAAACCACTCCTGGTAGTATTGCCTCACCCGAGCCTTGAAAGCTCGGTTGACACATACGTCCAGGGGCTGCACGACGGAAGTGCAGCCCGCGGGGATGACTCCGGGGACAACAGCAAGCTTCCCATAGCATTCCTTCACTTCAGGCGTTAGGTGACCACGGTAGGAGTCAAGAATCAGTAGGGCAGAGCGCGCACGCTAACCAAATCTTGGGCAGATGCAAGGCTCTACGGCGTTTTCTAGCCAGGTCTTCACACCGTTCGCATCTATCCAGCCGTTGGGCTGTGCCGCAACAACGACATCTGCATAAAGACACAGAGTGTAAGCTTGGTTTCCGCGGTTGAAAATATAAGAGAAACATACAAGAGCTGCGAATCCAGGACAAACCAGCGGGGAAATCTCCTTGAGGGACGGTCTTCCTCTTGAAGTAGACCCACGGCTTCAGCTTCTCCCCCCCTACCATGCACGCGAGCATAACAATAACTCGTTCCTTCTGGTAGCCGGCGGAGCGGATAGGGACGGAGTTGACGCCGACCTGCTCGACGGTGCGGTCAGCCGGCATCTCCAACCAGAGTGGAGTTTGGTCAGCGTTGATTATCCGGCGCTCTTCAATGCTGTACATCCTCCGCACCTCCCTGCAGAATCGCCAGAAGTTTTCAACCTCTGCCGAGCAACCGTAGGAAGGCAATATGGGAATTCGAAAGGACACGACTTAGTAAACATTCGTATGGAGCGACAGTGTAAACTCGAATAAGAGAGTACGTACATAAGCGGAAATTGATGCAATGACGGCGTTCTTACTATCGGTCATTTTCTGACCGACTTTCGTTTTGGCGCGAACCGACAAATTCCACCTTGACTGGAATCGTTCGGTCCAGCGGTACGAGCCCTGCCATTTGACGTCGGGGTGAAGAACCTTTACTAACTCCCGTGACAACTTCTGCAGCCTTCACACCGGAATCGGAGTTCCAACAGCTCGCGCGGCGAGAAGCTTCGAATACACCTGTGTCTCCATGTCGGCGTACCAAGAAGACCTCCCCTGCCCATGCAGCCACTTACGGCAGCCGTGGGCAGCTCTTAGCTCCACCTCCTACTTTGACCACTCGTTGATGCGGCGGCGCGAGATTCCAGACTCGCACGCGACTTCATTCTTCTTCTTCACCTCTTTCAGTCGGTCAAGCCAAAAAAGCTTCTCCTTGGCCGTGTAGGAGTTCCGCTTCCTCCCATTCATCCGATTCCTGGGGGATGGGGGGCAGGCATCTCGGTTCACAGAAGAAGGATGTGGCGATTTTCTGCCCTCGGGAAACGACGGTACAGGGAGCTTCTCGGGATGACCATCCCGAGACCAGTACTCGGCTCCATCGTCAGCATCCGCGTCGTGCTCGGGCCAGTCATCGCCGTGCGGAATCCCCCAATCACGAGCAGCTGGTGGCACAGCGAAAGAGCTAGGGTCGGGCTTTGGATGGGCATTGATGTTGTCTTGCGGAAGTTTCCCGCACGGCAGCAGCAGAGTCAGGACCGGCAGTCTGTACAGGAACGGAGGAGCGGGTGGCGCTGTCGGGGCAGGAGGAGTGGGAGGAGCAGGCGGAGCAGGAGCGGCAGGGGGAGCCGGAGGAGCCGGAGGAGCCGGAGGAGTTGGAAGAGCGGGAGGTGCGGGAGGAGCTGGGCGATGCTCTCCTCTAATGCGCGTGGGCTCGCCTGGTCTACCAAATAGGATCGAAATGCCAGACACTGGAAAGCCTTCCATAGCTCCCGCGAGGGGAGCTGGTGCTGCTTCAGAGTTCAAATCGATCGAACATGAAATACTGAACCCCTCGACAAGGTACCCCCTCCTGGAAGGCGGCTTGGGTTCCTCGTCAGGAGCAAATTCCTCGTCGATGAAAGGGGTGTAGGAAGGAATCTTGACAGCAAGATTCCTGTCCAGATTCTTGGTACCCTAAGCCACGTCGCTACGATGACACGGATGTTGCAGGAATGTGGTCCCGAACACCACTCAACCATGT
This sequence comes from Closterium sp. NIES-67, assembly GCA_027943415.1. Lineage (NCBI taxonomy): Eukaryota > Viridiplantae > Streptophyta > Zygnematophyceae > Desmidiales > Closteriaceae > Closterium > Closterium sp. NIES-67. Next base: position 1,453,187 of record BQMB01001473.1, on the reverse strand, counting down.
GTGCTGGCATAGCAAGGCTTCAGGATCGCTTATGATAGGGCCGAATGGCTACTTTATTGCCTTGCTGTGCTGGTCGCACCTTCAAACCTTGTTTCCGTGCATGTTCTTGGCGTGTCCCCTCTGGAACCACGCCCAATAGCCTACAAACATGAAGACCTACAGTTTCCCCCCTTTTTTTTAATATTATGTAAAAATCATTATAAACGCCCATGGGCATAGATTTTTTATTCAATTAAACACCCCCCCTTTATTTCAAACCAGTCCTATAAACGCCCCTAGGGGCGTCTATCCGGGTGATTACGGTACCAAAACGAAATGCCACGGTCTAGGTCTAGGATTGGCTCTTCTTGCGTGAGCACACGAGGTTACATGAACGATTCATCAGGGACCAGAAGAAGGCGAGCATGGTTGGTTTTCGACTTGCCGTTCAGTGTGTTTGCTGGTTTCGTCATTTGGGTTTCATGCGTTGGAGATTTGGTTTGTGGGATGTCACGTAATCACCAGGATAGACGCCCCCTATGTGCACCTATAGGACTGGTTTGAAAACGTGGGGGGGGGGGCGTTTAATTGAATAAAAACTATACACCCATGGGCACTTAAAAATGTATACACGCAAATGGATATTTCTACATCAGATTGTAGCTTTTGATTTGTTTCATGCAATGGGATCATTTTGTAACGAAACTTCTCACATCCATCGCGCTGAAAGTCCAGTTGGCAATGTGCCAAGCTGGAAACAGGCTACTCTGACGCGAATCTTGCTGGCGAGAAGAGCCAAAGGACGCAAATTGCGCTTCCCGGTGAGAATTCTCACTATTGATGAAGTATACTCGACAGAGTTACCCATTTATGAATTCCTGATATTATACTTAGACTGTAGTAAAACAATACCTCATATGGAAGGACACGCGTGCTGACGTCAGTAGTAGCGAGTCAACGCGTGAACACTAGGTTCGCGTGCACAGTCAACCGAAGGGTCACGCCACTCTCAGTCACACGAATAGTCAATAGTCAACAGTCACACGAATAGTTGCGATACACTACGAACTGGTACATTCCGAATAGGTACTTCTTAGACTATAAATGTACCTGTATTACCGATTATTATTATCCTTGTCATTTCAGACATTTCCAATACAAGTTGTGAAGTCTTCCACTGACTTTTTACTCACACACTGTTGCCCCCCCCATGGTGACCTTACAAGATATCGCATTTAGGTGTGACGTTGCCCGGATGTCAGCGACTGTCGTCGCAAGGCCGCGACGATTGCCGCCTGACCCGTGCGGTCGACCGGGACTATCACCCCGAGACTTTGCGCAATAGTCCCTGTCTGCACCAGACGAGGCTGGCAACGGCGGGGGGAGAGGGGGGAGGTGGAAGGGAGAGACGGGGCTCTCGATAGAGTACGCACCACTGCCCGCGGCATAAACTTAACGGTGGGAACAGGCGGTGATCGGCATGAGTTAAATCTTTGGTAGCGCGCACAGCTCGTAGCGGGACGTCCGTCTGCGGGGCTGGGTGGGAACTCACCATGACAAAGGCATGCGGGTGGGCATGGATCACATGCCCTCTCACCCTCTTGCTCGCGTTCCCAGTATCCTATCTCCGTCGCGGGGGCTTCGTCCACACGGTTTACAAGTATGTCACCATGCAACTGCGTTGTGGGGGTCGTTGGAAACGACCCTAGGCGCGAAACGTTCAGCACGTGTGGGTTGCATGTGGCGATGCGGAGTCTGCCGATGCCCGATCTGGCACAGGGCATGGCGCTGCGATGCACTGGGGCCTCCTCGGTTGGAAGCGTGTCAAGAAGGGTGCGGTCTAAAGTGTGAGGGGTAGCGAGAGAGTGGAGAGGAGTATTCGTCCATGGTGAACAACGATGAGTTTGACACTGTGACTGCTGCATTGGGCTTCAAGGAGCGTGGCCACGCAGATGCATCTCGCTGCCCACCCAACCCACACTGATTTGAACACATGGGATCTAGAAGAAGGACCATATCAGGACCATATCTTGACCATGGGGTCTAGGTGGCAACAGTTTTCCAAGGATGCAGAAATGCTGCCAGTTGCATTGATGGTATGCCATGCATGACAGGGCCGGACAGTGGAGACACAGCCTCTAGCACACATCGGGTTGTGAGGGCGCTAATTGGCCCTTAGACAAAATTTCTTCATGGGGCGCTAATTTTGGTGAAGTCCCTATTCACGCCACTCACACACCCACACCCCCTTCAATTTCAATTTCTTTGACCCCCCACCCGGTTCTCTTGATCCCAAGGGCGGATTTGAACCGGCCCATGGGTTCATCCAACCCTTGGGACCATCCCCATTTGGCTATTTGACTCCCCCATCCGGTTCATTTTACCCCAAGGGCGGATTTGAGCCGGCCCATGGGTTCATCCAACCCTTGGGACCATCCCCCCTAGGCTATTTGACCATCCACCCAGTTCATTTGACCCCAAAGGGGATTTGAACCAGCCCATGGGTTCATCCAACCCTTGGGACCATTCCCCCTCGGTTATTTGACCCCCCACCCGGTTCATTTGACCGCAAGGGTGGATTTGAACCGGCCAATGGGTTCATCCAACCCTTGGGACCATCCACATTCGGTTATTTGACTCCCCACCCGGTTCACTTGACCCCAAGGGCGGATTTAAACTGGCCCATGGGTTCATCCAACCCTTGGGACCATCCCCCCTTGGTTATTTGACCCCCCACCCGGTTCTCTTGACCCCAAGGGCGGATTTGAACCGGCCCATGGGTTCATCTAACCCTTGGGACCACCAATTTCAATCTCCCCACACCACACCCTCCGGGCACTTTCTAAGGGGGTGTGGGGTGGGGAGATTGAAATAGAAGGGGGAGGGCGAGAGGCAACACCCTCGCAGGTTAGGGCGTGTCATAAGCTTGAAAATTCTTGTTATTTATTTCGGGTTCAGCTCAGTCTCGCACAGGAAGTTCGGGGCTCCATACATACAGTAGGCTCCAGTCGGTGCGATACTTGTTCAAAATCGGAACCAGGGCCAGCCCTTGTCAGGCGATCCCCTCCCCCACACAAATTCCAGCATGCGTCACGTGCTGATATGGCTAAGGGTGGATTCCTATGACCTCACGTCAGGATCATGCGGTCCTGCGGGGTGCGCTGGCTCGATCTTGCAATTCCATGCGGTGTGTCTCGGTTCGGCGTCCGTCTGACGCAAGGTCGACTCTGATGCGAGCTGTGAGATTTCTCCCTGAGGGCCAACTAGTGCCCTCACTGCCTCTAGCACACATCGAGTTGTGAGGGCGCTAATTGGCCCTTCGAAAAAAAATCTTCATAGGGCGCTAATTTTGGTGAAGTCCCTATTCACGCCACTCACACACCCTCAAGCAGGTATCGGGTGTTGATTTTGTCGAAGAGCCAATCAAGAACCTCATACAACCTATACAGATCGGTTTCAAGTCTAAAATATCAAAAGGACACATACACCCGGTCAGAAATATCAGAAGGATACATAATCACTTTCTAGGGCATCAGAAATTCAATAATTGGGTTTTAAAAAAATCATACGAACACCTAAAAAAAATGTCTAAAAATCAGACAAAAAGATGGATGTCTGATGTCAAGGACCCTGGATTGGAGCAATCAGATAACGGAAAATGAGAACGAGACAAGGTGGCATTGGTCTCATAATAACGCATTGGTTAGAAATGAGAGATACTGGGGAATATATGGTTAGGTGTTGTACTCTCTAAGAGCACGAACCCTTCTAGCCTTTAATTGCTACATATAAAAATATGTTTAAGTTGGCACACCCCTTGGGCTAGACAAGGGGCAGTGCCTAGCGAGAGACACGCAGCTCAGGGCGACACTACTAGTCCAACCTCTGAGGCAAGGGTCTAAAGATTTGTCAACAAGAGTAACACAGGGCGGCGCTACTAGTCCAGCCACTAGAACAGGAGCCACAAGGCAAGTCAAGATACTATAGAGAGTAGTACACAATTAGGGTTCTAGCAATTGAGGAGCTACTGGAACTAAACAACGCTGTACACAGTGCCGCTGATGATCTTTGGGCGCAAGCGCCTTAGTAAAGATATCAGCTGTGTTGGCACCGGAGGCCAAGTGTACTACGCGAGCCTGGCGGCGCTGTTGTAGCTCATGCAGGAGGAAAAACTGTAGCAGGATGTGCTTTTCTCTGCACTCTAGTCGAGGCTCCTGACACAGGAGGATCATGGCCCTATTGTCAATGTATAGGACCAGGGCAGAGCTAGGCCACTCACCTAAGTCTATGAGCACGAACGTCAACCAACGGAGCTCCTGTGCCGTCATGGCACCAACGTGGATCTTTGTCTCACAGCTAGACTGTGCAACAGACTACAAGCACGTGGACCTCTACGAGATAGCGCCTGCACCAAGGCTAAAGCAGTAACCCTAGGAGGACCTGAGCATCTCAGCACCGTCCGCCCACGAAGCGTCTGTGTGCCCTGTGAGAACTAATTGCTTGCGTCCTCCTAGCACTAGCCCCATGCCCGATGTACTTGCTAGATAACGCAAAACCCTCTTAGCGGTCGACCAGTGCTAGGGTCGGTGTCTGCGTGTCGTCACAAAGCGAGCCATGATACTAAGAGGGTATGCGAGATCTGGACGAGTGCAAGTCATCAGGTACATAAGTCAGCCCACCAGCTCTGTGACGGACCACTAGGCTCAACTGACTCGTCAAGGACTGGAGCCAAGACCCTGTGGTCTACCGGCAAAGGTTTAGGCTGTGCAGAGAAGAACTGAAGACCGAACCTCTCTAGGACTTGGCGCACCAAGTGTGACTGTGTGAGAGTAATGGTGCACGTTGCTCTGTCCCTGGAGATATGTAGGCCAAGATAGCGGTATAGCTCTCCTAGGTCATTGCAGGTGTGTCTCCTCAGCAACTCAGCCTTCACGGAGGCCAGCGCGTCTCTGTCTGCGGTAGCGAAGACCAGGTCGTGCACTTAGACTGGGATGTAGAGCGAAGACTGGCCTGAACGAATGAAGAGCGAAGGGTCAGCAGAGGACGAGAAGAGTTGCAGGTCAGATAACGTAGCACACGGCATGTCGTGCCACTCATGGGGTGCCTTCCGCAGACCGTAAACTAGGTGCCGAAGGAGCCACTTGGTCCAAGGCGGGAAAGTGCCAGAGAAGCCTGGCAGACGGCGTCGGTAGATCTGCTCGTGTCGACTGCCCTAGAGAAACGCTGTGGAGAAGTCGAGAGAGTGCAGCTCGAAGTTGCGCTGTGCTGCGACGTGAAGCAGCACCTGAAGAGTGGTCATCTTCGAGGTTCGGGCGAAGGTCAGAAAGAAGTCAACACCCTCGCGCTAGCAACGTAGCACTCCTTGAACACCGGCGGCTCTCCGGGAGGGTGCTTTACCTTAAGAGCCACCGGCCATTGAGTACGTTCACCCCAAGTGGGGGAATTGCGTCGACGTAGGTGCCGGTAGATCTCCAAGATGCCATCCTCGCGTCCATGGTAGCTATCCACTGAGAGGCCCAGGGTCCAGAGGTCACCTCAACGTAAGTGCGTGGGGTCGGGATGTCAAAGGCGTCTAGGTCACCCTTAGGGACTAGCAGCATGGAGCAGAGATGGGGAGCAGCCTAGGATGGGGAGCTAGGTCGTACTGCCTGTCCTCTAGGACGTCACTGCCAAGGGCAGGTGCACTCGTGGCGGACGGAGGAAAGGCAGGGTCAGGGACCAGAGCAGTGGCGTATTCAAGGCGGCGGGTAGAGGCATAATCAGTGACAGCAGCGACAAGAGCGTCGAGAGTGGAGACAGGAACGGACGGGTCGGTAACAAGAGAGGCAATGACTCGATGAACAAGAGGACTAGCAGCACGGACAAAGTTAGAGAGAGGAGGCGAAGAGACAACTAGGGAAGACTGAGGAGGCGACGGGACCAGGGAACATAGTGGTGACGCTGAGGTCTTGAAGGCAACCGAGGGGATATGCAGATCCGTAAGCGGGCTCGAGGGAACCGCCAGACAGGGAAGTGTGGTGGAGCTGCGTGCAACTAGTAGAGCAGCCAGCAAGCGCTACAGCGATTGGGGCGGCAAGCGGCGTTAGCATAGTATGGTCACAAAAGAAACAGGAAGATGCACCAGAGTCCAGGGTGAAGGAGAGCGCAGCAGTAGCGTCAGCCAGCATGGCACTAGCATGGAGCCTAGGCTAAACAAAGCAGGAGATCCTACACATGACGCAGCAAGGGAGCCTAGACTACACACAGTGGGTACATCTACGCTCGGCAACACAGTGTAATAAGGTCCAGTCACACTAGAGTCATCAGCATACATGGCATACAAAGCATAACGAATCTGATCCATATCCATCTTGAAGACAGGCACACGGTGACGTACCAGGCTGGGGCTGTCCGGGAGGTCTGGCCCAGGGCCAAAGCGGAGACGGAAGAGGTCGTCGAGGCGACGGTAGCAGCGGGCGGCGGTGTGACCAGAACGGCTACTCACGGTGCCACGAAAGGGACCAGTCTGGAGCTGGTACTGGCAATTCACAGAGCAAGAGCTGGCGCCGGACGTCGAGCTGTGCGGGCCGCCACCATGACCGCCGCCACCAAAGCCTCCAGGCCACCATGGTGGCAGGGATCCCCATGGCTGCTGGTGGTGCTGTTGCGACTGGGGCGGCTGCTGCTGTTGCTGTTGCTGGAGCTGCCACTGCTGCTGTTGCAACTGCTCCTGCTGCTGCCCGGGGGCCTTAGTCCCAGCCCCCTCGTCTTTACCACCGGCACTCGCACCACCTCCACCTCCTCCGCACCCCTGCCACCCCCGCCACCCCTCCCTTCGCCACGCCCCACTTTGGGGCGGCGGCCCTTGCCCTGACGAGGTTGCGTTAAGGCCGCTTCGGCAGACTCCGCAGCAGGGGTTGTCTCAGCGACAGCAGCAGAAATGTCAGAGTAATTGCACTGGGAGGGAGCACAGCCCTAGAAGGTAGGGACTAGCGCAGTACGCTAGACTGGGTGATAGTGCGCTGACGGGTCTCTATCGCAGACAGGGTGGTGACAAAGGCAGTGAGGGTGAGGTCAGCGGGGAAGAGACTGAGGAAGTGGTCACAGGCAGTGGTGAGGCGGTTGGGCAGGTGCGTGGCAAGGAAGTAGAGGGTAGCACCGAGGGGGGGAGGCAGTACACAGAGCTAGGCCTCAGTGCTAGCAGTGCAGTAGCTAGTCTCAAGTGCTCTCAAGTGAGTGGCAAGATCAGCAACAGTGAGGAAGGACGCAAGATCAGGGAAGAGCAGGGGGAGAAGGTGACGGCCGGCAGAGGTGGAGGAGGGAGTGGAATAACGCCCAATGACAGCATCTAAGTACAGGGCGTAACTGATAGCAAACTCACAACTGCATCACGCGACTCCCTGACAGAGCGGGCGAGCTTAGCAGCTGCAAAGGCCTCACGCTCAGCATGCGTGGGGGTGTCAGGGAGGGTAGCAGGTGGGTCAGGGAAGGGAAGCTTACCGTTGACGTGGACGGCCAAGGACTGGCAATCCAAGCGCTCACCCTTCACCTGGCGGCAGAGGTCGGCGAGCCACGCTTCAAAGTCGGCGCAGCGACGTCGTCCACCATCAAGGCTGCCGCAGCGGCTGACGATCACTAAAGGAGGAGGAGTACGGGGCATGCAGGTGCTATGGAGAGTGGTGGAGAGCAGTGAAGAGAGGTGGAGAAGGGTGGAGAGTAGTAGAGAGCGGTGGAGAATGGTGAAGCCGCTATAGAGGAGAAAGCCGGCGGAAGCGCCGGCGCAAAGGGGAACCAGGGCCGACAGCGTGCCGACGGGCCGGTTGAAGCTGGGGTCGGCGGGAGTTGGGACCGGCGCGAGCTGGGGCTGGTGGGAGCTGGGGCCGGCTGGATCTGGGGCTGGCAAGCTAGAGCCAGTGAGCAGGGGCCGACGAGCAGGAGCCGGCGTGAGCTGGGGCCGGTGCGAGCTGGGGCAGGCGCGTAGGAGCCGGCGAGCTGGGGCCTGCGTGAGCGGGGGACGGTGCGAGCTGGGGCCGGCGCGAGCTGGGGCTGACGAGCAGGAGGCCGGCGAGCTGGGGCCATCGAGCTGGGGTCGGCGAGCAGGGGTCGGCGAGCTGGGGTCCGCGGGAGCTGGGGCTGGCTAGCTGGGGTCGTCGAGCTGGGGCGGCAGGCTGTGGCCGTCGATCGGGGGCTGGCGAGCTAGGGCTGGCGAGCAAGGGCCGGCGAGCAAAGGCCGGCGAGCAAGGGGTCGGCGAGCGGGACCAGCGAGCGAGGGCCCGCGAGCTAGGGCTGGCAAGCAACGGGCAGCTGGTGAGCTAGGGGCTAGCGGCGGGCTAGGAGCCGCGCAACGAGCGAAAGGCCAGTGGGCGGACTAGGGCGACGTGACGGGACTAGGGCTGGCTACAGCGGAAGCGCGGGCGGGTAGACCTAACCTACCTGATTCTCATGGTAACGAGTTGAGTAGAATGAGGGGATACAATGGGATATAACCTAATGTATTGTACTCTCTATGAGCATGCACCTATCTAGCCTATAACATATACAATTATATGTCGACACACCCCCTCGGCTAGACAAGGGGAAATGCCTAGCACACGACACGTAGCTCAGGGTGGCACTACTAGTCCAACCTCTGAGACAAGGGTCTGAAGACCAATCAGCAAGTGTACAAAGGAAACAAGATTAACTGAGGGCGGCACTACTAGTCCAACCATTGGAATAGGAGCCACAAGACCAATCAAGATAATATAAAGAGTAGTACACAATCAAGGTCCTAGCAAGTGAGAATCTACCGGAACTAGACCAAGCTGTACACAGTGCTGCTGATGATCTTTAGGCGCAAGCGCCTTCATAAAGATATCAGCTTTGTTGGCACCGGTGGCCAAGTGTACTATGCGGGCCTCGCGGCACTGCTGTAGCTCGTGCAGTTGGAACTTCCGCAGCTGGGTGTGCTTCGTTTTGCCCTCAAGTCGAGGCTCCTAACACAGGATGATCATGGCCCTGCTGTCAGCGTACATATCCCGGGCAGAGCTAGGTCGCTCACCTAAGTCAGTAAGCAAGAAAGTCGGCCAGCGGAGCTCCTGTGCTGCCATGGCACCGGCGTAGATCTCAGCCTGACAGCTAGACTGGGCAACAGACGACGAACGGGTGGACCTCCAGGAGATAGCACCTGCACCAAGGCTAAAGTAGTAGCCATGGGAGGACCTGAGCGTCTTTGCGTCGTCCGCCCACGAAGCGTTTGTGTGCCCTGTAAGGACCACCAGCCTGCGTCCTCCTAGCACTAGCCCCATGCCCAATGTACTTGCTAGATAACGCAAAACCCTCTTAGTGGCCGACCAGTGCTGTGGTCGGTGTCTGCCTGTGGTCACAAAGCGAGCCATGATGCTGAGAGGGTATGCGAGCTCTGGACGAGTGCAAGTCATCACGTACATGAGGGGACCCACCAGCTCTGCGTAAGGACCACTGGGCTCTACAGACTCCTCAAAGAATAGAGCCGAGAGCCTGCAATCTTCTGGCAGAGCTGTGGGCTGTGCGAATGAGAACTGAAGACCAAACCTCTGAAGGACCTGGCGCACCAAGTGTGACTGTGTGAGAGTGATGGTGCGACACTACCTTGCTCTGTCCTTGGAGATCTGGAGACCAAGGTAGTGTCGCAAGTCTCCTAGGTCTATGCAGGAGTGTCTCCTCAGCAGCTCGGCCTTCACGGAGACCAGTGCGTCTCTGTTTGCAGTAGCTAAGACCAGGTCGTCTACGTAGACAAGGATGTAGAACGAGGTCTAGCTAGCATGAACGAAGAGCGAAGGGTCTGCAAACGACCGGAAGAACTGCAGGTCAGCTAACGTAGCATGAAGCGTGTCGTGCCACTTGCACAGCGCCTGCTGCAACCGGGCGCCAAAGAAGCCACTGGGTCCCTGGAGCGAAGCTACCAGTAAAGCCTGGCGGGCGATGTAGGTAGACCTGCTCGTGCAGCCCTGAAGAAACGTTGTGGAGAAGTTGAGAGAGTGCAGCTCGTAGTCATGCTGTGCTGCTACGTATAGCAGCACCCGAAGAGTAGTCATCTTCGGGGTCAGGGCGAAGGTCTGGAAGCAGTCAACACCCTCGCGCTGACTGAAGCCTCTAGCAACGTAGCGCGCCTTGAACACGAGCAGCTCTCCAGGAGGGCGCTTGAACTTGAAGAGCCACCGGCCATCGACCACGTTCACCCCACGTGGGGGACCTTCGTCAACGTAGGTGCTGGTGGATCTCCAAGATGCCATCTCCGCGTCCATGGCAGCTATCCATTAAGAGGCCCAGGGTCTCGAGGTCACCTCAGCGTGAGTGCGAGGGGTCGGGATGTCGAAGGCATCCGGGTCCCCCTCAGGGACTAGTAGCATAGAGTAGAGATGAAGCGCGGCCTCGGACAGAAAAGCAAGCTCGTACTGCTGGTCCTCCAGGACGACACGTCCAAGAGTAGGAGCACCCCCGACGGACGGACGACGGGCTGGGTAAGAGACTAGAGCGGTGGCGAAGTCAAGGCGGCGGATAGAGGCGACGTCAGTGACGGCAGCGACAAGAGCGTCAAGACTTGAGACAGGAACAGACGGGTCGGTAACAAGGGAGGCAAGGACCCGAGGAACAAGAGGACTAGCGGCAGGAAGGTAGTCAGAGCGACAGCATGCAGCGAGTCGGAGACGAGTCAGGCGGAGGCAACACAGGGCCGTAGACAGGCAGGGGAGGCGGTGGTGGGGGAGGCGCAGGCGGGTGATCAGGGGAGGGAAGAGGGAGGAGACGAAGGGTGCACACCGGCGGCGACTGCGAATGCTGCTGCTGCTCCACGCCAATACCAGAACCTCTAGCTGCACCACAGCTACCTCTGGGACACTCCACGCCAACACCCCCCGAGCGAGAACCCTCTCCAATACCGGTGCCACCCCCAAGACCGCCGGGACGAGCCACGTCAGTAACCCCAGGACTAGCACCCCCAGAACCAACACCCTCAGAACGAGGACCCTCTCTAGCACTGGTGCCAACCCTAGGACCATCGGGACAAGCCACGACAGGAACCCCAAGACGGGCACCCTCCTCAACGCCTGCACCCCCAGAGCACGTGGACCCCTGCAATGGCTTCTGTAGCGGCGGCGACAACTGCGGCTGCTGCTGCGGCGGCGACGGTGGCGGCTGCTGCGATGGTAGAGTAGACATCGGGGCGGAGACAGATGGCAAGAACAGCACCGCGCGGCCACCAGAGTCAGCCGACTCCTCGACCGGAAAAACCGACAGGAGGGGAGTAGAACCGCCGAACAGGGAAGGGTAGTGGAGCTATGGGCAACTACCGGACCTGAGGAGGGGTCAGCAAGCGCTACAGTGGCGGGGGCGGGGGCAGCAAGCGGCGTAAGCGAAGTGTGGTCGCGAAAAGAGCAGGTGGACACGCCAGAGTCGAGCGTAAAGGAGAGCGAAGAATTAGCGTCAGCCGGCGGAGGGGCTAGCGGGGAGCCTAGGTTAAACAAAGCAGGGGGTCCTACGCCTGACATAGCAGGGGAATTGACACTACACACAGAAGACAAGCCTATACGTGGCAACAACGGGTAATAGGGTCCAGTCACACTAGAGTCATCAGCATACATGGCATACATCGCAGACGTAATCTGATCCATGTCCATCTCAAAGACAATTACACGACGATGCACCAGACTATACCAAACAGGGAGGTCCATCGTGGGGCTGAAGCGGAGACGAAATAGGTCGTCGAGTCGGTGGTAGCAGCGTGCGGCGGTGTGACCAGGACGGTCGCAGACGGTGCCCCGATGGGGCCGGACTAAAGCTGGTACTCACATGTAACCACACTGGAGCCTCCACCCGACACCGAGCTCCGCCCCCCACCACCACAACCACCACCACCAACGCCGCCAGTCCACCACGGTAGCGGGGGTCCCCACGGCGATTGCTGCTGCGTCTGCTGCTGCTGCTGCTCCGGGGCACCAGCCCCGGTCCCCTCGTCTGAACCACCGTCCCCGCCCCCACCTCTGCCACCCTCACCACCCCCACCACCCTTTCCTCCGCCACGCACCCCCTTGGGGCGGCGGCCCCTACCCTGACGCGGTTGCGCTGAGGCCGCAGCGGCGGTCTCAGCAACAGCAGCAGAAACGTCAGAGTAAGTGCATGAGGAGGGAGCACAGCCCTGAAAGATAGGGACCGCCGCAGTGCCACTGCGATAGTGGCGGGTCTCTATCGCGGACAGGGCGGTAAGGGTGAGGTCACCTGGGTGCAGGGCCAGAAATTGGTTTTAGGCCACTCTTAGGAATCAGAGAAGGCAAAAAAAAATACCCTAGTGGCTTGAGTAAAATTTTCTCGGAGTCTGATTTGGCAGGGTAAAAACAATCGAAGCATGTGCTATCAGTGTAAATTCTTGTGCACCCTGCTTGGCTTTTGGCCTTTCTGTTAGTGCGAGTCGCGAGGGGCATGCGTGACTGGTACAGTATGGTGTCACACTGGTAAAGTTCCACGTGGAGAAGGGCTGATGTGTCACCGAAAATGCGCGTGAAATGAGTTTGATTGGTGGAAACGAAATTGCAGGAGCAGGAGCTGTGGGAATAAAACTTGTCCGTGGTTGGGTGTGGGGGGAGGGGAATGTGTGACATATCTGGCTGGCTGTTAGAGCACTTGTGCAATTTTTGGTTTGCGGGGGTATCTTGCTGTGAGGGACTTAGCTGAATTTGGATTGCGGGGGCTGTGCGAGGAATGTTTCTGGTTGTGAGAGCCGAAATTTCAGGTTCGTGGGGCGTGTGACGAGGAATGTCTCTGGTTCTGGAGGACTTAACCGAAATTTCAGGTTTGTGGGGTGTGTGTGACGAGGAATGTCTCTTGTTCTGGAGGACTTAACCGAACTTTCAGGTTTGTGGGGTGTGTGTGATGAGGAATGTCTCTGGTTCTGGACGACTTAGCCGAAATTTCAGGTTTGTGGGGTGTGTGTGACGAGGAATGTCTCTGGTTCTGGAAGATTTCACCTAAATTTCTGGATCGTGGGGTGTGCGTGAAGAGGAATGCCCCTATTTACTGAAAAACCTGAGTTTTGCATCAGAGTCTTTTCCAGGACATCCTGACGGTTCAGGGTGCGGGATCTCGCAACCCTGTTTTCGCCAGGGTAAAACTTTCGCTACACTTTTTGGATCAGTGTTAAAAAACATGGAAGCCTGATTTTTAAGACTAACAAGAAAAATACCCGGAAAAATCAGTGCAATCAGGGTGTTTTACCCGGCTAGTGAGAGCCCTGCCTGGGTGCTAACTTAGGAAGTGGTCGCGGGCAGTGGCTAGGCGGTCAAGAAGGTGCATGGCAATGAGGTAAACGGTAGCGCAAAGCGGCGGTTGGAAGGCAGTGAGCTGGGGTTCAGTGCTCGTAGCGCGGTAGCTAGTCTTAAGTGCGCAAAGGTGGGTGGCAAGGTCAGCGACAGTGGGGAATGACGCAAGATCAGGGAACAGCATGGGGAGGATCAGGCGGCCAGCAGAGGCTGAGGAGGGTGTGGAATAGCGCGCAACGACTGCATCTAGGAATTCCTCGGCGTTTGCTACATTGTTAAAGTGGGGACGCTCAGACAGAGGGAGGCGTGACTAATAGCAAGCTGCGTGAGTGCGTCACGCGACTCCCATATGGCGCGAGCAAGCGCAGCAGCGAAAAAGGTCTCACGCTCAGCAGTGGTGGGGGCGTCAGGGAGGGCAGCAGGCACGGGGGGGTTGGGGAGCGTACCATCGGCATGAACAGCTAGGGAGTAGCCGTCCTGGAGCTGACCTGTCAGATGACGGCGAAGGTCGACGAGCCATGCCTCAAAGTCGATCGCCCGGCCCTCCGCGTCCAGGCAAAGCACAGCGTCCGCCATCCCACGTCCTCAGCTGCTGACGGCGGCACGACAACACGACGGCACAGCGATATGGCGCCACGGCGACACGGTGGCATGACGCCACGACGACACGGCGACACGGCGGCACGTCGGCACGGTGACACAGCGGCACCGCGGCACGGCGACACGGCGGCACCGCGGCACGGCGGCTCAGCACGGCTGCATGGCGGGACCAGGGTCGGCGCGAGCAAGATCGGCAAGCGAGGGGCCGGCTAGGAAGGGGCTGGCTAGTAAGGGTGCTGGCGAGCTAGAGGCCTGGTTAGGAAGGGGGTCGGCGAGCTGGGGGCCGGCTAGTAAGGGGGCCGGCGAGCGAGGGGCCAGCGAGCTCGGGGCTGGCTAATGAGGGGCCAGCGAGCTACGGGCCAGCTAGCTCGGGGGCCAGTCAGCGCGAGGCCAGCGAGCGCGTAGCTGGCGAGCGCAGGGTGGGGGAGCGCGGGGCCAGCGGGCGTGGACCAGCGAGCACGGGGCCAGCGGGCGTGGACCAGCGAGCACGGGGTCAGCGAGTGTGGGCCCGCTAGCACGTGCCAGCGAGCGCGGGGCGCTGAGGGTGGGCCAGCGAGCGTGGGGCGACGAGGGCAGGCCAGCAAGCGCGGGGCGACGAGGGCAGGCCGGCGAGCGCGAGGCGACGAGGACGGGCCTACTAGTGCGGGGCGGCGAGCGCTGGCCAGCGAGCGAGGGGCGACGAGTGGGGCCAGCGAGCGCGGGGTGATGAGCGGGGCCTACGAGCACGGGGAGATGAGCACGGGGAGATGAGCACGGGGCGACGAGCATGGGTCTACCAGCTTGGGCTAAGGCTAGAGCAAGAGCTAAGAGTAAGACTAGGACTAGGACTAGGGCTCGGACGGAAGCGCGGGTGGGTGGGGAGGACCTAGCCTAGTGTGATTGGTTAGAAATGAGGGATACAGGGGAATATATGGTAGGGTGTTGTACTCTCTAAGAGCACGAACCCTTCAAGCCTATAATTGCTACATATACAAATATGTATAAGTTGACACATCGGACCCGCGTGAATGTGAAGGAGCTTGTCTCCTTTACAGCAAACTCCTCGTCAAATCGAATCACAATCTGTAAATTTTTTGTTACTAAAATTTTGTTCATATGTTATGAGTGGGAAGGGAATAGCCCTCTCAATTATGGAAATACAACCTCGGAAAATAATCAATGAGCAAGTGACGAGCGAACTGGCTAAAATAGGGCGCGTACGTGCTAGGACAAGCTAGGGCGAGAACCTCATGACGTGTTGTGGGATGGTTGGGTGGCGAGGGTCTCGGAACGCGAGTCGGGGAGGTTTGGCCCAACAATATAGGCCGAACCTGGGAGTTTGAGGACTTTGCGTGTACACGCTGTAATGAATGTAATTCCTTTTTGTTTTTTTCGCGTAGACCTGTTGGTTGTGTAGCAAACGGGCCACTTTTGGCTGACCCTTAAGAAACCCATTTTTCAAATGAGCCCCAGGTGTGCTATTTTAGAGTGTATTCCTATGCTATAGTGTTTAGTACCAGAATAGGAAATCCCGCACTCGAACACCGTGCTTTATTTGCCGATTTACAGGACGGTGTTCAGAACCACGAAAGCGTGTTTCGCAAGCATGGGCACGGCGACCAAACGTGCGAAACAAACGTGGATGGTGAGCTTGTCAACTTATATATATTATTTATATTAAGTTGTGTAGGCTTGGTAGGTTAGGTGTGCTGCAATACTGGATCCTGCTGTAGAGGGTACAACACCCTTCTTGTATCCCTCTCTCGTCTAGTCCATTTCTCTTTTCTCTCATCAACTTTTCTCCCTAGCTAAAACCTCGACATTTCTCATGCCTAGCTAGCTTCTAGGCTTAGCTTCTTTCAACATGGTGTCGCCGCCATTGAGTTCCGCGCGCAAGGGGGGTGCGAGCGTTGAGGAGGTTGCTGGAGAGGGTGCTAGTCCTGGGGTTACTGTCGTGGCTCGTCCCGGCGGTCCTTGGGGTGGCACGAGTGCTCGAGAGGGTGCTGGAGAGGGTGCTAGTTTTGTGGGTGCTCGTCCTGGTGTTGAGCAGTAGCCGGAGCAGCAATTGCTGCCGGTGTCTGCCCTTCGCCTCCTTGGTCTTCCCTCCCCCGACTGCCAGGTCGTTCCTCCTCCTTCGCTGCCTACCCTGCCAGTCTACAGCCCTGTGTTTCCTCCGCCGGACTCATCTCCGGCTCGTTTCCCTCCTCGTTCTCCTCCTGTGTCTCCTCTTCTCTCTCCTGACCCGACACCTCCCACTCACGCCTGGTCCTGCCGTCCCCCTCGTGCTCGTCCTGTCTCTCCTGTTCAACGCTCTCACCCCATGTTGCTTCCTTCCCACGCGTCTCATCCTCCTCCACTCCTTCCGTCGCCTCCTCCGTCGTCGCTTGCTGTCGCCCCGCCATCTTTCTCTGACTTTCTTCGTGCCGCACGTCCCCTTCTCCCTCGAGTCCTTGCCTCTCTTGTTACCGACCTGTCCGTTCCTGTCGCTAGTCTGTCGGCTCTTGTTGCTTGTCACAGGATCGAATGTGTCGAGGAAAGGTTTGCTCAATGTTGCACTATCAATCAGTACAAGGGGCTTTTATACTTCCATAGTACATCAGGTAACCAGGTTTATCCTATCCAAAGGAAATAGACCCTTCTAGAAATAGAATCACCCTGCGTATAGCCACGCGAGGCTATTGGCTTTAAGGGATTACGGCAGGATTACGCTAGATATAGCGCGCCAGTACATCCCGAGCCTGGTCGTTGATATAATCATAATAACAGGATAAACCAAAGGATAATGGAAAATGAGGAATAGAAAACCAAATGAGATGAGATAAAGACCAAATGAATCAGGAGTGAAAGAGGAATAAAATAGATAGAAAATATGGAAAGGGGAAATTAGTGTAACGGGGTCGTACTCTCACACTTCCCCCCCTCAAAGCTGGGTGGTAGACGTAACACCCTGCTTGACAAGGTAGTCGCGAAGAGGACGACGGGCGTTACCCATGTCGTATCAGAGACGCAGCCTCAGAAGGATCAGAACCCTTCCACCAAAGAAGAAGCTCCAGAGTGCCATTCCGATGACGACGGTGTCCAAGCACGTAGTTGTCCCATGTCGTGGATGAACACGGGCGATGACGGTGGTTGGCATTCGGTGTAGAACGTGTGTGGTCTTGATAGGGTTTAAGAAGCTGGTATGGAAGGTTTATGGATCTTCCAAGTGGCTGGTAGGCGGAAGCGGAAGGTGAATGAAGTAACCTTTGTGTCAAAGAGGATAGTCCCGCAGAAGCAAGGTTGAAGCTTGGATGGAAGTTGGCTGGTGTCGAGATTATGATGTGGATAACTGTGGTGAGGAGTAGCCAGGTGCTTCTGCTCCTGTTGGATGTCCAAGAGGTGCTTGTGTGGTCGATGTACAAGATGGTAGACGATGGCGATGAAATCGGAAGCCAGTTGGACTGTGGCTGGTATGGTTAGCTGTTGTGGTGTGATCGGGTGGCGTCCGTAACAGAGGAAGTACAGTGTCTGTCCAGTAGCGGCGTCAGGAGCATACTTGTAGGCAAACTCCAGGACGGGCAGATGCAAGTCGGAGTTGGAGATATGAATGGTTGGAACAGTGTGCTGTAACGTGCAGATGAGTGGCTATGTTGTCTGATCCGTGCATGCTGTTACCCGCATCTGGTCCACGTGTGAAGATCACCAAGTGTTGGTGGTATGGTAGTCATGTCATAGAACAGCTTCTGTCGAGCTGATCCATGCCTTAGTGTTGTCGCGAATCGTACCCACTCGGTATCGTAGTGCTGCGGGATGGAGAGCAGAATCACTAGTAGTAACCCTGTCCACCACGCGGTCTACTACTCACACTGCCTTGAGTACAACAGCGCATGCGAAGTGCTGCTCAGCGTATCCCTTGTGTTCAGAACCATGCGAGGGGTTGGTACCACAAACGCGGAGCTGGTAACTTCCAGAATCGGCGCCAAGTAGTTTCCCTCGGTGGTTGCTCAAGCAAGGAATCTCAGCTGCGTAGATATCCCATGGTGATGGGTTAGGATATCTGGGAACGTTACGGGTATTCCCAAGTAATCCTCTCCTGTTTCCAAATGAGCATTGCTGATAGCCAATCCAGTATGACCTTATGCACTTCCAGTTTAGCACGGAGGCCATCGATAGGCATCGGTGTCTGGGTGCACATATTGGGATAGGTCTTCTGGTGCCATCATGTGTTGTCTCATTCTGTCACTGTCCTTGAAATAGCGATGATGTCGAAGATGTCTCAGCTACTCAGCATGAATGTTGAAGTCTGCTCCATTTCGGCAAACAGGGGTGTTGTTGGAGATACGCGGAGTCCACTATCCGGAGTGGCGTCGGCGCTCCATTCCACGCCTATCTGCTTCCGTGGAGTTGGTGCTGGTGATGGATTGGTTGCGACGCAGGTTTTATGTTTTTAAGGAAAGCCATAGGCCATGAGGACTGTATATCGGTAGAGTACCGTGGTCCTCCCATCCCCATAAGAGCAAATATCTAATGCTCTTGAGGGTATATGGCATTGCCATGTTGTTTCCTCGCATAGTGGTATCTCCTTCCCACTAGCTGGAAATCAATGTACTGCCTGGCCGGGTCTTAACGATCCACTGGAATATAATCCAGCATTATCTCCATTGAGTGGAGAATCATCCATCAGGGTTTGGATATGACTGTAGTGTCGAGTCTTCTGCTGCGGCGGCGGCGGCGGTTGCGACGATGGCGACGGCGGCAGCTGCTGCAGAGAATTCTCTCAACTCGTAGTGGTTGAAGGAGAATCCATCAACTCCCTCTTCCCAGTAGAGTGTTCCTGATGGGTGTAACAGGCGTAACTACCAGGAACACGTGCACATTAGTACACATGTGGTGCTCCATTGCTGCCGGTGATTGTTTCATTTGAGGGTATGAAGAGAAATTTGCTTCTCCCCTCAATGTATCCACGGGTAGCAATTCCTGGTATGCTCATCCGTGCCTCCGATGTACGGTCGGTGGAGCGTGTGATCGTCTTGTAGTAGTCCGCATCTCCCTCATTTGTTGACACCTCGTTTTGCTTGACGTTCTCCTGCATCGTCGAAGTTACGTTGGTGCTTGTAACGCTTCGGCTTCTGGTAGAATCGCCTCCAATGCATGTGCCGTAGGGTCGCTAGTGAACGAGTACTTACCGGATTAGAGGTTAATTACTCCTCAATCTGTCAAGCATCGTGACGTGCACGGAATTTTCTTCCACGCAGGTCATTAACACCTGGAATCGCGACGCATGATTGGTGTGTCGCCTCGTGAGGTCGATGTTGAGACTGCTCCAATCAATCACCTCGGATGGCTGAGATTCTTTATGAAGACGAATCGTTCAGATCCTGTTACGAAGTAGTGTCTCGCTGGCCTTGACGAGACGGGTTCACTGCGTCGTCGCTGCGTGCGAAATCTGCTCCTTCGCAGCAACTTGAACTTGGGAGCATTGCAAGAGAAAACGGCTACTTCTCTGCAATCCCATAGGTTGTCGATCAATTTGTATGAAGAAGTGTCTCGTGGATGGAGAACATGTCTTCACGCAGCTCCATTGTTTTTCCCGGGTGAAGATCCCGTCGTGTTGATGTCGATCCATTTTTAACGAAGATGACTTCGTCAAAATAAATAGATCGTTATCGACACTAGTTAGAAGATGCGTCGATTGTGCAGTCGCTGGTCACGAATGTTGTCTCCATGATGATGATTTCCCATAAGTGTAGTCTCTGCTGCATTCGTGCCGTTGATTCCGCAACGATCCGACGATCCACGTTCTCCTGTCAGTTTTCTGCATGCAGATATTACCAAGTAGGTAATACTTTGGCAGATTTCTGACTCTGCTGATGATTTGCGCACCATATTCGTCACCAAATAGAGGAGTCCGAATTTGGTTGTCCAAATGTTGTCGACGGTGTCGAAGACGGCTGATTTTTTGTTCTGCGCGTCATTCTCCCTTCGTGCAGAAGTCGCGCTCCATCTCGTCTGTTGAAGTAGAAGTCGATCCGACGGTCCAAACTCCAAGCGATGTGAGGAGACTCCTGAGTCGCGTTCAGCAGCTTACGGTGCACGGGTTGACTCGTTTCCTGCAGCAATTCTCGGTCGTCGATGTCGGCTGTCGAACGATCGGACGCTCTGAAGAACTTCGCGGCTTGCGAGGTCCCGTTCCCATT
The DNA here is from genome assembly GCA_027943415.1 of Closterium sp. NIES-67. NCBI lineage: Eukaryota > Viridiplantae > Streptophyta > Zygnematophyceae > Desmidiales > Closteriaceae > Closterium > Closterium sp. NIES-67. The sequence goes on along the minus strand of BQMB01001473.1, from coordinate 1,433,203 downwards.
CGCGCTGAAACTCGAACTCGCTCAGCAGGATTTCGTTTTCGCCTCGGTCAATCTGAAGCGTCGAATCTCCATCGGACGGATGTCGTCGGTCGAACCTCCGCAGAGTTCCGCGCAACTCCAAGTGTTGTCGCGAACTGCGAACTTCTCCGAATGTCGCAGGGAGTGTTCCGCCGGAACTGACGCGCTCGCCAGGTCGAGGCCGTTTGCCCCCGCGAAAAATCGGCACCGTCGATGCAGTCCATCGAACGGTTGGCGAGGCATCTCGCCTTCGAAGGGGACCCCAGGTGCAACTGCGAGAGGTGAGACGAAACTTAAATGAAAGTGCATTGTACTTACAGGAATTGAAGTTTCGACTCCATCCTCCGCGTGCTCCTGGGGGCCCAGCGGTTAAGCGTTGAGCTGAAACCTTGGCTCTGATTACCAAGTGTCACAGGATCGAATGTGTCGAGGAAAGGTTTGCTCAATGTTGCACTATCAATCAGTACAAGGGGCTTTTATACTTCCATAGTACATCAGGTAACCAGGTTTATCCTATCCAAAGGAAATAGACCCTTCTAGAAATAGAATCTCCCTGCGTATAGCCACGCGAGGCTATTGGCTTTAAGGGATTACGGCAGGATTACGCTAGATATAGCGCGCCAGTACATCCCGAGCCTGGTCGTTGATATAATCATAATAACAGGATAAACCAAAGGATAATGGAAAATGAGGAATAGAAAACCAAATGAGATGAGATAAAGACCAAATGAATCAGGAGTGAAAGAGGAATAAAATAGATAGAAAATATGGAAAGGGGAAATTAGTGTAACGGGGTCGTACTCTCACATCGCTGCTGTCGCTGACTTTGCCTCTACCCGCCGCCTTGACTACGCCACCGCTCTGGTCTCTGACCCTGCCTGCCCTCCTTCCATCGGGGGTGCATCTGCCCTTGGCAGTGACGTCCTAGAGGACAGGCAATACGAGCTTGCTTTCCTGTTCGAGGCCGCTCTCCATCTCTATTCCATGCTGCTAGACCCTGAGGGTGACCCAGACGCCTTTGATATCCCGACCCCTCACACCTACGCTGAGGCGACCTCGGGACCCTGGACCTCTCAGTGGATAGCTGCCATGGAGCAGGAGATGGCATCTTGGAGATCCATCGTCACCTTCGTCGACGCAGTTCCCCCACCTGGGGTGAACGTAGTCGATAGCCGGTGGCTTTTTAAGGTGAAGCGCCCTCCTGGAGAGCCGCCTGTGTTCAAGACGCTCTATATAGCTAGAGGCTTCAGTCAGCGTGAGGGTGTTGACTTCTTTCAGACCTCTAGTTCCTGAGGAATCTGTAGAGCCTAGTGGTCCTTCGCAGAGCTGGTGGGTTGCCTCATGTACCTAACGACTTGCACTCGTCCAGATCTCGCATACCCTCTCAGCATCCTAGCTCGCTTTGTGGCCACAGGCAGACACCGACCCCAGCAATGGTCGACCGCTAATAGGGTTTTGCGTTATCGACCAAGTACATCGGGCATGGGGCTAGTGCTAGGAGGACGCAGGCCAGTGGTCCTTACAGGGCACACAGACGCTTCGTTGGCAAACGACGCTGAGACACTCAGGTCCTCCCAGGGCTACTGCTTTAGCCTTGGTTCGGGTGCCACTCGTGGAGGTCCACTCGCTCCTCGTCTGTTGCCCAGTCTAGCTGTGAAGCTGAGATCTACACCGGTGCCATGGCAGCACAGGAGCTCCGCTAGCTGACCTTCTTGCTCGCCGACTTAGGTGAGCGGCCTAGCTCTGCCCCAGTTCTGTATGCTGACAACAGGGCCATGATCCTCCTGTGTCAGGAGCCACGACTTGAGGGCAGAGCGAAGCACATCCAGCTGCAGTACTTCCTCCTGCGCGAGCTACAGCAGCGTCGCCAGGCCCGCGTAGTACACTTGGCCTCTGGTGCCAACATAGTTGATATCTTTACTAAGACGCTTGCGCCTAAAGATCATCAACGGCACTGTGTGCAGCTTGGTCTAGTTCCTATAGCTCCTCACTTGCTAGGACCTTGATTGTGTACTACTCTTTTATATATTCCCTTTTGACTGGCCTTGTGGCTTTTCTTCCAGTGGCCGGACTAGTAGTGCCGCCCTGGTTTTCTTTTGTCTAGTTTGTACTCTTGCTGACTGGTCTTCGGACCCTCGTCTCAGAGGTTGGACTTGTAGTGCCACCGTGAATTGCTGGTCACTTTCAAGGCACTGCCCCTTGTCCAGGCTAGGGGGTGTGTCAAACATATTTGTATATGTTACTATAGCCTAGATAGGGGCATGCCTTAGAAAGTACAGCTCATTAGGTCAAAACCACACTGTACCCTTCATTCTAGTTCATTCCGCTACTCTAAGATGATGAGCCATGTGCAGAAGTCTGACATGTGTAGCAGTTGTAGCAGGCCTTGCTGCTTATAACGAGGACAGATGCCCGTATGTTCCCTACCATGTCAAGGGCAGGCACGTGCTCAGAGAAAGCAGATGCTGGAGCAACAGGAGGAGCAGCAGTTGCAGCAGAGGGGCACACGCGAGCGGTACCAGCAGCTGACAAAGCAGTGACCACCAGCAGCACCACCAACAGCACCAGCACCAGCAGCACCAGCAGCACCACCAACAGCACCACCAGCACCAGCAGCACCAGCACCAGCAGCACCAGCAGCAGCACCAGCACCAGCAACACTAGCGGCAACACCAGCAGCAGCAACACCAGCAGCACCAGCAGCAGCAACACCTGCAGCAGCAACTGCAGTAGAAGCAGCATAAAACCGCAACTACTGCAGCAAAGGAGCAGCAGCAGCAGCAACAGCAGCAACAGGGATGACAGCCGCTGGCTAAGAGAACGACCATTGCACTTCCCTCTCCTTGCTGCATTACGACCATCCCTGGTCCCCCCACCTCACTTTCCCCCGCTGTTAAGACTCCCCCATATTCTCGGCCAGCAGCACTGCGTGGGTGGCAGAGTGCAGATACGATTCTGCCTCACTGTTCCGCACCCACAGCGGGAAGCTACCACCACCCGCAGCAGTACCAGCAGCAGAGGAAAAACCGCCACCGCCACTGTTCATCTGGTCACTGTTCACGGCCAGCGTGCCGCCCAGAATGGGCACAGTGCTGACTGACCTGCGGTGGGCGGCAGGAGCACCATCCGCCCACCCTCTAGCCTGCGATCTGACGTGGCTCTGTGAGGGCGGGGTGAGGATGAGGGGGCTGCATGGGTGCGACTGACTGGCTGAACGGAAGATTGAGACACGTGGTGCTCTCAGCCCATCCAACTGACCCTGCTTCTGCAGCCTACCCTGCTCCCCCTGCTGCAGCACCCCCTGCTGCAGCCCCCCCTGCCGCTGTCCCCCCTGCTCCTCCTGCCCCTGCTCCCTCTGTTGCTCTGCCTGCCAGCGCGTCAGCCTTAGCAGCGACATTCGAGCCTGGGGAGAAAAAGAGCCTGCGGCCCGCCTTGCTGTCTGCCATTGCATGTCCGCCTCCTGCCCCCGCTCCTGCCCCACCTCTGCTGCTTCCCTCGACTCTATCTCGTACTCCCCTCCATGCTCCGCCTCCCCTCCCCCCTCCCCGGAACCAGTACCTCCGCGCCGAGTCTCCAGGCTCGAGTTTCCGCCCCTGCTGCTCCTTCCCCCGCGTCCCATGTCCCCGCTCCCACCCTTTTTCCCGCACCCGCCTAACTCCCATTCACCCTCCGATTCACTGCTATTCCGCCGTTTTTGCGCGCGCTTTCCGCTTTTAGCAGCTCCCGCGCCCGCGTCTTCGCGCGCCAGCGGCGACGAGCAAAACGCGCCTTCCGCGAACAGCTCCCCCAGCCGCACATCCAACTCCGCCTGCCCCGGGGAGTCGCGGAAGCCTCCTTCCGCCTCTCCGCCAATCAGCTCGCGGCTTTCAAAGGCAGATCGCGCCCGCACGCGTCGCTGCTTCCATTCCGCCGGCAACTCCGCCGCCGGCAGCGGCGCAGTCGGCGCCGCGAGAAGCGGGGCGGTCTTCGGAGCATCGAGCGAGGTGAGCGCGGCGGCTTGCGGGTTGACTTCCAAGCGCATCGTCGCGCGGAGTTCCACCGCCAACGTCGTTCTCCGCTCTCGTTCCGCCGAAAGGTCCGCCCCGCTGCTCTCCCCGTCGCTCCGCTTCCTTTCCCCACCTCCCGAGTCGTTTGCGCCTGCTTCGCCGCATGCTGGCGCCACTAAGCCGCCGCCAGCACCTGCGTCACTTCCCTCAACCCCTTCCCGTCCTGCTTCTCTCGAGTCAGTCACACCCCCCTGGCTAGCCTTTCCCCCGTTAAAAGCACGACTCGATATTCGACAACTGAACGGCCCCTGGCGCAGCACGAGCAGCGGGCTCTGCCCGTCGGGGGAAGCATCGGTGCAAGCCGCCGCCGGGTGGTCGAGCGCGTGGCGCAAGCCGCCGAGGATCCGCAGCCGCTGTTCGCGCCGCCGCTGGAAAATCTCCTCCTCTTGCTCGCTGGCTGCTAAAACCAACGCCCGCTGCCCAATCTCCTCAGGACTGCCGCGTGGCATCTTGGGCGAGCGCACCTTCGCAGAACTTGGCCATTCCTGAATTTGCGGGTACGCCTGCACGAGCGGCTGTTCTTGAAGCGCGCCAAATATTGACTTAGGAGGCGGGTATTCCTGGATTTGCGGGTATGTCTGGATCTGCACGGGCGGCTGTTGGCGCGTGGGCTGTTGGCGCGTGGGCCGGATCGGCTGCTCCCACATCCACGAGCATTGCACCCGCAAGCCGGGGGAGCCGTGCGACGTCGAGGCGGGTAACCCTAACTCTCGCTGCTGCTGCTGCTGCTGTTGTTGCTGCTGGGGACGGTCCCGACCGGGGAAGGTAACACCCGGCGAGACGGCAGGGCCTATGTGGATTCGGTTGAGGCGCGGCAGAAAGGACGCGTCAGCCGCGCTCCAGTCGCGCGACTGCGGTACTCCCGCTGGAGCATCCTGACCGTACGCGCGCTCGAGCCGAAAGGTGTCCGTCGATGGCGGACACGTGGCAAGAGCCAGATCGTTTCCCAGCATCCCTTGGGAGTCTACGAGGCGCGCCGCGAGGCCTGTGGGCGAAGCCATGTGCCGATCGAACAGCGGAGTAGCGAGGTCACTGGTCGTACTTAAGTGTCCATCGAGCGGCGCGGTCGCGAGGTCTCTAGCTTCGCCTGCGGCTGATCTTCTAAGAGCTAGCACAGCGTCCAGCGTCAGTGGCGGCGGCTGCGGCTGCGGCTGAAAGTGCGAAGACCGGTGTCGACGAGGAGAACTAGACCCTGAAGGAGCGACGGCCGTGCGTGCGTGCATGGCGCGAGACGCATCCACCATGGACGGATCACGCCCTCCCATGATAGGAGTGGGCGATGGGTCACGCCCGAGAGCGTTGAAAGCTGCGCGATTGTCGCACTGAGGCGACCGTCGCATGCGATCGAGCAGCGACCCCACGGCGACGTCGTGCGACGACACGCCGGACTGAACGACAGTCCAAACGACGCGAGGAATGGCCGTCGTAGGAGCCATGGGCACGTCGGAGATCGCGCAGCCGCCGCCATCCAATGACAGCCGGTCGCAAGCCATGGAATGCGGGCTTTAACGATGAGGCTGACGACGCGGGAACAGGGATTCCAATCGGATAAGAGCCTTTATGGATCGCGAGAGGGTGAGATGATAGGTTCGCACTATGGGCGAGCTACGGGACTTCGCGAAGGCTATCCCATGCAGACTTAACGTTGCCTATGCTGCTGCACCAAAATGCGCTACATTGCCGCAAACGTTACCAAAAGGTGAGTGTTAGGCTTGCAAATGTGTGGATGAGTGGGAGAAAGCTGCTCTGAAGGGACCAATGCGGTGGAGCTTCAGCCCACTTCGCAACCAGACACTGGCTTGAATCGTTCTGCCTGTATGGAGGGACCAGTGAGAGCAGGATAAAACACACCGCCATGGCGGGATGGGGGGGGGAAGAGTTATGAAGGACGGTTCAATTCAGATATGTGGTTCGGTCGGGTGGGGAGGAGGGTGAATGGGCGGAGAGAGGTGGAGGGATGGGGGTGGAGGGCTTGGGGTGGAAGGTACTCTACTAAACTAGTTGGCGTTGGCACTGCACTCCAGCAGAAACAGAGGCATGCCCAAGTCTGGGTGATTTCGACTCGAGGAATTGAAATTGAAGAAGCCATCCCCTAAGGGTTTGTGGGATTGCAACTGGAACTTAACCCAGCTTAGAATAGTACCGTCGGGTCGACAGTAAAACCACGGTTGACAGCACTTCTTCTCCAGCAGCGGGAAGGAAAAGGGTTGTGAGCAATGGCAATATAACCAGTTCTTAGACTGGGAAGGGCACACTTCCTGGATCCAGCCAGGGTAGGCACTACATTTCTTTTGTCTAGAGATGTGGCAATGTTCGCACCACATTTCAGGCCGAGTTTCCCTTCCACGTCCTCAGCCAACTTGGGTGACCCTGGAAGTAGTGCGTGGAGACAGCAGCAACGTCGCATCTAGGTTATGTGGGTCTTTTTCCAAGATCAACACCCTTCATCTCCACCGCCCTCCGCTCCTGCCTCTGAAGCTTCGATCTCCACCAGGGCTCTTCTCATAGGGTTTCCATTAGGAGACAAAATCGGCCCCCGAGATACCCCAATCGGACAGATTCTACGGGGAACTACCCGAAGCACACGGATTTGTCCAACATACTCGTAAAACCCGCAGGGGATTTTTCTCCCTCCTTATACGACTCAAACGGTCAGCGGAGCAAGAAACAACTGTCAAAGAAATCAACTACTCGCTTTGCTGAGTGGGAGGAAGGGAGGGATTGGGGGGGTACTATATACACCACTATTAGTATCCGCTGGTGGACGGGGTCAGTAAGGTTTCCTATATATAAAAAAACAGAATCAAGTCAGAAATTTCTCTACATTAAGGGTAATTATTTCATTGGAAATAGCCCTGAGCTCTACTGACCTGGGATCATTTTTTTGTGGCCCGTGTTACTTTGGCACGTCAGCATGACCATCATGTAGTGAGAAAAGCCAAAATGGCAGTTTACGCGTGCTCAAGCCACAGCTGGCAGCACGTGGTTTGGTGACATGTCATTCGGCGAAGCCAGCCAAGCAAATCTAGGTACGGGAAGCCGATCTCCTGCTTCGAGAAGTTTCAGCCCCAGTTCTGGAAACCAGGCCATCAAACCTTAGGCTTGGAAAGCGTTTTGTCACCCCATTGGACCCCAAGGCTGCCAAGGAGATGGAGCGAAGCTTTGCAGAATCTACTGTGGCGGATCAGTACCCCTTCGCAGCATCTACACCGCATGGTATAGAGTGGTGAACCCCCAGGTTCAGTCTACACTTTTGTAGTTGCCCATTACAGACGGAATCCCAACGGTAGTGTACAAAAAAAAATGTGATTGATTAGCTAAGAAGCAAGGTTCCGCTAGCCCACTCGGAATCTTACGACAATCTGCACACAACTTTTTTTCCGGTACGAAGTGTGCGTTTCCACGTTTACTAATGAATCCCTTCACATTTTTCGTTTGAATCGTTTGCCCTGGGAAATTTGCATTGTGCACATTTTCTATTCCACTGATTCCAAGCCTGAATACAATTTGGGTGTCTTTGACCGGTGAACGTCGGAGTTGGAGATCATGTGCACATTCTCTCTGACCTCAGAAAGTTCACTGCTTTGTCAAGCAAACCAGCGTAAACTCTTGTTCCTCCCTATTTTTTGGGCAATCGCAATTGAAATATCGAAACCCTAGCCAAAATGTTCCCTCGGCCAATTTACTGCAGGGGGTTCTCCCCGCCCTGTAATATCTAATACAGTAAAAGCATCCCTCCCTTAGTCGAAAGTAGCCCTCCTATTGTTGGGAGTGGCACATTCCGAGCCGGTCGATACTCTGCCTACAAAATAGTCCAAAAGTCTACGGGCTGCTTCCTGCATCGTGTCATTCCGTCGATGACACCCGATTTTGACTGTAAGCTAGTTTCGGCCGAACCTAGCTCAGGGGCAAAATCGGGTGTCATCTGAAGGATCACACGACGCAGAAATAGGCCCTCTGGCTGCCCTGCCTGGACGAGATGGACAAGGGGTAAAGTCGGATTATGCATGGCTCGGATTAGGCAGGGGACATCGAGAGAGCCCCGACATCAAGACTATGCACTTCAAGGCTTTGCATCATGTGGTGGCCCAACGGTCGTTGTGCCACTACCGATGGGAGAGGGTTCGGGTTCGACCCCACGTGCAGGCGTGTTTGCCAAGTCCTCAGAAAAGGGCTTGCACGTGCCTCTCCATGCGAGCGGATATCCCACCCTCGTTGACCCAGCGAGGGGTGTAAACAATTGGGGAGGCGGATTACGATCGACAGCCGGGGGTAATTCCCAAGGGGGGGTCCTCCTCCTCCACTTTACTTCAAGGCTTTGCACAAATGCCCTTGGCTCCGTGGATAGCCTTTAAAGCCCCACTCTCATAATTCTAGGAAGTGAGCAAGTGTTAAATGTTTGGTACCCAGTTACGCTGGCAAACTTGAAGCGACAGGCTTGGAAATGCCTCGGACAGTGTGCTATGCTAGGGGGGGGATACTAACCGTATAACCAGTTCAGCAATATGAGAATCTGCAATTTTACGGAAGAATGGTCCTGCTGCACCGTTAGATCATCGAGAGCCTTTGATCTGACGGCTGGATGACTGGGCGTTTGAATCGACGGCTATAAACGAAGTAGAAAGTTGTTGCGCAAAAAATTGGAGTTTGCACCGTCCGATGTGCTAAACCTGACGTGTTCCAAACTTCCCCAAACCTGTTTCTTGGTTTGGAGTTTTTTGTCGAAACAAAACGGCCTCGCCACGTGAGTTTCGTTTTCGTAGTTTTGTTTACACCTCGCGTGCCAATCAGTGCCTGTCTGTCTCAACCAAGTGTTAAACTCTGGTAGTTATGATATGGGGGCTTTAATTTATTCCAACCCGTTTTGCATCATCATGTAACATCCACAATCCCGTTTTCCAGGGTTGCAACCCTCTAGGTCGGGGAATACAGGGTTTTCAAATATATTTTCGTAGTTTTTTTTTTAAGGTTTATGGTATGGTAAAGCGTCGGCTCCCTGTCGTCGATCCTGGAAAACAGGATCGCCATAACATCTCCTAAGGGCGTGTTTCTAGTATGTGGCATCCCAAAAAAGTGTCATCCGAGAATGTTGGAAACCCATCGCAACCGTTGAAGTTGCTAAATAACGGTTGCGATTGTTAGAATGGAATAATGACTAGAATAGGTGGGTACAACGCTATATAGGCTAGTGTGTTGTACCCTCTAAGGCACAAACATGTATAGTCTACAGTAGTAAACTATGTTATGTTTGACACACCCCGTAGACTATATAGGGGCAGTGCCTAACAAGAGAACAAGCAGCTCTGGGCGACACTACTAGTCCAGCCTCTGAGGCAAGGGTCTGAAGACCGGTCAAAATGAGAACAGACAAGACAAAAACAAGAACAGGGCGGCACTACTAGTCTAGCCACTGTGATAAGCCACAAGGCCAGTCTGGGTAATATATATATATAAAGGTCTAAACACAATCAAGGCCCTTAGCAAATAAGAGGGTACATGAACGAGACCAAGCTGTACACAGTGCCACTGATGATCTTTAGGCGCAAGCGCCTTCGTAAAGATATCAGCTATGTTGGCACCAAAGGCCAAGTGTACTACGCGGGCCTGGCAATGCTGCTGTAGCTCGCGCAGGAGGAAGTACCGCAGCTAGATGTGCTTCGCTCTGCCCTCTAGTCAATGCTCCTGACTCAAGAGGATCATGGCCCTATTGTCAGAGTACAAGACCGGGGCAGAGCTAGGCCGCTCACCTAAGTCTGTGAGCAAGAAGGTCAGCCAGCGGAGCTCCTATGCCGCCATGGCACCGGCGTAGATCTCGCCCTCACAGCTGGACTGGGCAACAAACGAGGAGCGGGTAGCTCTCCACGAAACACCACCTGAACCAAGGCTAAAGCAGTAGCCCTGAGAGGACCTGAGAGTCTCTGCGTCGTCTGCCGAAGAAGCGTATCTGTGCACAGTAAGGACCACTGGCATGCGACCTCCCAGCACTAACCCCATGCCCGATGTACGTGCAAGATAACGCAAAACCCTCTTAGCGGCAGACCATTGCTGTAGTTAGTGTCTGCTTGTGGCCACAAAGCGAGCCAGGATGCTGGTGAGATCTGGGCGAGAGAAAGTCATCAGGTACATGAGGCAACCCACCAGCTCTCAAGAACAGGAGCTGAGAGCCTGTGGTCCACCGACAGAGGTGTGGGCTGTGCAGAGGAGAACAGAAGATCGAACCGCTGGAGGACCTAGTGCACCAAGTGTGACTGTAAGAGAGTGATAGTGCGCGCTGCTGTGTCCCTGGAGATTTGCAGGCCAAGGTAGCGGCGCAGTTCTCCTAGGTCAGTGCAGGTGTGTCTCTTCAGCAGCCCTGCCTTCACGAAGGCTAGCGCGTCCCTGTCTGCAGTAGCAAAAACAAGGTCGTCTACGTAAACAAGGATGTAGGTAGACCTGCTCGTGTAGGCTCCCCTGAAGAAAAGCTGTGGAGTAGTCAAGGGAGTGTAACTCGTAGTCGCGCTGTGCTGCTACGTGTAGCAGAGCCCGAAGAGTAGTCATCTTCGGGGTCCGTGCAAAGGTCTGAAAGAAGTCCACCCCCTCTCGCTGACTGAAGCCTCTAGCCACGTAGCGCGTCTTGAACACAGGCGGCTCTCCAGGAGGGCGCTTCACCTTGAAGAGCCACCGGCAATCGACTACGTTCACCCCAGGTGGGGGAACTGCGTCGATGTATGTGGCGGTGGATCTCCAAGATGCCATCTCCTGCTCCATGGCAGCTATCCACTGAGAGGCTCAGGGTCCCGAGGTGGCCTCAGCATAGGTGCCAGGGGTCGGGATGTCGAAAGCGTTTGGGTCACCCTCAGGGAATAGCAGCACGGAGCAGAGATGGGGAGTAGCCTCAGACAGGAAAGCAAGCTCGTACTGCCAGTCCTCCAAGATGTCACTGCCGAGGGCAGGAGCACCTCCGACGAACGGAGGATAGGGAGGGTCGGAGACCAGAGCGGTGGCATAGTCAAGGCGGCGGGTAGAGGCAAAGTCAGCGACAGCAGCCACAAGAGCGTCAAGACACGAAACAGGAACAAACGGGTTGGTAACGAGGAGGCAAGGACCCGAGGAACAAGAGGACGAGCGGCTCGAAGGTAGTCGGACAGAGAGGGAGGCGCGACGACAAGGGAGGATGGAGGAGGCAACGGCAGGAGGGGAGGACGAGACACATGGGAACGAAGCAACATAGGGTGAGAACGAGGAACAGAAGAGACAGGACGAGCCCGAGAGGGACGGCGAGACTAGACGTGAGACGGAGGCGTCGGGTCAGGAGACAGAAGAGGAGTTACAGGAGGCAAACAAGGGGGAAGGCGAGCCGGAGACGAGTCCGGAGGAGGGAACACAGGGCCGAAAACAGGAAGAAGAGGAGACGGTAGAAGGGGGGGAGACACGCGGTTAGGGGAGGGAAGGCCGAGCAGGCGAAGGGCGGACACCGGCGGCGACTGCTGCTGCGGCGGCTACACGACGCTGACACCTGGACCGCGAGCTGCTCCATGGCTACCTCCGGAACACTCCACTCCGGCAACCCCAGACGAAGCTCCCCCAGAACTAGTAGCGCGCTCTACATCGGCACCACCCCCAGGCTCGCTGGACTAGCACCCTCCTCAACGCCAACACCCCCAGAAGGCACGAACTGCTGCTGCGGCCGCGAGGACGACAGCAGCTGCGGCGGCGGCTGCGGCTGCGACGTAGGGCCACCAGAGTTAGCAGATTCCTGAATAGGGACAACCGACGGGAGGGGGGTAACGTGAGACACACCAGACAGGGCAGGGTGGGGAGGAGGGGGGGAAGGGGCAACCAAGGAAGGAGGGACCAGGAACAGGGGGGGTAACCGGGGGACCACGGTGGGGAAACCGGTGGTAGAAGGAGACGGACTCGTAAAAGGTGGCATCGCAAGAGTGAAAGAAACGGTGAGACGGTGGGTTGTAGAAGTGCCAGTCAGACGAGTCGAGGGGGAAACCTAGGAAGTCACAGGGGAGTGTGCGGGCAGTAAGCTTGTCCGTGCCAGAGGCACGAACGTGGGCAAGGCAGCCCCAGACGTGGAAAGCAGACGCGTCACCAGGAGACCCGGTCCAGAGGAGGATCGGCGAAACCTGCGGCCGCTAAGGGTGCGGCCACAGGTTAAGCTGGTGAGCGGCGTAGCGAACGGCGAACGGCCACAGAAAATGGGGTGCACCGGCATGGATCATGGAGGTACGAGCCACCTCCATGACCAAACCGATGCGTCGCTCAGCGACCCCATTCTGCTGCGGGGAGTCCGGCAGTGTGAACGTCTGGGTGATGCCCTCCGCACAACAGAAACAACCAAAATCGCCTTCGCGGTCAGAGTGGAGACGCAACACAGGAAGACTGTGGTGTACACGCGCAGAGACAAGCCACGGGATAAGAATGTCAGGCACGTCGGCCTTCCGCTCCAAGGGAAAACGGTAGTGTAAGGTAGTCGTCAACAAGGACGAGGAAGTAACGCTCACGACGCAGCCCATGGACGGGGGCAGGGCCCCAGTCGTCCATGTGCAAGGTCTGCAGCAGTTCGGTGGTGGGGGGGAATGAGGAGGACTGAGGGGCACGGCGGAGCCGGCCCTCGACGCAGGGGGAGCACGGCGGCGCGGGTGAGAAGGGGAGCTTGGGGAACGACCCAGGAATACCTAAGACAAGACCGTGCTGCGACATGTGACGAAGACGAGGGAGGGCAGGGTGACCAAGGTGGTGGTGCCACTGGAGTGTCGGGTGAGTAAGGGAACGACACGAGCAAGCCGCAGCTACCTGAGGAGACACGGGCACCTGGGGAGTTGCCCCAACCGGGGGGGGGCACGGTGGCTAGCGTGAACAGGCCGGACACCGGGTCCTGGGGGAACGTGGTGAGGGGAGCACTCGTGGCGGCCTCGGTACAGACAGCGTACCGTTCGTGACCAGGGAACACAGTGGTGACGCCAAGGTCTTGGAGGCAGCCGACACCAACTAGGTTCCTAGAGAACAAGGGGATGTGCAGGCCTGTAAGCGAGCCCGAAGGAGCCGCTGGACAGGGAAGGGTAGAAGAGCTACGAGCTACGACATGGCCTAAGGAAGGGTCAGCCAGGGATTTGTGGCGGGAGCAGCAAGCAGGGTGAGAGTAGTGGAGTCCCGAAAGAAGCACCGGGAAGCACCGGAGTGCAGGATTAAGGAAAACGCAGCAGAGGCGGGAGGGGTCGAGGAAGCAACGGAGGAGCCTAGACTAAACAATGCAGGAGATCCTACGCCTGACGCAGCAGAGGAGTCTAAGCTAGGCACTCCTACACAAGGCAACACGGGGTCAGCGGAACCAATCACACTAGAGTCATCGACATGCAGAACATACAGCGCAGAGCTAATCTCATCCATGTCCATATCAAAGACCTGAACACCCCTACGAAGTAAGCTGAGCTTGTCGGGGAGGGCGGGCGCCGTGCCGAAGCGAAGACGAAACATGTCGTCAAGCAGCGAGGGGTGGTGTGACTGGTCTTACCGCACACGAGGCCACGGCGAGGACCGGTCTGAAACTGGTACTGGCAGCGCCCATCGCCCGCACCACCACCTGGCGTCACGCCGCGCGCACGACCACCTCGACCGCCACCACCTCCAGCGCCGGGCCACCCAGGCGGGAGACGACCAACCCGCCTCTGCGGCTGCTGCTGCGGCTGCTGCTGTGGCGGCTGCTGGTCAAGCGAGGGAACCTGCTGCTGCTCGGCGGTGCTAAGCCCAGGGCCCTCGTCAGCACTCCGAGCGGGCGACCCAGCTCCACCACCTCCTCCACCCCAACCACCCCCACCACCACGCCCAGCCTTGGGGCGGCGGCCCTTTCCAGGACGGGCCTGTACTCCAGCGGCAGTGTCAGCCACTGCAGCAGAGCTGTCAGAGAAAGTGCACTGGGCGAGCGCACAGCCCTGAAAGATAGAGACCGGCACCGTACCGCTGGATAGAGCGCTAGCGGGTCTCTATGGCAGATAGGGTGTCAACAAAGTCAGTAAGGGTGAGGTCTGCAGGGTGGGCACTAAGAAAGTGATTGCGGGCAGTGGCAAGGCGGTCAGGGAGGCGGGTGGCAAGCAGGTAGAGGGAATGCGGGAGACGGGGCTGAAATACACGTAGCTGGGCCTCAGTACAGGCCGAGCGCCAGGTCGAGTCTAGCGTGTGCAAGTGGGCAGCTAGGTCAGCGACAGTGGGGAAAGAAGCGAGATCAGGGAAAAGCAAGGGTAAGATCAGGCGGCCTACGGAGGTAGAGGACGGGGTGGAATAGCCAGTAATGACAGCATCGAGGAAGGCCTGTGCAGTCCTGAAAGAACTAAAGCGGGGACGCTCAGACAGGGAAAGCGCATGACTAATGGCAAGTTGTGCAACAGCGTCCCGCGACAAGTAGACCGTGCGACCAAGGGCAGCAGCAGCAGCGGACTCTCGATCAGCAGACGTGGGATCAGTGGGCAGCGGATCGGGGGGGTCAGGAGAGGGGAGCTCACCACCAAGGTGGACGGCCAACGAGTGGCCGTTCTGACGCTGACCTGTGAGGTGACGGCGGAGGTCGACGAGCCACGTGTCGAACTTAATCGGCTGACCCTCCACGTCGAATCGCAGCACAGAGTCTGCCATCAGGAGCGAGGCAGCTGCAAGGCAGTACGGTGCAGTGCGGTACAGTACGGTGCAGAGGGGTGCAGTGCGGTACAGTGCGGTGCAGAGGGGTGCAGTGCGGTACAGTGCAGTGCAGTGCAGGCGGGCGTCAGGGCCTGGCGCGGAGAAGGGCGCGGGGCCGGGGACGAGGCGGGCGCGGGCCGGCGAATGGACGAGCGCGGGGCCGGAGACGGGGCGGAGGGGCCGACTGGCCGAGGGGCCGCTAAGGGACGGGGCCGCAGGGCCGCTAGTCGACGGGGCCGAGGGGTCACTAGGGGACGGGGCCGCGGGGCCGCTGGTCGACGTGGCCGAGGGGCCGCTAGGGGACGGAGCCGCGGGGCCGCTAAGGGACGGGGCCGCGGGGCCGTTAGGGGACAGGGCCACGGGGCCGCTAGGGGACGGGGCCGCGGGGCCGTTGGTCGACGGGGCCGAGGGGCCGCTAGGGGACGGGGCCGCGGGGCCGCTGGTCAACGGGGCCGAGGGGCCGCTAGGGGACGGGGCCGCGGGGCCGCTGGTCGACGTGGTCGAGGGGCCGCTAGGGAACGGGGCCGCGGGGCCGCTAAGGGAAGGGGCCGCGGGGCCGTTAGGGGACAGGGCCGCAGGGCCGCTAGGGAACGGGGCCGCGGGGGCGGTGGTCGACGGGGCCGAGGGGCCGCGGGGTCGCTGGTCGACTGGGCTGAGGGGCCACTACGGGACGGGGCCGCGGGGCCGCTAGTGGACGGGGCCGAGGGGCCCGCTAAGGCGCGGGGCCGCGGGGCCGCGGGGCCGCTAGGGGACAGGGCTGCGGGGCCGCTGGTCGACGGGGCCGAGGGGTTGCTAGGGGATGGGGCCGCGGGGCCGCTGGTCGACGGGGCTGAGGGGCCGCTACGGGACGGGGCCGCAGGGCCACTAGGGGACGGGGCCGCGGGGCCCGCTAAGGGACAGGGCCGCGGGGCCGCTAGCGGACGGTGCCGCGGGGCTGCTGGTCGACGGGGCCGAGGGGCCGCTAGGGGACGGGGCCGCAGGGCCGCCGGTCGACGGGGTCGAGGGGCCGCTAGGGGACGGGGCCACGGGGCCGCTAGGGGACGGGGTAGGCGAGGCGGCTAGGACCTAGGGCGGAAGCGCTGGTGGGCGGGAGGGTCCTAACCTACTCATGAGACCATGTCAGAATGGAATAATGACTAGAATAGGTGGGTACAACGCAATGTAGGCTAGTGTGTTGTACCCTCTAAGGCACAAACCTGTTAGTCTACAGTAACAAACCAAGTTATGTTTGACAGCGATGGGTTTCCAACATTCTCGGATGACACTTTCTCGGGATGACACCTACTAGAAACAAGCCCTGAGTCATCTGCTTGCAACAGCCTTGCGAATGCAACATGTGCATCAAAATATAGCTAGAGACCAAGAACAGGGAAGTTAATGGTAACCGTTGACATTGACGGGATCGAATATGCAAGGGTGCTGACTTCGTGCATCGCCATTCTGGGAATAACCTGGATCATGGAAAGCACAGGGTTAGTAACCACCAAAAGCATACAAAGTCGCATACGTTTGTATGTTTTCTGCAGGTACTTCAATGAGAATGGCATTGCAGTTGCACCAGTGGAAAATAAAGGCAACTAGAGGAGGCATCATTCGCGAAATGCCGCCAGAAAGGTTACACCATAAGATCGGTAGTGCAACGAAGGGAAACGTATTCTAGGGGGCATTCAACTGACCTTCACAGGGTCCCCAATTGAGTTTTCATCATCGGGGTTGCCAGAGGCGCTGGAGAGGAGAGTGAGCAGCACCGGGCCAGAGGCGGTCGCGCCTTGTAGCTCCACATGCAGAGTCACTGGCGATGGCTGGAAATTGGCTGCCTGGGACATGGGATGTGGAGCATGCAAGAAGGGGGCGCTTTGAGTCGCCTCAAGGCATAGGGGAGCGTGCCAGATGGGTCGAAGGCAGGACATGGGGGAGACGAGGAGTGGTATGAATTTGAGCACAAGGCGGAGTGGGGGAAAACAACAGCAACATGCCATCTGTACCATCCAAGGTGCAGTGGCAGCACCATCACAGGCACCCAGGGGAGATAACGAGCGGGAGGGAGAGAGAGTCAGACCATTGGATGGTGCCATTTGTTGCCATTTGACCATGATCAACAGTGACATGCCATTTGTGCCATCCAAGGCACATCTCGCCAATGTGGCCGACACCAGCAGAGGCACCCAGGAGAGAAAGCGAGAGGGGGGGAGAGACGTAATCCGACCTTGACCAAAATGGCTTCTTGCGCCGAGTTGCCACCTCTCTTGATCCGAACAGCCGATGCTTCAAACCGCCTAGCATCACACCCACCACCTCCCCCCTCGGCACCTTCAGGGGTGAGGGTGGCATCTGAGGAAGGTGGGTCTTCCCGGGTGGAGGTGGCATCTGAGCGCGATGCGTCTTGACTGGTGGAGGTGAGATTCGAGGGCAGTGTAGCCAGGGAGGAGGAGGAGAAGGAAAGGCGGGAGGGCAGCAGGGAGCCCCCCTTGGAGTGTTGGAACATGCGCTGCAGCCAGTAGCTGGGAGTGCCGTAGATGCGGTGGGAATCAAAGCCTATCAGGTCAGGGGTCCAGCTGAGGAACAGGGTACGGCAAAGGGAGAGAGGGGCAAACAGAAAAGGTAATGCAGCCAGTAGCTGGGCCTGGGCGTGCTGTAGATGCGATGGGAATCAAAGCCTATGAGGTCAGGCGTCCAGTTGAGGGTAAAACGGGAAGAGGGGGGAGGGGAAGGGGAAGCGCCCTTGGAGCGTTGGAACATGCGCTGCAGGCAGTAGCTGGGCGTGCCGTAGATGCGGTGCGAGTCAAAGCCTATCAGGTCAGGGGTCCAACTGAGGGGGGCAAGGCAAGGGACGGAGGAGCATTCTGGAAATGCGATGCACAGCTGGGCGTGCCAGGCGGTGAGATTCAAAGCCTATCAAATCAGGGTTCCAGCTGAGGGGAAACAGGGATACAGCGGAAGGGGAAAATGACAAAATGCTCTTGGATCGTTGGATTGGAGATGCGCTGCAGGCCGTAGGTGGGTGAGCCGTAGATGCGGTGGGAGTGAAAGCCAAATAGATCAGGGGTCCAGCTGAGGGAGGCGGGTGAGGCAAGGGAGGGAGGAGCATGCCGAACATGCGATGCAGGCAGTTGGTGGGCGAAGAGGCGGTGCGAGGCGAAGCCCATGAGGTGAGGCGGCCAGCTGAGGGGGGGCGGAAGGAGGTGAGAAGTGAGAGAAGTGAGAGAGGGGAGAGAGGTGAGAGAGGGGAGAGAGGTGAGAGAGGGGAGAGAGGTAAGAGAGGTGAGAGAGGTGAGAGAGGTGAGAGAGGTGAGAGAGGTGAGAGAGGGGGGGCGGAAGGAGGTGAGAGAGGTTGTGGAAGGAGGTGAAGAGGCACGACGTGCAGGCAGTTGCTGGGTGTGAGTCAACAACACTACGTGGGGTGTCATGCTCCCACCATGCTCTCACTTTCTGCCATGCACCATGCTCTCACCTCCTGTCATGCACCATGCTCTCACCTCCTGTCATGCACCATGCTCTCACCTCCTGTCATGCACCATGCTCTCACCTCCTGTCATGCACCATGCTCTCACCTCCTGTCATGCACCATGCTCTCACCTCCTGTCATGCACCATGCTCTCACCTCCTGTCATGTACGTTGACCAGCAGAGGCGCGTAGCTGACCATCGCCACCACGTCACTGCAGGAGAAAGCACAAAGAAGGTTGTGGCAAAGAAGGGAAAGCACAATGGCGAACCACGAAGAGGGGCGTAGTTGACCATCGCCACCCCATCGCTGCCAGGGGGGTTGTAGCGGGGTGACTCACCCCAACGCTGCCAGGGGGGTTGTAGCGGGGTGACTGCCAGGGGGGTTGTAGCGGGGTGACTGCCAGGGGGGTTGTAGCGGGGTGACTGTCTTCTCTAGTAGGAGTGACTGACGAAGGTCGCGGGGTGCAAGAGGGGTGCAAGAGGGGTGCAAGAGGGGCGCAAGAGGGGTGCACATAAGGTGAGGCAAGGGCAAGGGAGAGCTGCGAGAATTTATTCGTATTCGAAGCTATTCAATTCACATTCGAATTCGTATTCCAAATGTAAATTCCCCTATGTATTCGAAAATTAATTAAAAAAAGGGTATCCGTATTCGTATTTGTTTTTGTACCCTTAGCAGGGAGGAGCAGAGAGGAGGCCCACCTGTTTCGTTCCAGTCCGATGAGGAAGCCCGCTTCTGCCACTGCTGCCCGCACGTTGCCATCCCCACCCCCCCCTTGCACTGCGAACTCGCTCAGAAAGGCCTGCAAAGAGAGAGGGAAAGGGGAAGAGGGGGAGAGGGGGAGAGGGGGAGAGGGGGAGAGGGGGAGAGGGGGAGAGGGGGGGAGGGGGAGAGGGGGAGAGGGGGAGAGGGGGAGAGGGGGAGAGGGGGAGAGGGGGAGAGGGGGGGAGGGTAAGAGGGGAGAAGGGGAGAGGGGGATTAGATGGAGGAGAGAAAAGGCCTCCCCCGGACACTACCCTTCCCCAGAACACTACCCTTGCCCGGGACACTACCCTTGCCCGGGACACTACCCTTGCCCGGGACACTACCCTTCCCCGGACACTACCCTTCCCCAAAACGTGGGACGAGGGGAAAGACAGTGAAGGAGGGCCGCACGCGGAAGAAAAGGGGAGGCAAGGGGCGGGAGGGGGGAGAGGAGGGGAGAAGAGAGGAGGGGAGAAGAGGGGAGAAGAGAGGAGGGTAGAGGAGAAGAGGGGAGAAGAGTGGAGGGGAGAAGAGTGACCGGCAAATGGCCATTGGCCCGTCAACAAGACTCAGAGCAGTCGCTGATTCGGGCGGGAACATCAGTGATTCGCTGATTCCAGGACAGGAAAACAGGTCTGGTATGGCGAGGATATAGCAGCAACATTGGATTCTAAATCAACTGCCCGACCCTCACTCGTCACCTTTTCTCCATCCGTGCTGACGTCACCTTGGGTCCACCCCTGCTGACGTCATCAAAGTAGCGGCCCAGGTTGAAAATGCCCTCTGCTGTCCCAAAGGACTGATTCCACGCACATGCAGACGCGCATGCATGAGGCGAAGGCAATGCATGCGTGAGGGGAAGGCATCACACAGTGGAAGCGAATTCGAAACGAGAGACCATGAGAGCCTCACATGGAGGGGCTCCCGCAAATATAAGACGCAAGACGCATGGCACTTGCAGAATACGCGTGTGTACCGCCCACCACATAACAACCAGCGCACACATGGCAAGCACAGCGGTTGGTGGGAGGGTGGTCTGGAGCCCACCTGCTGCTGACATCGCGCACGCCCGCCGAACACACAAAACACACGCACACACTCGCACGCGCGCCCACACACACACACACACACACACACACACACACACACTCACACACACACTCGCACACATACCTACGCATGCCACAAACACACCCCCACCAAACACACCCCCACAAATCGAGTTGTAGGATTTTTTTTAGAATTCTCAAAAATCACTCACACAGATACCCACGCTACAAATCCACCCCTGCCACAAACACTCCCCCGCCACAAACACACCCCCGCCACACACACACACCCCCCACAACCACACCCCCCCACAAACACACCTCCGCCACAAGCACTCCTCCGCCACAAGCACTCCCCCGCCACAAGCAGTCCCCCGCCACAAGCAGTCCCCCGCCACAAGCACTCCCCCGTCACAAGCATTCCCCCGCCACAAGCACTCCCCCGCCACAAGCACTCCCCCGCCACAAGCACTCCCCCGCCACAAGCACTCCCCCACCACAAGCACTCCCCCGCCACAAGCACTCCCCCGCCATACATGGAAATCGTATAGATCCGTCGGGGGGTGGTCAGGAGGCCCCCTGCTGACGTCACAAGTGTACACCACTGCCATGTCGGGATATGCTGCCTTGATTGCCGCCTGGAAGCGCAGGAAGTTGCCTGGACGGTGGGAAGACGGGGGAAGGGATGGACGGCTGCTGAATGATTGAGCCAGCTGGCAGAGCAGGAGGAGACTACCAGATCGCCAGGAAGCATGATTCCGGTATTAACTGATGTAGGCCTTACCTGACTCACACCTTACCTCTACAGTGTGGCCCATGGCCCGTGGCCCGTGGCCAGTGGCTCGATTCCGGCCTAACCTGATTCAGGCCTTACCTGACTCGGGCCTTACCTGACTCACACCTTACCTTTGTAGTGCGGCCCGTGGCTGCCAGTGCGGTGCGGAAGGGGGAAAGAAGGTTGAGCCCTCACCTCGGTAGTTGTCCTGGTAGCAGTTCTCGTTGCCGATGCCCACGTGCCGCAGATCAAACGGCTCTGGATGGCCCATGGCCGCCCTCTCCGCTCCCCACCGCGAATCCGACGGCCCTCGTGCAAACTCGATTCCATCAAGCACCTCCTGTGGTGCCACGTGGTAGAAAAAGGGGTTGGGAAGGGAGGGATGCAGCAAGGGATGAATTTGAGACCTTGGAAGTGCATCAGTTACTGGGAAAACGCAACATAAACAAAAACAGGTATTTTGCAGTCTAAATCGAAAGAGATTTATAGGGAGTATACGGCCGTCTTATGGGAGAATATGTGATTCGAGCGTAAGACAGGGAGAAGGAGGCTACCTGAATGAAGGGAGCAAGGGCGCCCGTGAAAACGCTGTCTGTGTGGCTGTTGCCTGCATGCATGCATGTGCAGATCGAGGGCAAAAGGACATGGTTGCGGAAGGGAGTATTAAGCCCTTTCAATTTCAGCGAAGACCTTCCTTCGAGAATTGCCAGGCACTCTTGAAAGCATCGATGGGAACCTTATCACGCGCACCGCTGTTGAAGACCCAAACAGGTGTGGCCCCAACGTCCTCTGCGAACTGCAGATACTCAAAGAAGCCCAACCCGTCATCCGACCAATAGCCCCACCTGGTGGGATGTGTGTGGGGGATGGGGATGCGAGTAGAGAGGGATGTCGGATGTGAATGGCCTGTAACGTCCTGTGCAAACTGCAGTTACTCGAAGAAGCCCAAACCATCGTCCGACCAATAGCCCCACATGGTGGGGTATGTGTGGGAGATGGGAATAGAGGAAAGCTGTCAGCATGTCAGCATGTCAGCATGTCAGCTGTGTCTGTGTGGTGCCAACATCCTTTGCCAGCTGCAGCTATGCCATCTCAAGGCATTCGCCAGACGCGCACCCTCCACATAGCAGTCATGCTCTTGAGGCACGGTGACTCACCTGCTACCAACCCATGTCGCGAGCCCACCTGTCGTTGAAGTGCCCTGGGCGGAGTTCCCAAGGGCCGATGGTGGGCCGCCATCTGAAGGCATTGGCCAGCCGCACGCCCTCCACATAGCAGCCCCCCGGGAAGCGCATGAAGCCGGGGGAGAGGCCCTGCAGCATGGTGGCTATGTCCCTGCGCATGCCATGGGCCTACATGGGGTACATGGGTACATGCGTGCATGAGTGCTTATGCATATGGCACTGAAATTTATAGCAGGACGGATGTCAGTGGGCATGGCACATGGCACATGTCACGTAGCGCATGGAACATGGCACAGTGGTCCCATGAGCCCAAGGCCACCCACCCCAGCCTTGAAGGCCGTCGACCTAAGCTTACAAGTCCCCCATCCCAACTTTGGCAGTACCCAACCCACCTTGAACGTGTCTGCAGGCATGGCTGACACCTGGTCCAACCACAGAGTGCCACGTGTCATGCTGTCAGTGGTGATGGCCAGCGAGGCATTGTGGCACGTGCCGGACGCAGTGATGGTGGCCTCATAGCGGTGCCACGTGGCAGCCATGGATTGGTTGAGGCTGAAGGCAGTAGAGGGTATAATGATAAGTGACGAATGGGTTTGAGCAATGTCATTAATAATGCAATGTTGGGGTTTAGAATGTGGTGAGCACATGGGGGCACGAAGAGTTACAATGTAGCATACAGCGCATTCAAGGGCGCCACACTCAATAGCGCCCACACCCAAGAGCGCCACACTCGCATTCAAGGGCGCCACACTCAATAGCGCCCACACCCAAGAGCGCCACACTCAATAGCGCCACACTCAAGAGCGCCCACACCCAAGAGCGCCTGATGAGACTGGTGGAAGCACAGCATTGGAAGCGATAACGATGAGCGTCACAGCATTGATTGAAGAAAGGGGGAGTTAGTAGCATCATAGGTATCAAATCTTATCATGTACCTGATGTGGGCTGAACCAGCGCAGGCGATCGAGGAGGGGGGGAGTTGAGGTGGGCGGGCGGAGGAGCAGAAGAACGCGAGGCGGAGGGAGAGGGGAGCGGTGGCACGAGCATGCAGGATGATGTTGTACACATGGCCCTGCTGGATGTTCTGATGACATGATGGCATGTTGGCATGATGGCATGATGGCATGATGGCATGATGGCATGATGGCCCCATGGCAACGGGCAGAGAGAAGGATGGGTATGGGTAAAGCTGGCAGGGATGGATGGCATGGAGAGAGTGACATGGTATATGTGGCACAACATGTGGCAATGAGACATCTTGGCGAACGCGCATAAACAATGGGGATGCCCTCAGTAAAACGTAAAGAGAAAGACATGGGTGACCGAGGAAGCATTGGTTTCCTCACCATACCCCAGTAACCAGGATTAAGCACCCCCACACCATCAGCGCACACATGCCCCTGCCCTCTTTCCTCCATGCTCCCCCCCTCCCCCTCCTCGCTGCGTCTCTCCCTCCCCCCGCCATCCGCAGCAGCACCAGGCACCACCTCCCTCCCCCCACCGTCAGCAGCACCACCTTTCCCTGGCTTTCCTCCCACGGACTCAGCACCTTCCAGCCGCATGCCAAGCCAGCCGCCCAGCCACCGAGCCACAGTCTGCCACGTGTCCACCACAGGGACCAGCTTGGGCATCAAAGGCAGCCCCACACGCACAGGTCCATGCGGACTCGCTTCTCCATCTGCCACCCCTAAAAGCGCTCCTACAGCAGTCTTCGCTGCGTCTTCACCGTGCGTACTGCCACGCTGCACGGCACGCTCCCCTGCGGATGCGAACAGCCTCCGGGCCCCCCATCCAGAGGGCAATCCTGAGCCCTGCTGCGCTTCTCCCTCTGAGGGGAATTCCAGGTGCGCCTCATCCTCGACTTCAAACCCTAATCCCTCCTCGCCTTGCGCCGGCCGCTGCTTTTCTCTGTGTGGGGCTGCTGCGCGGCTGCCACCAAGAGGCAGCTCAGCAGCAGGGCTGTAGTCGGCAGGAGGCGGCGGGGCGTGGGCAGAAGGCCGGGGGGCGCAGTGGATGTCGATGCGCAGGGCGATGGGGTTGCGGGGGAAGGGCGAGCAGCGCTCCGTGCTTAGCAGCACGTGGGGCTCCGACCCGATGGGCAGCCATGGGTGGATGGTGGACGGCGTCTCCTGGCCGCCCGCTTCGAACCCTGCAGTGAGGGGATGGAGTGCGAGAGGAATCGGTGAGGGTGGGTGGGGGTGGGTGGGACAGCGGGTGTAGCAGTGGAGCTAGAGAATGGATAAGTGTGAGTATGAATGCCTGTAACAGGGGCGTGCAGCAGTGAGAGGGGGTTTAAAGTTTCGGGTTTCGGGTTTTGGGAACTCACTAATTCCAATGTCTAATCTATTCTACTCCTCCTCCTCCCCTCCCTTTCTCCTCCATTCCCAATGTCCACATTCTCATCCCCCTTTTGAACCCCCATTCAAAGCAGTCTCCCCACTTCCCCCCTTTCCCCACTTCCCCCCTTTCCCCACTTTCCCCCTTTCCCCCTCCCCCCCGTCCCCCGCTTGACTCTGTTCTGCACGAGCTCCGCGTACAGCCCTCCCGCCTCCCTCTTCCCGCTTGTCCGTTTCTCCTTCCCCTTTCCCCCTATTTCCCTCGTCCACTTTCCCCCCGTTCCCCCCTTTGCCCCCTGTCCCCCCTGTCCCCCCTGTCCCCCCTGTCCCCCCTGTCCCCCTGTCCCCCTGTCCCCCTGTCCCCCCTGTCCCCCTTCCCCGCTTGCCTCTGTTCTGCACGAGCTCCGCGTACAGCCCTCCCGCCCCTCCGTGGTTGATCTCCTGCGCTCACACACACACGCACACGCACAGCGGCCAGACACGTGGACCCACAGACACGTGGACCCACAGACACGTGGACGCACAGATAGGAGGTGTCGGGAAAAATGTTCACTTGCGAGATAGAAGGCGAGGGAGCGGGATGGTGGAAGGAGCATCTCAATAGAGGGCACGGAGCGAACGGGCTCGGGACGAACGGGCACCTCGAGAAAAATGCCGAAGAATGATGGCGAGATCGGACGGCCTTGCGCCGCTCCATCGACGGTCAGGACAACTTGATCAGCTACATGTTCAACGTGCACGCTAGACTCCGCACGCGCAATGGCAGTATCCGTATCATTGCCCGTGTGTGCTGGGAAGGCGAAGGTTCTACTAGTAGTGGCTGACGCGGAGGCGGGAAGGTTGTGCTCGGACGCTAGGCTGGGAAGGGCTTTAAGTGTGGGGCCGAGGTGGTTGAAAGCGGCGAGAAGAACGAGAAGAGCGACGAGGAGGAGAAGAGTGCACGGGAGGGTGGGGTGCTTCCTAACTCGGATTCTGCCTGAGTATGCAAGAGGAGCCATGTCGACAGAATCCGCTAGGGAACGAAAGCCCTGGAGATTTTGGGCTGGGCAAGCAAGGCTGCCGACATTGTACGCGACATTACGGCAACTCGATAACACAATACACGGTCAGGTCGGCTAAGGCGAAGGTAAAAGAGCAACCAAACAAACCAGAATGCAACTGCTTTTACAAGGAAGCATAATTAGTGTAACTACTAGCACAAAGGCTGTGTCTTTGATTTTACACCCATGTGAATTATAACTGGATAGGCTTACTGAAATTTAATCTACAACCACATAGTTGTTAGGGAAGATAAGGTGGGGGTTGTCAATGTTGGGGTTGAGTTCCGCAATCTCCTTCCAATTGCGCTTCCCAACCTGCTTCGAGATGTTGGTGAGAGTATCTCCCTTCCTTATTTGGTATTTTTTCCTGCAATGACACAAGAATAACGATCGGAGCGAGAATGATAAGACAATCATCGTGTACACTTAGCAAGAATGAAATGCCAACTCAGATGCTCAGAAGAACTCACCTTGATGGTCGGAACAGCAGCATCACAGCTACAAAAGCTATCGCCCCTCCAACAATAGCAGTCCAAGGGGCATGTGACGCTGCCCGAGGAGACGACGGGCAGGATGAAAATTCAGACTCCAAGTCCACTTCTGCTTCCGAATAGCCGACAGTTGTAACAGTTGCAGAGCGGTCAGTGAGCGAGGAGTTTGTCCCGGCTGATGTGGTAACCGCATCGGGCGACAGATCACGAGACGCATCCAGGCTGGCATAAAGGCTGCCTGGGCCTTCTGCTGATGCTGAGAGGCGGTCGGAGGGAGGAGGCCAGACCATGTGGGGGTCCAGTCTTGAGACTGGAGTGGGTGCAACATCTGGGACGCTCTTCTTCTCAGTTTCCTCAAAGCCAGGTTCAAACCCCTTGCTGACAATGCCTGACACTTTCCCCTTGCCCTTCTTATTCTTCAACTCCTTCCCATCGTGGCTTCCTACCTTGCTACCCGCAGCAGCGGCACCACTACCACCACCATCAGCACCACCATCAGCAGCCCCACCACCCAAAGCGCTACCCCAGCCAGATAGATCGCTGTTGTTCTCTGAGCCTGATTGGCTGGCCGGCACGTCCTCCCTCCCCCACCCGCGCCTGTAGTTGGGCCCCATGAACTCCCGCACTGCCCGATCCACCAACCCCCCTTCTGCTGGCATGCGCTTCGCAGCACTTACTGTTGCCGCTGCTGACGCCGGCTCAAAGTCAATGGCCTGGTATGGGGGAGAGGGGAGATGCATGGCTGTAGTTTCAGGGAATAGCGAGAGTCCAAGAAATGTGGCTTTTAAGAATGTCACGGATTGTTTTTACAGAAGCGAGCTCTGACTACAAATGGCATCCAGCTTGAGCCCGATGACATCTACGAGACATCAGAACTCCGTGCATCTACCTGACAAAGAACGGCACACTTCAGCATCTAACTCTGGCCTCACCAGGATGCCAGCGGCTCTCAGCCTGAGCGCGAGCGCGCGGATGCAGAGGCACACGCGGCGAGTGCCTTTCTTCTCGACCACGTCCGTTGACGTGAACAGGTCGATGGCGCTCAGGCCAAACTCCTTGCACATCTGGCATGGGAATACAGGGCAGAAATGAATCACTTGGGGGGAATGCTCAGACGACAGGCGACGAGAATCAAACCAAGTGAGGGATGGAGCATAGGGGGCTGAATAACAGACCATGTACATTGGCAGAGGCTATCAGTGTGGGGCCATGACAACACGTGGTGGGACGAGGTGATCCATGTAGGCCGTGGCGGGTTATCACAGCATGTGTGTCTGAATCATTGGAAGGAGGGGAAGTACCGTGAGGAAGTTATCAGTGAGGATCATTGCGTCCCACTTGCTCTTCGTGCCCCACCCCTGCTGCTGCTGCTGCTGCTGCTGCTGTTGCTGCCGCTGGTTGTTCCCAGCCCCCTTTGGTCTGAACGGCGAGAGGAGTTCAGTCAGGCGTGACCTGATGGCAGAAGGCAAAGCGGAAATAAGCGTTGTTAAATTACATAAGCACAGAACGAAACGGAAGTGTATAGAACTAAAGATTGCCCAAAAGCACCTGACGTGGCGAGACATTTAGCAATGAAAATCAACTCACAGGATCATGCCGTCTGCAAGACAGTCGGCTATGGCGGTATTAGGAGGTATATTCTCTTTCAACACTGCTTCTAGCCAGTTCCGGACTCGGACCTGCATGCGACGGCACCAAACAGAACCACGCACACGCGCACGGCTGGTAACCACGGAAAAGGAGCACCTACTAGAGGACGCGTTTCTCAGGCACCACGACATGGCGCTGCGTCACCAAACAGCCTCGAAAAGAATACCAGCGGTACCTCGAGAATGCCGTCGACGAAAGGATCCCATTTCGCCCTGGAGCCCATCGTTAGGCCTGCTCTGTCGTCCCCTGAAGCGGACGGCAAAGATGGCAGGACGGCGTGCCACGGACCCGAGGGGATCGGGATGGAGCTGACGCGTGAGAGAAACGGCTGGCGATCGCACGTGGAACAGAGCTGCAGCTCGTAAATAAAGATGGCGATCCAAAGTACGGTGACGCGTGTGAGAATAGAGCAGACGCGTGAGAAGAGAGCCTACGGGTCACAGTAAAACTGAATCGTGCCCTACAACTCTAAGCTGGTCAGAAAGCGCGTTTGACATTGACCGGAACATTTAAGACTTTCCCACCATCAGCAACTGAGAGCTCCGATTTGACATTTCGATTATCTTCAGGAACCTCTAGCGGAACAAAGGGGGAGATCTCACAAGAACAGAGCACTGAGAAAGTGGAGAGTGGTGAAGGGTGCCTAGGCAGCAGGGCGGAAGCCCCTAGTTCCGAAAATGATCTCGGGTTTCGACCCTCTGACAAAAAGGTCTGGCGAAAGGTGTTCATCCGACTTGCTTGGCGGACGGCCTAGGAAATCTCCACAGGTTTCAGCATTTCCAAGGCGAACGAGGAAAATAATGTGTCGACGATACGGGTTACCCTTTATTATACTGTTACATGCAGTTTTACTCGGGTAGAGTCACATCGCTTTCGAACTTCACTTCCTGCAATCACATTCTGTCATGATAGCTTCAAGGCCGTCCTGTCAGGACAGGATGTTTCGAAGGTGCAAGGCCAGCCTGATCACCCTTGTTGAATTTGGCTCTTTTGGCTTGGCTCTTGGCTGATCAGACTATCCATCCTAGCTTGAGAAATCTGAAGATAGACTGAACTCCTTGGCTGGACTCCTTGGCTGAATGCCGTTCCGGTGTCGGAACTGGTCAATTAGCAGAACTGGATTCATTATCGTCAAGTGAACCGCCAAGTATCGTGTATTATTATTACACGCCATTGCGGGCTAACGACTGCGTACGGAGATGGATCTTTCGTCTCCGTCGTTCAGACTGGGCGAAGCTTTCTAGCAGCGCGAGCTGAGAACGGTCGATGTCTCCACGATCTCGTGTTCTGAAGCAACGGAAGCACATGTTTCCCTCAAGGGTAATTCCTCACTCCTTACAGCATCACTGTTGATTGTCAAGCCAAGTTCGACATCCCATGGCTGAAGGCCGACTCCAACGCTCCTCGGTGCTATCATCTACCTTATCGCGTCGGCTCCTCTCCATTGCCTACCGTCTCGTCACGATTCTGATGCTTGCGTCTGACGTGTCACCGCTCTGATTCTTGTTTCTGATCCGTCACCGCTGATCATTTGCCTCTGAAATTCCCCCTCGACGGCTCGTTCCAGATGCGTCAATTGCCGCTGCCAGCGCTGACCGGCTCTCGCCTTGTATGGCTGGTAGTCTGGGCTGCAGTCGCGGCGCTGGTGGTTGTGCAACTCGCACCGAGAATGCCGGGAAGCTCTCAAGTATTGGACATGGACGAAGAGCGAGAGAATGACGAAAATGACACGTCGCAAGCAGATCCGTTACAGATGCTGCAGCGACAAGGGATTGCATACGATGTCGTTCCAGTAAGACTCGCCGTATTGCAATCATTCAAAATTTCAGGCCATGAGACCACGGTGCTATCCATATTCCACGGTTCCTTATCACCCCGTCCTACATTCCTCATTGGGTCGTCTTGGCATGAATCTCCAGCCTCCTTACTCCGTGCCATCTTCTCCGTGTCATTGGGTTGTCTTATCTCTGTCACAGATTCGCGCTCCCTCTCAGATCCACCTGCCTTCAGACAGCCAGTCTCTTACGCAGCCAAGTAGAAGTTTCAGAGAGCAAGAGCCAGAGCAGCTCCTTGTGCCAGCATCAGAGCCCAGCAGCCTAAGCTACAAGGTGGGTGGATAGCTGCAACCTAGAGTAGTAGGATGAGCGTTGACGGGTTATCTTGCTTGCATGTTGTGGTCTTGTGATGAACGTCTGATGCCTCATTCACAGCAGCATCATGCTGTGCTCAGCCACATTGACACGTCGTTGTGCCACGCGGTCCCATGTGCCATGACATCCCATGTGCCACGTCAGGCAGAGGACCTTCAGAAGCGGCTATGGCAGAACCCCCCAGCGCATGGCTACGGGCCATGTGTGGAGCCCAGTGACAGCTACAAGCGAGGTGGGCAGGGGAGAGAGGTAGGGAAGAAAGGGGCTTGCAGGGAGCACATTATTGGTGGACGATGGATGGGCAGGAAGGTGAGATGGGAAACGAGAAGCTTTGGGCCACTCTTGTCTTCTTGATTCTGACCTTAGTTGGTCAATTACGCCTAGACCACCTCCGTAAACGTAATGTTACGCGTAAACGTACTTTACCTTACTTACTCGTAATTACTCGTACATTTTGGCAGGCAGCTTTGAAAAAATTCTGGCCGGGGTGACAAACAGAACCAAGAGCAAAAAAAACAGCCCTAGGATGCGCGAGATTGCGGCTAGGGTTACCTATGTGGAAAACAGACTAAGTCAAGGAGATCAGGAGTGTGGGTGGATTTGAAGTTATGAGAGGAAGACCGAGAAGGGTTGTTGCGGGAGAAGGGGGATTGGGGGGAGCATAGTTCAGTCAGTGCACACACTTTTTAGCAGAGGTGGGTACCCCTTCATGGTAAACACCTAGATCTAGGGCAGGCCCAAAACTTTTTAACCTGCCCACAGACGTAAAGCCATTCTTGGTACGCAAACGTACGCGTAAACGAAAGGCGTAAACGTGCGTACACGTACACGTAATTGACCAACTAAGATTCTGACTAATAGATGCTTTTTAAGGGAATGCTTTCTTATTTTTATCTGTGTGTATATTTTTGCTCGTTTGTCCCATGAATGCTTTGCACGGCACTGCATGATACGACATGGAATGGGCCAGCCAGTGTGGAGAGAGGCAGCAGGAGTCGAGGGTATCTGACGGTGCATGCCAACGGGGGGCTCAACCAGATGCGAGCTGGGGTACGTACGACATGCATACACCTCTTTTATACATGCTTGCCTCACACGCCCTCCGTTTCTCATGCCTGCCCGGCACACATGCCTGCTTTCATGCATGCCAATGGAGGGCTCAACCAGGTGCGAGCTGGGTACGACATGCATGCACCGCTGCCTCCCCTGCCCTTCGCTATTGTCACATGCAGATCTGTGACATGGTGGCTGTGGCGCGGATCCTCAACGCCACTCTTGTTGTTCCTGAGCTCGATAAGAGCTCCTTCTGGCAGGACTCCAGGTGCGTTGCGTCTCCTGGCAGGACTCCAGGTGCGTTGCGCCTCCTGGCAGGACTCCAGGTGCGTTGCGCCTCCTGGCAGGACTCCAGGTGCGTTGCACCTCCTGGCAGGACTACAGGTGCGTTGCGCCTCCTGGCAGGACTCCAGGTGCGTTGCGCCTCCTGGCAGGACTCCAGGTGCGTTGGTTCAGACTCCAGGTGTGGTTTCAGACTCTTAAGTATGGTTTGAAAACTCTCAGGTGTGCCTTCAGGCGCTGGATCTGTTAAGGGTTTGGCGATGGAATACCAACCTTCTGGTCTGGTCCCGCTGTTGTTTTGCCCTTTTCTCTGGTGCGAGCTTGCCTTGCAAAATGTAGTAGTTACTTCTGTGTGCTCTTTTGTAGCCCGTCCCTGCCCTGCTCGTCATGCCTCCTGAAGCACACGACCGCTTTTAGCAGTAAATCCTTGGACATTTTCCAGTGAGCGCGGCGTCAGTAGACAGGTTAGCAAGTTGGAAAAAACAGTAAATTAAATGCTTATGTTAACAAAACGTAGTAGTTACTTCTGTGTGCACTTTTGTAGCCCGTCCCTGCCCTGTGCGTCATGCCTCCTGAAGCACACAACCGCTCCTAGCAGTCTCTCCGCCCAACCTCCTCGCCCCCCTTCTCCCCCCACCAAACCCCTTCCAGCAACTTCTCTGACGTGTTTGACACGGACCACTTCATCTCAGCCCTCGCATCCGACGTGCCTGTGGTGCGGCGCCTGCCGAAAGAGCTCAAGTACGCAGAGGTGAAGCGCGTGCACTTCACCAGCTGGTCGCCCCTCTCGTACTACTCCAAGGAGATCGGACGATACTGGCGCCAATACAAGGTAGGCGTTGAGTTGACTCTGGGGGTCCGTGTGGTGCCCTTGCACGGGCCTGTGGTGCAGCGCTTGCCCAGCGAGCGCCATTACAAGGTGGGCAAGTGGTGTTATTTGTAACGTCTGGATGCTGTTCAAGCGCGTGTGCTTCGCCGGTCGCCCCTCTCGTACTACTTTAAGGAGATCGGGACAGACTCCAGACCCCAGACTCCAGGCCCCAGACTCTAGACCCCAGACTTCAGACCCCAGACTCCAGACCCAAGACTTCAGGCCCCAGACTCTAGAACCCAGACTTCAGACCCCAGACTTCAGACCCCAGACTTCAGACCCCAGACGTCGGACCCCAGACTTCAGACCCCAAACTTCGGACCCCAGACTTCAGACCCCACCAGACTTCAGACCCCAGACTCCAGACCCCAGACTACAGACCCCAGACTTCAGACCCCAGACTACAGACCCCAGACTACAGACCCCAGACTTCAGACCCCATACTTCAGACCCCAGACTTCAGACCCCAGACTTCAGACCCCAAACTTCAGACCCCAGACTTCAGACCCCAGACTTCCGACCCCAGACCCCAAATGTCAGACCCCAGACTTCAGACCCCAGACTACAGACCCCAGACTTCAGACCCCAGACTACAGACCCCATACTTCAGACCCCAGACTTCAGACCCCAGACTACAGACCCCAGACTTCAGACCCCATACTTCAGACCCCAGACTTCAGACCCCAGACTTCAGACCCCAAACTTCAGACCCCAGACTTCAGACCCCAGACTTCCGACCCCAGACCCCAAATGTCAGACCCCAGACTTCAGACCCCAGACTACAGACCCCAGACTTCAGACCCCAGACTACAGACCCCATGCTTCAGACCCCAGACTACAGACCCCAGACTTCAGACCCCAGACTTCAGACCCCAGACTTCAGACCCCAGACTACAGACCCCAGACTTCAGACCCCATGCTTCAGACCCCAGACTTCAGACCCCAGACTTCAGACTCCAGACTTCAGACCCCAGACTTCAAACCCCAGACTTCAGACCCCAGACTACAGACCCCAGACTTCAGACCCCAGACTTCAGACCCCAGACTTCAGACCCCAGACTACAGACCCCATGCTTCAGACCCCAGGCTACAGACCCCAGACTTCAGACCCCAGACTTCAGACCCCAGACTTCAGACTCCAGACTTCAGACCCCAGACTTCAAACCCCAGACTTCAGACCCCAGACTACAGACCCCAGACTTCAGACCCCAGACTTCAGACCCCAGACTTCAGACCCCAGACTACAGACCCCATGCTTCAGACCCCAGACTTCAGACCCCAGACTACAGACCCCATGCTTCAGACCCCAGACTTCAGACCCCAGACTTCGGACCCCAGACTTCAGACCCCAGACTTCGGACCCCAGACTTCGGACCCCAGACTTCGGACCCCAGACTTCAGACCCCAGACTTCAGACCCCAGACTAGAGACCCCAGACTTCAGACCCCAGACTACAGACCCCAGGCTTCAGACCCCAGACTACAGACCCCATGCTTCAGACCCCAGACTTCAGACCCCAGACTTCAGACCCCAGACTTCAGACCCCAGACTTCAGACCCCAGACTTCAGACCCCAGACTTCAGACCCCAGACTTCAGACCCCAGACTACAGACCCCAGGCTTCAGACCCCAGACTACAGACCCCATGCTTCAGACCCCAGACTTCAGACCCCAGACTTCAGACCCCAGACTTCAGACCCCAGACTTCAGACCCCAGACTTCAGACCCCAGACTTCAGACCCCAGACTTCAGACCCCAGACTTCAGACCCCAGACTTCAGACCCCAGACTTCAGACCCCAGACTTCAGACCCCAGACTTCAGAACCCAGGCTTTATAACTCAGACTTGAAACCCCAGACGTGAGACCCCAGACTTGAGACCCCGGCCTTCAGACGGCCTTGCCAACTTTAGCCGTTCTATCATACCCCGTGTTCCCCACAACGGTATTTCGATCATTCTGTTTCTTTCTCTGGCTCTCATCTCAGGTGCTTCGGGCGTTGAAGACGGATTCCCGCCTGCCCAACAACAGCCTGCCTCCCATATCCCTTGTCTGTGCTCACCTTGCTCTTTCTATCATCCTCTTTTGTTCACTTGCTCTCAGGTGCTTCGAGCATTGAAGACGGATTCCCGCCTGGCCAACAACGGCTTGCCTCCTGACATTCAGAAGCTGCGCTGCCGGGTGCACTTTGAGGCGCTGCGCTTTGCGCCACACATACAGGCGTTCGGAGAGGTACAGTGCGGTGGACATACAGGTGTTCGGAGAGGTACAGTGCGGTGGACATGCAGGCGTTTGGAGAGGTACAGTGCGGTGGACATGCAGGCGTTCAGAGTGGTACAGTGCGGTGCACATACAGGCGTTTGGAGAGGGACAGTGCGGTGCACATACAGGCGTTCGGACAGGTACAGTGCTATACATGCGTTCGCACAGGTATCCCCAAAGTGAGGTTGACTGTTGGGGTTAATTGCATCCTAAAGGGTTTTTTACATTGCAGGCTTTCCCCACAGTTCCCCCCCATAAGCTTGCTTTGAGGCGCCTCAAAAACAGGCCCCCCCCGTAAGCTTTCTTTGAGGCGCCTCAAAAACAGGCCCCCCCCGTAAGCTTTCTTTGAGGCGCCTCAAAAACAGCCCCCCCCCGTAAGCTTTCTTTGAGGCGCCTCAAAAACAGGCCCCCCCCGTAAGCTTTCTTTGAGGCGCCTCAAAAACAGGCCCCCCCCGTAAGCTTTCTTTGAGGCGCCTCAAAAACAGCCCCCCCCCGTAAGTTTTCTTTGAGGCGCCTCAAAAACAGGCCCCCCCCGTAAGCTTTCTTTGAGGCGCCTCAAAAACAGGTCCCCCCGGTAAGCTTTCTTTGAGGCGCCTCAAAAACAGGCCCCCCCCGTAAGCTTTCCCTGCGACTCCCCTGGGCTTTTTCGCGCAGCCCCCCCCCCCGCTTTTCCCCACGCCCCCCAGCGTGCTGCTCTGGTGAGATGAGCATGCTCTAGTGAGTCGAGTGTGCTCTAGTGAGACGAGCGTGCTCTAGTGAGTCGGGCGCGCTCCAGGCGCACTCTAGTGAGAGGGCGTGCTCTAGTGAGATGAGCGCCCTCTAGTGAGAGGGCGTGCTCTAGTGAGATGAGCGCCCTCTAGTGAGAGGGCGTGCTCTAGTGAGATGAGCGCCCTCTAGTGAGAGGGCGTGCTCTAGTGAGATGAGCGCCCTCTAGTGAGAGGGCGTGCTCTAGTGAGATGAGCGCCCTCTAGTGAGAGGGCGTGCTCTAGTGAGATGAGCGCCCTCTAGTGAGAGGGCGTGCTCTAGTGAGATGAGCGCCCTCTAGTGAGAGGGCGTGCTCTAGTGAGATGAGCGCCCTCTAGTGAGAGGGCGTGCTCTAGTGAGATGAGCGCCCTCTAGTGAGAGGGCGTGCTCTAGTGAGATGAGCGCCCTCTAGTGAGAGGGCGTGCTCTAGTGAGATGAGCGCCCTCTAGTGAGAGGGCGTGCTCTAGTGAGATGAGCGCCCTCTAGTGAGAGGGCGTGCTCTAGTGAGATGAGCGCCCTCTAGTGAGAGGGCGTGCTCTAGTGAGATGAGCGCCCTCTAGTGAGACGAGCGCGCTCTAGTGAGATGAGCGCCCTCTAGTGAGACGGGCGTGCTCTAGTGTCCTCACAGCTGGCCTCACAACTGGCCTCACAGTGGTTTGGCACCACCCTGTGAGTTTTCCGAGTGGATCCCCACCAACCCGAGTTGTTTCTAAGTGGTTTGCCACCACCTCGAGTGGTTCTCGGATGGTTTGCCACCACGCCACTGTATTTGAGTGGTTTGCCACCACCTTAAGTGGTTTCCGTTCCGAGTGGTTTGCCTCCACTCTGAGTGGTTGCCAAGTGGTTTGCCACCACCCCAGTGCAACCCCCCGCAGGCTTTCCCCGTGCACCGCCTTCGGGTC
Source organism: Closterium sp. NIES-67 (assembly GCA_027943415.1). NCBI lineage: Eukaryota > Viridiplantae > Streptophyta > Zygnematophyceae > Desmidiales > Closteriaceae > Closterium > Closterium sp. NIES-67. Next base: position 1,397,506 of record BQMB01001473.1, on the reverse strand, counting down.
TTTCCCTGTGCACCGCCTTCAGGCGTTTCCGTACATCGGGTGCAAAGAGATGGCTCGTACGTTGCTTTGCAGCTGAGATGCGCGAAGGGCATCTACTCTGTCGCACACAGTAGCTGCTCGCATTAAAACCCGCGGCCCAAATTGCGAGGCGCGGCCTCCAAACGCAGTGCGTTTGAAAGTTGCGTTTTCGTGGGTGTATTGGGGGGTAACGAGACTCTCGTCACTCAGGGGTGCCTTTCAATTTCACTGTGGAATGTAATTTGGAACACCAGGTGCTGAGCGTTTTTCAACCGTCCAGTTTTTCCAGATTTTCATCTGACGGCGCGTAAGCCAGGCACTTCTCCCAGTTAGGCAAAAGGTAATCTCATCCGTCAAACTGTGAGTTTGTAAATCTGGCGGTTCACGACAAGCGTTGAATTTGCGAGAGTAAACGCCCTCGCGATTTTCCAGCGGATTCCGTACAGCCTGAGGGTCAAAGTTCATACGCAGTGCGTTTGAACAATTTGGGCCGCGGGTTTTAATTTTGCAGGGTGTTCTTGAAAAACACCCTGCTGAGATGTGAGAAGGGCATATGCTCTGTCGCACACAGTAGCTGCTCGCATTATACCCCATCCCACTCTGTCCCATCCCCATCCCTTCTCTCCCCCCCGGAACACCAGCAGCGAGTGAGTGGCGAGTGCGCAAAGACGGCCCCTGTGTGGCACTGCACCTGAGATACGAGGAGGACATGCTGGCCTTGAGCGGTGCTCATGGTTTACCCCATTGTTGTTAGCCATGATAGAAGGGAGCAGCGGGTGCTCATGTTTTACCCCATACCACCCCGTTGATCTGCACCCTCCAACACCAGGAGCTAGTGCGGCGAGTACGTAAGGACGGCCCCTATGTGGCGCTGCACCTGAGATACGAGAAGGACATGCTGGCCTTCAGCGGGTGCTCCCATGGGCTGACCCAGGCACAGGCAGACGAGCTCACTGCCACCAGGTGAGGGGGGGAGTGAGGCAGAGGAGGGGGGGAAGAACAGGGGGAGGACGGGAAGTGTAGAGGAGGGAGTGTATTTCTGTACTCAGACGGACATGCTGGCAGCCAGCGGGTACAAGTGTGAACTGTCTCCAGCGCAGGCAGACGAGCTCACTGCCACCAGGTGAGGGGGGGAGAGAGATGGTAGGAGTGAAGGAGGCCAAAGAAGGATTCAATCCTTACCCCAATGCATTCAGCTCTAGGTCCCTCCCGCCCCTCCCTATCCATCCCCCCTCGCCAGGTATGCCACGACGAAGCAGTGGCGGGTGAAGGACATCAACGCGGCGCAGCAGCGAGCGCAGGGCAGCTGCCCCCAAGGGATGCTCCTGACAGTATCCCACTCCCTCCCCTTCCATCCCCCCCCACCAGGCGCGCCACAAAGCAGTGGCGTGTGAAGGACATCAACGCGGCGCAGCAGCGCGCCCAGGGCTGCTGCCCCATGGCGCCCCACGAGGTGGGGCTGCTGCTCTTCGTGCTGGGTTTCCCCTCGCGTTCAATCACCCACTTTCACCCCACCATACCATACAAAGCGCACAGCAGTGGCGAGTGAAGGAGGCCAGGAAGGAGTGATTCTGACATCCCAACCTTTCAGAAAGGCGTATTCAGCACCAGACCACCCGCCCCTTTCATCCCAACCTCCCCACCCCCCCCCCACACCAGGCGCGCCACAAAACAGTGGCGTGTGAAGGACATCAACGCGGCGGAGCAGAGAGCGCAGGGCAGCTGCCCCATGACGCCCCGCGAGGTGGGGCTGCTGCTCTCCGCGCTGGGCTTCCCCAATCACACCCGCCTCTACATCGCCGCGGGGGAGATCTACGGTGGAGAGGACACGATGAAAGATCTACGGGCCAGATTCCCATTTATTGAGCGCAAGGTGAGAACGGGGGAGGGGCGACTTTCTGAGTACTCCTCTCGGCTTCCCCAACTGCACGCACCTCTACATCTCCGCGGGGGAGATCTACGGTGGAGAAGTCACGATGAGAGATCTGACGGCTCGCGTTCCTGTTGTCGAGCGCAAGGTGAGGCACCGTGAAGCAAGCGGCTGTTCTCTTGCTCGTGGCATGCCATGATGCCACCCCCCTTCCGTCCCACTTTCCCTCTCCTCCTGCCCATCCCACCCCTCTCAATCCTCCCATCGCCGCCTTTCACAGAAGACCCTAGCGACAGGAGACTCCCCACAACATCCCCTCCCATCATCGTCCCATCATCCTTCCATCATCGTCCCATCATCCTTCCATCATCGTCCCATCATCCTCCCATCATCGTCCCATCATCCTCCCATCATCGTCCCATCATCCTCCCATCATCGTCCCGCCGCCTTTCACAGGACACTCTAGCAACCGCATCGGATCTGGCACCCCTATCAGTCCACCAGAACGCGATGGCAGCGGTGGACTACCTGGTGTCGGTGCAGGCAGATGTGTTCCTCGCTACATACTCTCTCCCCCGCTTTCTGCACACCTATCCGCTACAGGAGACCCTAGCAACCGCAGAGGAGCTAGCACCTTTGGCAGCCCACCAGAACGCTATGGCGGCGGTTGACTACCTGGTGTCGGTGCAGGCAGACGTGTTCCTTGCCACTTACTCTGGCAACATGGCTCGTGCTGTGGAGGGGCACAGGCGGTTCCTGGGGCATAAGCGAACCATCTCGCCCGATAGGTGTGTTGCCTGATAGGTGTGAATATCGGTGTTCTAAGCAACTGAATGCAAGCACTAGTGCTTTCCTCGCCACTTACTCTGGCAACATGGCCCATTCTGTGGCGGGGCATAGGTGGTTCCTGGGGCACAAGAGAACAATTTCCCCTGACAGGTGTGACAGGTGTGACAGGTGTGACAGGTTTGACAGGTTTGACAGGTTTGACAGGTGTGACAGGTGTGACAGGTGTGATAGGTTTGACAGGTTTGACAGGTGTGACAGGTTTGACAGGTGTGACAGGTGTGACAGGTGTGACAGGTTTGACAGGTTTGACAGGTGTGACAGGTTTGACAGGTGTGACAGGTGTGACAGGTGTGACAGGTGTGACAGGTTTGACAGGTTTGACAGGTGTGACAGGTGTGACAGGTTTGACAGGTGTGACAGGTTTGACAGGTTTGACAGGTGTGACAGGTTTGACAGGTGTGACAGGTGTGACAGGTGTGACAGGTTTGACAGGTGTGCACTCATCAAGTGTTTGTGCATGCTTGATTGTTCCTCGCCACCTACTCTGGCAACATGGCTCGTGCTGTTGAGGGGCGCAGGCGGCTCCTAAGAAGCAAGAGGAAATATTTTCCTGACCGGCTTGGATCTTCAAGAGGATCTCTTTTCCGTTCTCTTGCATGCCATGGTCCCATTTCAGTCCACTTAAGCACGCCTATTTTGTTGGTGACTGTCCATGATGTCATTGCTGCTGTGCTGCTGAGGTGGTGTACCGATGTTAATCCATTGCTGTGTTGGCGCTTTGCTGTGTTGGCGCTTTGCTGCATCGATGGTTGTGTGTGCTGGGCTGCAGCAAGCGCCTGGTGCAGCTCATAGACCGGCTGGATATGGGAGAGCTGCGCGAGTGGTGTAGGGCTGTGGCGGTGCATGAGTGGTGGCGCATTGCTGCACTGCTGGACGACTGTGCTGACACCTTGCTGCATCGATGGTTGTGTGTGCTGGGCTGCTCTGTACATCTTTGGATGCAGGCAGGGGCCTGGTGCCGCTGATAGGCCAGCTGGACAGGGGAGAGAGTGTGTGATAGTGCAAGTCACTGTGTTGACACGTTACTTCAATGCTGCATGCTGCATTGCTCCCTGGATGCACGGCTGTGGTGCGGCAGGAAGGGCCTGGTGCGGCTGATCGACCGGCTGGACCGGGGAGAGCTGCAGGAGGGGCCCGCATTCTCTGAGCTCGTGTACCTGCTGCACATGCACAGGTGGGATGATGGCATGCTGCACATGCACAGGTGGGATGGTGGCATGCTGCACATGCACAGGTGGGATGGTGGCATGCTGCACATGCACAGGTGGGATGGTGGCATGCTGCACATGCACAGGTGGAATGGTGGCATGCTGCACATGCACAGGTGGGATGGTGGCATGCTGCACATGCACAGGTGGAATGGTGGCATGCTGCGCATGCACAGGTGGGATGGTGGCATGCTGCACATGCACAGGTGGGATGGTGGCATGCTGCGCATGCACAGGTGGGATGGTGGCATGCTGCACATGCACAGGTGGGATGGTGGCATGCTGCACATGCACAGGTGGGATGGTGGCATGCTGCGCATGCACAGGTGGGATGGTGGCATGCTGCACATGCACAGGTGGGATGGTGGCATGCTGCACATGCACAGATGGGATGGTGGCATGCTGCACATGCACAGGTGGGATGGTGGTGATGATGATGGGATGCTGCACCGGTGGGATGGCATGGCTGCACATACACAGGTTAGATTTGGGATGATGATGGGATGCGGCACAGGTGAGGACGACGTGGCTGCACAGGTGAGGACGACGTGGCTGCACATGCATATGTGATGATGGTGATGGTGTCATGCGGCACATGCACTGGTGGTTTCCTGCCTATGCACGTGTGATGATGGTGATGTTGATGCTGGCATGGCTGTGCATGCACCTACATGGTTTAAGCATGTTCAACGCTCTCCAGACTTCTGTACCCACCGGGTTGCCTGGTGTAATTTTGAGGCGCCTCAAAACTACTCTCCAGACGTCTGTACCCACCGGGTTGCCTGGTGTAATTTTGAGGCGCCTCAAAACTACTCTCCAGGCGTCTGTACCCACTGGGTTGCCTGGTGTAACAGCATCAGCTCAGCACGCCTGGTTCTTAACTTTTTTTCGCGTATGGGTTGCAGGCAGGGGGCTCCGCGGCACAGGAAGGGCCCGCTACCAGGCGTGAAGAAGAAGGACCGGCATCGGTCAGAGGAGGCGTTCTACGCCAACCCCCTCCCCGACTGCCTGTGCCAAGCCAAGCCCGAGACGCTTGGTGGGCGAGCCATACTGTTCCGGGAAAGGGGAGGGAAGGGAGGTCGGTACGCAGCGAGGTCACTTTGAGGTTGCCGGCATCTGTGTCGTATACATAGTGGAATCTCCTCTGTGCGTGATGTTGTGTTACTGTGAGAACGAACTTGGCGTTACAGCATCACCTTCCTCCTGTCATAGCCACTGGAGCTGGCCGAGATGTACAGCTGTATTGATACTAAGTGGCAAGTGGTGCACTTGGTGACTGTAATCAGGTATTGCTAGTAATGATCATCGCCGAGGTGTGACCTGCAGCCTCTTGTTGGAAATATCTCAAAGGACTTAAGCGTTTCTGAAGTGTAACACTACACTCGAGGAAGATTACAGGGGGGGGTACGCGAGTCAACGGAGGTTACACGAGGGGGCAGACAAAGAACGCGAAGGAACTCGAAAGGTCGCAACTGGAGGTTGCGACTCACAGTTACAACATCGCAGATGGTAACCGAAGCAGCAATCGAGTCGCCTGTGCGACTCGATAATCGCTCCTGCAACTGTATTCTACAACTGCTTTCTTATTTTCTATATATTGCTGTATGCTTGTTTCTTTAACCAATCACTTGTTCTCATATACTAGTACAAGGGTTCAACTGCCTCAACTTCCGCTGCACTACTCAAGTCTCATCTTACAACTGGGACTTAGTCTCTGGAAAGATCCTAAGGGCTTTTATCAGCCCAACATGGTATGAGAGCAGGTCAGAGACCAAACTCCCAGCAACTGCGCTCTATCAACAACCTGCAACTCAACTCAATTCAACGACTTCATTGATTACAAGACATGGACAGCAAGGGCAAGAAAATCTCTACGGGCTCACCCAGCGGCCAAGAAACTCAACACGGCAACTCTGGACTGCACGCCTCAGGACTGCAGACAGAGACCGGGACTGCTCAAGAAACAATAGGAAGAGCACCAGAGATGGTAACTCCATCACCCTCTTCAAGCGTGGACCCCAACCTTATGGAAAGGTTCTTCAGTTTCATGTCGCACTTCGACCAGCAGCAGCAGACAAGGACACCTGCGCATTCAACACAGAGCAATGGAGGAAACATGGGATTAGCGCCGATGAGCCTCGACAATTCATCATTCGGGCGACACAATCATGCGCCTACCTTTGCGCCTTATCACTCTTCACCGGGGACGTTCGAGTTCATGCCGCCCCGTGCCCAACCAACAGCAGCTGCATCACAACAGACACCAAACGAGATTTTAAGCCTCCAGGCGCAGTTCTCACACGTGATTAAACTGTAGACATCCTCACCATTCAACGGACACGATTTCTTTACCTGGAGTTTCGAGTTCGAGCTGCTGATGGAGGCTGCGCATCTCCTGGGATACTTCAACGGGTCCCTGCCATTCCCAAGCAACGGCACTGGAAAGGAGCAAGAAATCTTCACGTATCAGTCGCTGCTGGTGTATACAGTTCTCCTGAGAAACCTGTCACCACAAGAACAGCAGAGCATCAGAACATACAGGAGCTATGGCAACTCCGCAGAACTCGCATGGCATCACCTCAAGTGCCTCTATCAAGCAAACGACAGCGTGACACAAAGCAGACTCATGCAACAATTGACAACAATACAGATGAAGACCGGAGAAAAGGCGATGCAGTATATGAGTCGCAACCAGACCCTCCGCGACCGCCTGCTTCGGTGCGGAGGAACAATCACTGAAGAAAGCTTCGTGACGCTTGTCCTCGCCGGGCTCGGGCCAGAATGGAGAACCACACGCTCGCTTCTTCGCGCCCACGGAAGAATCTCGGAGATGCACCTCTGCGCCGAGCTTCATGCTGAACAACAGGAGATGGACCTGTTCGAAGAAAGACAACCAAGGAAGCAGCAGCAGTTAGTTTTCTACACTCAACGAAGGAACGACAACAACTACAATCGACACGACAAGCAAGATCAACGCGACAACAGAGGACTTACTTTCGTGCCGCCGTTCTGCCACAACTGCCAGACCTCCGGGCACTCCAAGGTCAACTGCACACGCCCTCGCGTTTATCGTCCAGTAGACCCACAAGTCGCTTCCACTCAAGAAAGTCCCCGAAGGCGCTCTTCAACATCTGCACAACAGACACCAAACATTATTAACTGTATGGTACACATCGACAACTGCACACCCGGATCACCACCCACTTACGCACCAGACGAAGAAGAGCTTCCGCCACCGCGCTCACAAGAACTTCAGGTCAACCCGACATACGCTGCGGTCGCCAACGCCGAACCCACCCGGCGAAACACCTGGTTCTTGGACAGCTGCTGCGGTCAACACATGTGCTCTTCGGGACGCTTCGTGCAACGAGAGAAACGCCTCAACCGCGACGTCATCATCACCGTCGCCAACAACGAAAACCTGAAAACAAACAGACAAGGCGTGGTTCAGTTACTATCCATGGAGACAAACGTCATACTTCAGCTCAACAAAGTCCTCATTGTCGACAACTTGGGATACAACCTACTAAGCGTAAGCCAACTAATGGCCAAAGGGATTCACCTGGAGTGCGACTCCTACTCCAACGAGTTTCGGCTTTACCACGGGAAGGGCGGCCTCTTCATCGGTCGTGCTCTCCTGATGTCCGGCGTCTTCGTGTTGGACTTCGTCCCCGACCGCGGTACTGCCGATAGCGACGGTATCGTGTCGTTCGCCGCCTGGACACACCCGCCGGATCTTGATCCCGACTTCGACACTGACGGATTCTGGCACTCCAACACCATACCTGCAACAGAAAGAACACGAGCATTAGCAGTCATCAGACAAGAAAGACAAGTACCAGCAAGTGTCCCTTCCCAACCATCACCTGCAGTAGCAGCAGCAGGACCCAGCCGAGTACCACCACCAACGATCCGAGGACCGCCAACCGAAGCAGACCAGCTTATGCCCATCACACGAGAAGTCTGTCGAAGTCCCGCCACAGTCGTCGCGTTCTTCTCCAACGCCGACATATACCACCGTTCGCCCGGCCATCGCGCTCCCGACGACATCTGGCACCAACGCCTCGGGCACCCTGCAAATAGTACAATACTACAAACCATCCAAGCCGAAGTGTTAGAACGCAACGCCCTCCTAACAACAAGCGGCCAAGAACTTCGACGACCACGCGCACGGTGCTTCACGTGCCCCGAAGCCGATCTTCCCCACCAGTCCTTTCCATCTCATCACAACCCAAGCGCACCTGCATACGCACCGATGGAAAAAGTCTACAGCGATATTTTAAACATGCCTCGAGAAGACACAGAAGCAGACTTCAACTATGTCATCACGTTCATCGACGCAGCAACCAGATACGTCTGGCACTACAACCTCAAGACACGCGATCAAGCGTTCGACGCCTTCACAACATGGCTCCCCATCGCCGAACGAGAATCAGGAACCAAGCTCAAGAGCTTCCAGTCAGACGGTGCACTGGAATACCAGTCACAACGCTTCAGGACCTATCTGGCGGAAAGAGGAATCAGACGCCTGGTGTCTCTGCCATACGCTCACCAGCAGCAGGGGGTCGCAGAACGCATGAACCGGACCTTGCAGACGACGATGCGAAAGCTGCTCCTGGGGATGAGGCTGCCCACCACACTGTGGCCAGACGCGATGACCCATGCAGTTCACCTGCACAACCTGTTGTCCTCGTCATCGCTTCCCAACAACGCATCACCGCACCTCCTGTGGACACGAAAACGGGGCAGCACAAAATTACTTCGAGTTTTCGGCTGCATGGTACAGTACAGACCCCACACCGCCCGAGCAGGACGCTTCACTCAACGAGCTCGATGGGGACTACACCTCGGCATTGCAAAACGTTTTCACGCATGGAAAATCCTCGACATACAAGACAAAAATACAGTGGCATCACGTGATGTTATCTTCTACGAGCGACTGACGCTGCAGCATTACCTGGACAACATTGCCAACACACAAGACCCCACCGACGGCTTCTCGGGACTTCGTTCCTTCGCCGACCGTGCTGCCGAAGCTGACGCAGCAGAAGAAGACGTACCTGAAGCCTCGGAAGCTGCCGGACCACTCCCTTTCTGTTCCGTACCTGTTCCACTCGACGAAGACAACCCTCTTGATAGTAGCAACCTCGACACCTTTTACCACTTCGCTGACCAAGGTTACATTACACCCCACCCAGTCGACACAAATGTTTCAGAACGCATCGGCCCCAACTTCTTACCTGACCCAGAAGACGGTGACGAAGCAACTTATTCCGGGAATGAAAATTCCCCTCGACACACACCCACGGGACTGCAGATTCTCGGCCTCTGGGTCTCCGTCCAGCATCCACCGCCGCCATCTCCGCGCGAGCCATCGACTCTGTCGCAGGCTCTGGGAGGGGAACACAAGGCGAAATGGAAGGAGGCGATGGAAAAGGAGTTAAAGGCTCTGCAAGACCGAAATACATGGAAGCTGGTACCAGCAACAAGCATCAACGGGAAGAACGTCCTCTCGGGAAAATGGGTGTACCGCATCAAGACCAATGCGGACGGTTCCACCGAACGATTCAAAGCTCGATGGGTCGTACGAGGCTTCGATCAACGACACGGAACCGACTACACAGAAACCTTCGCCCCAGTCTCCCGTCACACCTCCCTGCGCATTCTACTCGCCGTCGCGGCCACGAAGGAACTACCACTGCGCCAAATCGACGTCGCAAATGCTTTCCTGTACGCACCTGTGGACGCTGAGATCTTCGTCGAGCAACCCCACGGATTCATCGACGACCCCACAAAAGTATGCCAACTGATAAAATCCCTATACGGGATCAAGCAAGCCCCACGGCTCTGGCAGCAGCATCTTCACGGTCGCCTCGCAAAAATCGGATTCCTACAGCTGCCACATGACCAAGGGATGTACCGACTGCATAAGGGAAGAGAGTATATCCTACTCATCGTTTACGTCGACGACCTGCTCTACATCGGTTCCACTACCGACATCGCCACCTGGTTCGAAGGGGAGCTGAAAAGGGACTTGACACTCACGGTGTCCGACACAGTGACCCAGTACCTAGGACTGAATGTCGTCGAAGACAAATCGGCGTTCTACCTACACGCCGGAAAATACGCAGGCACTGTCGCGAAGAAATCCGGCCTAATGCCGACGGGTTCCGACTCCCTACCGCTACGGGAACAACAGCAGCACCTCCGCAAAACTCCCCGCGAAGCAAATTCAGGAGTATCAGCAGAAACTCGGCTGCCTACTATTCGCAGCAGTAACCTGCCGACCCGATCTATCTTATCGCGCGAGCCAACTGGCGACGCACCTGAAGCAGCCGGAACAAGAAGATTTCGAGGAACTCAATCGGGCACTACTCTACTTTGTCTCCACGCCGACGACCGGGCTTACCTACAGTAAAGCAACAACATCGTCCATACAACTACTCGGATACGTCGACGCCGACCACGCGGGAGATAAGGAAAATCGACGATCTAGGACGGGCTACATCTACCGACTAGAACCTATTGGGACTATCTCTTGGCAGTCGAGCAAGCAGGAACTAATCGCACTATCTTCGGCTGAAGCAGAGTATATCGCCCTTTGTACGGCGACCAAGGAAGGACTCTACCTATGAGAGTTACTCGAAGAAGCGAAGATTGCGACCCTGCCCGCCTTCTCACTCCTCTGCGACAACCAATCTGCGATCAAAATCGCGAACAAGGACGGCTTCGCCAACCGAACCAAGCACATCGCCCTGCGGTACTTCTTCGTCAAGGATAAAATCGCGAAGGGGAGACTTCAACTCAGTTACTGCCCGACGACAGAAATGGCCGCAGATTATCTGACGAAGAAATTGGCGAAGGCAAAATTCGATTACTGCATGCTCCTGATCGGACAAACAAACATCACTGGATCTGAACACGCCAGCACTCCAGAAACGAAGGGGAGTGTTGGAAATATCTCCAAGGACTTAAGCGTTTCTGAAGTGTAACACTACACTCGAGGAAGATTACAGGGGGGGGTACGCGAGTCAACGGAGGTTACACGAGGGGGCAGACAAAGAACGCGAAGGAACTCGAAAGGTCGCAACTGGAGGTTGCGACTCACAGTTACAACATCGCAGATGGTAACCGAAGCGGCAATCGAGTCGCCTGTGCGACTCGATAATCGCTCCTGCAACTGTATTCTACAACTGCTTTCTTATTTTCTATATATTGCTGTATGGTTGTTTCTTTAACCAATCACTTGTTCTCATATACTAGTACAAGGGTTCAACTGCCTCAACTTCCGCTGCACTACTCAAGTCTCATCTTACAACTGGGACTTAGTCTCTGGAAAGATCCTAAGGGCTTTTATCAGCCCAACACCTCTTTTTCCAAATTAAAACACGTGGATGGATGACGAAGGATTGCAAGGTGGGAGGAAAGAGGGGAACCAAGGCGGGGAATAAACGCCCCAATGAGAGGAAGGATGTCGGATGCGCATCGTGACTAATGCGAGGAAAACCATTGGAAGAAGGTATACCAGCAGAGGATGAAGCACGTGAACATATTGTATGGTATTCACCATGTGTGAAATGCACTTACCCAAATAAGACAGATCTTCAGGATTTATGCAAGTGATATAAATCCGCGTTATTAAGTTTTTGTCTCCGTTGGAGGTTTCGTCGTCAGTCATCCTATCAGAAACGCGGAAAGCTGGCTGTGAGAAATATCTGTGCCAGGCATTTTCGTCAGTGTCTTTTTCTTTCCATGACGTGGCAGCACAAGCGGTGACGTACTCCCATATCCCGAGCTGCTGAACTTTCCGATTCTGGCAGTGTATTTTCCGTCGTGGCAATGCTTTAGCTGGGAAAATGACTACATCATGACGTGTATCCGTGACCACCTTCGCCTTCAAAAGGAGACCTTATTGGTTGAACTTTGCCATCTGGCGAGCGATTCGGGGCTACAGTGTCTGAGACAGAGAGGGTGCCTGCCTGTCAGCAGCGCGGCCCATTATCCCATCCAACCAGCCACGCGACTGGCGAAGCGCAGCACTCAATGGCCCTCCGCTGTCCGCGGGAAACCATCGTTTGCTAGGGGAGTGCTGAACCCTTGGCGACAACAGTGTTTCGTAAAGCGTCGCAAATGAAAGTGCTCGGGCAATTAATTTCGCGCAACGCACAATGATTGGTGGACGACGCCCTGAGGTCGGTTCTGGCGAAAATACTAGATCAGAAAATATCCGAGTCACCACAGGAACTCCCTCCCTCCTTCTGGGAAGATCATCCCTGTGTAGAGAGGTGTGTGCTGAGCGCACGGTCGTTCCGGGTTTATGGTCGTTTTCAATGGGTGCAGACGGGTGTGTCCTGATTGACTGATGGGAGGCAGGCAACCTTGAGATTGCCGCAGAAACTGACCGCGCAAAACACGGCGAGCAACAGCTGATTTGTGTACTGTACGACCCTCCAGGGCACACTTGTGTGTGTGTAGGCCCTGCTGCGATACCCTCCCCAACTCAAGCTGATTTGTATGCCTGATTCAAGGAACACTTACTAAACTCCGTATTTGTTGCAGTTTTCCGTCTTGGCAGCATGCCACCAGCTCTTCTTTGATACCATCTCCTGTTGCCGCTCCATATGCCACAGCCTTCTACTAGCCTCTCTGTTCTCTCTCTCTCTCTCCCACGGGCTCTTCCGTACGAGTTGTACGGAAAGTACTGCTAGTAGCATTTAGAGTCTGGAGATGCATCCCGCCAGTGGCTTCACTTCCTGTCCTTCCGCTTTTGACCAGTAATTTCTTCAGTCCGCTCGCAGCAGGAGTCACATGTCCACGTGGCTGTCCCATCGCCCAGTACAATCACATCCGTTCTCTTAAACATCAACCCGTGAACAAATGCGTGACACGTGGCAAGGCATGGCTCCAGGATGCCCAGACGACACGTGGCGCGAATACAGCGTTCCGTTCGGAGACAATTCCACGTGCTCACAAGGATGGGCGGACCTCCTCGGCATGCCGTGTCAGCCAATTGCTCCACGTCAGCAACTCGACCCGCCTCGTCATTTCCCTGGTTCGACACGTCACCCGAACAGTCTCTTGCTGCCTCGGCCTCCGTCTTTCACGCAGCCGAAGCAGTGGCCTATCTTCCCCACGCTTTTCTCGTCGCGGGTCGATAGTTCCTCCGACGCCTTATTCTCGCTCTCCGCGAACGACGCTGTAGCCACTCGTCACCTGGTCTCTAAAACACCGCCGCCGCCGCCGCCGCCGCCGTCGGCGCCGCTGTTGTCAACGGTTCCCCTCAGCAATTTTCAAACGTCCCAGAATCAGCTCTCCTCGCTTCCTCCCGCCCCGGCTTCTCCCCGCGGCCCCCGCCTCGGCAGCAGCGGTGGCAGTAGCAGCAGCGGCGGGGAAAGCGGCGCAACTGACGGCGGGGATGGCGGCGGATTATGGGGCAGGGAGGAAGCGGAGGAGGATGCTAGCGCGCATCGGCGCGCAGCGCTCGACTTTGTGCTGGAGCTGGCCGGGCCGCAGATGGTGTCGGCATCTGGCGACCGTCGATTCCGATGGTGCCCCGATTCGCTGATCCCAGCCGACGAATTGCCCGTCGCTGCCTTCGCCGTGGACAGGTCGGTTCGAAAACGCTTTATCCACTTTCCTCTCCGTCCTGTCCACGGCGAACGTTCCTCGTTCCTCTCCGTCCCATTCCCCTCGTTTTCTGCTTGATTAGCCCCTTCTGCAGTTCTCTGGCCGTTTGAGTCGACTCGAAAGTCACCTTCTCGAGTGTTCGGCCTTCGTGTCGCCGACCGATACTCCCCTCCTCCGGCGTACTCCCCTCTGACTTGCTCCCCCTCTCCCTCCGCCCGTTTTCACCCCTCGCCGCGATTCCCGCAGGGATCTGACGTGCGTGATGTGGAACCGGCGAATAGCGTCGCTGACAGGCTGGAGCCTCGATGACGTGGCGCAGATGGGGAGGTTTCCGGGAAGACTGCTGCGGCCTGCAAAGGAGTCCGCGTACGAGTGAGTGGGGAGAGGAAGAGGACGAGGTAGAGGGGGTGGGGAGGGGGGGAGTGTAAGAGGGGGAGGGAAGAGTAAGAGAGGGGGGGGGGGGGGGGAGAGAACGGGAGTGAGGAGCGCGGGGAATAGTTGAAGTGCCGGATCAGCGTGTTGTGGCGACCCACTGCCACACGGAGCAGACCGTCGAGAACTCTCTCTTTTCACTCTCTTCCCTTGCTCCCTCCTTCTCCCACCCTCCCGCTCCCCTCTCTCCCTCCCCCCCAATCACCACCGGCACGCGCATGACGTGCCGCAGGCAGCCATGCAGCCAGCAGACCACATCCGCGCGACCATGGCGCTGTCACTCGCAGCAGCCCCCCCTCTGCCCCTCTGCCCCTCTGCCCCTCTGCCCCTCTGCTCCTCTGCCCCCCTCTGTCCCCCCTCTGATCCCCCTCTGCCCCCTCTCTGCCCCCATGCACCCCCAATCACCACAGGCACGCGCACGACGTGCTGCAGGCAGCCATGCAGCGAGCAGAGCCCGTCCAAGTAGCCATGGTGCTCGTCACCCGCGCCCAATGCGACACCCACTGCGACACCCTCTGCGACACCCTCTGCGACACCCTATGCGACGGCCTATGCGACGCCCAATGCGACGCACAGCAGCAGGAGCTACCCAGCCAGGCGTCACCCACGCATGAGTTACCCGAGCAGCAGTTGTGCGTGCAGCTGCACGCATGCATGCGCACGGATGCAGTGGGGGCGATAAACGGGGCGCTCTGTATCGTCATGCCGCTTACTACCATGGCCATGTCTCTTACCACCTTGGCTCTGCTCACTCCGGCACCTGATCCTGTTGCCACCCCTACCGTAGCCACCTCACCTCACCCATCAGCTGCTGCTGCCACTGCCACTCCTGTTGCTGCTGCCGCTGCTACATCCGTTGCCCCTCTGGCTGCTCCTGATGCTGCTGCCGCTGCTACATCCGTTGCCCCTCTGGCTGCTCCTGTTGCTGCTGCCACTGCTACATCCGTTGCCCCTCTGGCTGCTCCTGTTGCTGCTGCCGCTGCTACATCCGTTGCCCCTCTGGCTGCTCCTGTTG
This sequence comes from Closterium sp. NIES-67, assembly GCA_027943415.1. Classification (NCBI taxonomy): domain Eukaryota; kingdom Viridiplantae; phylum Streptophyta; class Zygnematophyceae; order Desmidiales; family Closteriaceae; genus Closterium; species Closterium sp. NIES-67. The sequence continues at coordinate 1,382,487 of BQMB01001473.1, read as the reverse complement.
CTGCTGCCACTGCTACATCCGTTGCCCCTCTGGCTGCTCCTGTTGCTGCTGCCGCTGCTACATCCGTTGCCCCTCTGGCTGCTCCTGATGGTGCTGCCATTGCCGCTCCTCCTCCTGCTGCTGCTGCATCGTTTGCCAAGACGTTGCCCACGGACGAGGAGGACGGAGGAGGAGGGATGGATGCAAGAGGTGGGGGAGTGACCAATGAGTGGCTCGGGATTAGGAGGCCGGACTTGGAGAGTGCAAGAGGCGCGCCTAGCAGCATCTTCAGTCGCTGCAGCGGCTGCAGCGGCAGCAGCAGCGGGGGATTGGCTGGGAGAGGTGCAATCGGAGGGGAGGAGAGGGAGAGTGCGACGAGGTGTGGCAGCGGATGCAGCGGCGGTGGCGGCGGTGGCTTGGACTCCCCTTCCTGCCGGTCCCGTCCCTGCAATATAATCACATCGCCCGAATGTGGCGGTGCTTACGGAGAGTGGAGAAGACGGCGTGGGAGTGCGAGGACGGATGATCTGGGAATGGAGAGGCAGAGGGAGGGAGTGCGCGGAGTTGCACCGCTGGCAGTGGATGTAGGCGCCAGCTCACCAGTGGCAGCAGGGTCAGCATCATCACCAACAACCCCATCATCAGCAGCATCCCCAGGGTCCCCAGTATCGGCATCATCGCCAGAATCACCAGACGACATTCCCGAGGGCATGCGGGGCCCACCGGAGCTGCACACGCCTCGGGAGATCCTCCCGTCCCGCCACATGCTGGAGAGCGTTGGCGTGGGCGCCACGCGCAGATTCCTCCCCTCCAACGCCTCCCACACCATTTCATCTCACCCCACGCCAAAGACCCCTCCGGCCGCTACAGCCCTGCTCCCCTCCCCCATCCCTGTCCCCCCCAACGCCTCCCACACCGTCTCCTCTCACGCCACCTCGAAAACCCGTTCTGACGTCTCCCCGACGAGCCGTCCTGCCACCACAGCCCTGCTCCCCTCCCCCATCCGTGCCCCCTGCAGCGCCTCCCGCACCATCTCGTCTCACGCCACCTCTAATACTCCTCCTTCTGGCATGGCCCTTGTCCCGTCCGCCGCCACCGATTCGCCAGGCTCACCTTCTGCTGCCCGGCCTTCACCAGGCCGATCTCCACCTGCGCATCCCATTTCCACCCCTCCGGTGCCCTGTGAGATGAAACCCATGTCTCTGCAGATGAAACGCTCTCCCAGGGTGCGGTTTGACACGTGTCAGGATGAGATGAAACGCCGGACTCGAGAGCTGGAGGCTGAACCGTTTCATCTGCTGGGATCTCCACCCGCCTCGCTCTCCCACTCTCCCTCTCCCTCTCCCAGCGGCCCTTGCTTCCCCGATTCAAAGGAAGAGCCTAAGCTCGGAGTGAACTCAAGTGATGCTGCTATTACTGCTGGTGGTGGTGCTGCTGCTGCTGCTGTTATTGATGATGATGATGACGCTGCAGCCAACCAGCCGGCGGCAGTGAGGCATGCGGCAGCCTTGAGGCAGCCCGTGGGTCTGCCCCCCATTCGCGTGCAGCGGCGACGATTGGCCGATGTGCTCTGCGGTGGTGGTGATGGTGATGGGAGGCCGTTTGGAGAGGAGAGGTTGGGGAGAATCGAGGGGATGGGAGGGAGTGGTGCGGGGGGTAAGGGAGGCAAGGCAGCAGATGGCGCCTTCCCTGGAAGAGCCTACCCGTTGCTGACGCCTCTTCAGCTGCTGTCGCCCCTGGCTCTCTCCCCGTACCCTCCTTGCTCGCCTGGGTGGGAGCAGAGCGCGCTGCTAGGGGCGGCCGTTGCTCTCCTGCGGTCACCCCCTGCTCTGCCACCCTCGCCCGTGGTGGCCCTGCCTTCGCTGGTTGGGGGGAATGATGATGCTGCTGCTGCTGCTGCTGCACCCGCAACAGGTAGAGCTAAGGGATTGGAAGGGGAAGTGGCAGCAGCAGCAGCAGAAGCAGGAGCAGCACCAGTTGGCTTTACTGTCAGCAGCATGCTAGCAGGCAGGAAGCGAGTGCGAGCACCAGCAGAGAGATTGCTGACCGGAACAACATCCTTCCTATCTGGTGGCTCGTCTGCTGCGACCCCCTTGCCTCCCATGCCCTCCGCCGCCGGTCCCCCCTCCTCCTATAACGCCTCTTTAGCTGCGACCTCCTTGCCTCCCATACCCTCCTACGTGGGTACCCCCTCTCGTCTGCTGCCTCCGTCCACCCCTATGTGTGTGCGTGCGCTGGTGGCGGACGGGGCGACAGCTGGCGGCGTGGGAGTAGGGCTGGTGGGCGCGCTGCTGAACGACCTGCCGCAGCAGCTGGAGCGGTGCGGCTTCGATGTTGTCACGGCAGCTACAGTCACAGAGGCTGTGGGGCGGTTTGAAGAGGCAGTGGGCGGATGGGCAGCCGTGGTGCCAGAGGTGTGCGATGGCAGTGGGAAGGACGACAGGGAGGATGACAGGGGGAAAGACAGGGGGGAAGACAGGGGGAAAGACAGGGGGGAAGACAGGGGGACCAACTCGGGGAAAAACATGGGAGAGGACAGCGGGGAGGTTGAAGGGGGGGAGCAGCAGCATGCGAGATGTGCTGGTGAGCAGTGCGCTTTGAGTGAAGCGGGCCTGGCATCAGATGCAGCGGAGGCAGGAGGGAAGGCGGACGGACCCTTCTCCCTCGTGGTCATGGAGCTCGAGGTGTGTACGCCATGGCTTGAGGTTTCGCATCCCTCGGGATTCTGCACGGGTGTTACAGAGGGTGTGTCGGACATGGGAGTGGGGCGTGTTGTGGGGTGTGGGGTTCGCTCCATGCACTTGTCTTTTTTCTCCCCTGCTGCTGCCTCTTTCCTCTGTTGAGGCTGACCGTATGTCCCTCTGGTCCCCCCTGCTTCTCCCCTGCCGCTGAACAGGCCATGGCTCATGATGGCTTTGCCTGCATCCGCAGCATTCGCCGTGCCGAGGGACAAAGAGAAGGCGGGAAGGGAAGGGATGGGGAGGAATGCACTGCTGCTGATGCCAGGTGCAACCAGCTCCCAGTCTCTGCTCCTGGGGGCAGTTTCAGTGGTATTGAGGCAGACACGAATGAATCTTCATCATCACCAGCAGCAGCAGCAGCAGCAGCAACATGTGCAGCAGCAGCAGCAGAAGAAGCTCCTGGTTCTGTTTCTCCGCTTGAGGACCCGGCAAGAGCAGCAAATTCTGTTCCTCGCACGGTCATTATTGCAGTTGCTAACATGAACAGGTGGGATCTGGCGGGGTTGGACCGAGCCATGCAGCAGAGCATGCATGCAGGTGTAGATGCGGTGGTCCCTCGCACCATGAACCTTCAACAGCTCAAGTCGGTGCTCAGGAAGCTGGGCGTGAGGGGCAAGTATGTTTTGGTTCCCTCCTCGCTGCCCCGTGCCATGTCTGGCACTGTTCACAACCCCCTCAATATGTCTAGGTAGAAAGAGGAGCACGAGAAAGTCTTGCTCCTTGTCTGTATGCCAAGTGGTTTATGGGTGCATGCGATTCTAATATTCATCCAAATGTGTTACAGTTCCGTTACGTGGTGCACCAGCAGGGGAAAACGCAGGTGGTTGGTACAGTTGCTTGTTGGCGGTCCGTTCCGTCAACGTCAATTGGCCTTGACGGCCGTCGCGCAAAAATTTATGTTCATCCATACGTGTCCTCTGGCGACGTGACGCTACTTGCCCACCATTGACGGCTGGCGCGAGGGGCCTGGGGGAACTGTGGGCTGTCAGATAAGCCAGTACCCGATAAAGGCCCGCCAGCGTTCTGCTTATATCGCATTCTCCACAGCATTCCATTCGTGTGTGTTAGTGACTGAACCTTCAATCAATAGCTGGCAGCCACCAAGCCATGGCCTTCTCTCACCTGAAAGAGCCAAACCAGCATTCCATAACGCCTGTCGCCTAACGTACGCATAGCAGGAGCAGCCCAGTCCATGCTTGGCTTGGTTTCGCCATATGCTGAGTCCCCCTCACAGCTCACTGCGCGAGTCACACGCTAAGGACGCGATGATAATCGGTTTCGTCGACAGCACCTGCAGAGACACAGCAAAGTCTAGATTCTGGCAGACAGAGCGTTTCCGATTCAGTCGGTTTCGTCAAACAGTCGGTGAAGTAGAACTTTCCAGCTAGAGCCTCGGCAAAGTGCCACGTGTCAGCCAGTCACATTCCGCATTTCGAGATGTCCCAAAACCGGCGAGTTAGCCAATCCGGTTTTAACCTCTCGGTTTTGTCGTGTGATCCAATAAGTAACTTATTGTGAAACCTAATGCGCCTAGGACATGACACTCGTACTTATTCCACGCGGTTCCACTTGAAAGACCTCGATAGTTGCCGCGTCACATGGGTAACCAGGTGAGCATAATCGACGCGTTAGTAGACGCGGAATTTCCACCAATCAGCGACGCCGGTTCTAACCACGTAGTTCGGAAACCAGTAGGAAGCATCACCACCTCCAGAAGCAGCAGCAGCATCAGCACCCTCAGCAGCAGCAGCGGCAGCAGTATTGCTAATGGCGGTGCGGACAGCAGCAGCAGCACCGCTAGTAATGGCGGTGCCGGCACGTGTACGTGCAGCGTTACCAGCAGCGCCGAAAGCGGCGGCGGTAGCGGTGGCAGTGGCGGCGGAAAGGGCGGGAGCGCGGTGAGGAGCATCGCGTGCAGCGACCTCAGCCGTCCGATGGGCATCTTGGCGTTCGAAGTGGCCGGGCTGATGCACCGCGTGCTGGACCACTGGAGCCAATTGGAGCCCGGACACGTGGCAGAGCTGCGGCAGCAGCTGCAGGTGAGGGGTAGTGGATTAGGGCGTGGGTCTTTTGAGCGGACTCACACGTGACGACGCAGGGTGTGAGTCTAGATGGGCAGAGGGAAGTGCAGTCAGTGTGTCGAGACGGGTCGGTGGGATTCACTGGTTGCGAACTCTATAAAACGAATACCATCAGTCAATATGCCACTAATGGGTGTTGGTACTGATACCAGGAGCGGGTTCCAAGGGGCAAGGTTGGATGAGAAGCACTTGCTTACTCTGTTGGGTGGCTCTTGCTATTGTTGTCGGCTGTGCGCCCGTGCTCGCCATATCAACCTGGCAATGTGCTATTATGTGCATATGTGATTATGTGCATCTGGTGTGTGCTTCTTTTTCCTTCCGTTGGTGCGCGTGGTGGCGCTCAGAGCGAGAATCTGGAGCGACTGGGAGTGGGCGACTTCAGCTTCCGATGGCGCATGGCAGGTGAGAGGATGGGAGAAGAGGGGCCCACGCCACCCGGCCGGTGGGGGAGGGAGGGGGAGTGTGTGGGAGGTGAGGGAGAGAAGGGATGCTGGTGGATGGGGAGAGTAGCAGGAGTGCGAGGAAGAAACGAGGCACAAGATGAAGGGAAGGGAGAGAAGGAGACAAGGCGGAACGAGAGCAAATGGCTGGGTGAAGGTGTGATTTGTGATATTTTCCATTCGAAAAATGTGGGGACAGAGGTCAATGCAGGCACAATCTCGAAGGCCACAGCACAAGCTCGAAGGCCACAGCACAAGCTCGAAGGCCACAGCACAAGCTCGAAGGCCACAGCACAATCTCGAAGGCCACAGCACAAGCTCGAAGGCCACAGCACAAGCTCGAAGGCCACAGCACAATCTCGAAGGCCACAGCACAATCTCGAAGGCCACAGCACAATCTCGAAGGCCACAGCACAAGCTCGAAGGCCACAGCACAGAAGCTACATTGCCCTCCCCCGTCTGCACCTGTGTTGCCCTCCCCCGTCTGCACCTGTGTTGCCCTCCCCCGTCTGCACCTGTGTTGCCCTCCCCCGTCTGCACCTGTGTTGCCCTCCCCCGTCTGCACCTGTGTTGCCCTCCCCCGTCTGCACCTGTGTTGCCCTCCCCCGTCTGCACCTGTGTTGCACAGGTGTCTCTGTTTGATCTCTCTTTCCCCCCTTGCGGCCTTGCTGCTTGTCGTCGTACCATGCCCTCCTTTTCCTCCCAGACGCCTTTGCCCGGCCACAAACCCTTCCCAGCCACCACAAAGAACCCTATCGCATGATGCCCCCGTCAATCACATATACCCCCTCCCCCCCCCACGTTTTCTCCCTGATTTTGTCTGAAGTCTTTGAACGAGCTGCTGCTGCTGCCAGAGAGCATTGGCCTCTAAAACTCGCCCTATTGCCCCCTGCATTCCCCTTACCCCCCCGCATTCCTCCCCCCCTCAAACCCCCCCACCTTCCCCCACCCCCTCCCATCCCACTCACCATCCCCATAATTGCAGGCAGGCTTGGATTATTCGAACGAGCTGTTGCTGCTGACAGCTGGCGCGGCGGCATTGGCCCCTAAAACTCGCCCGCTTGCCCCCTGCATTCCCCCTTTACTCTCCCCACCTCCCCACCCGTCTCCCTTCATTGCAGGCTTGGAGTATTCGAACGAGCTGCTGCTGCTGACAGCTGGCGTGGCGGCATTGGCTCGGCAGAGTGGGGGGGCGGTGGGGGGACAGATGCAGCAGGTGCTGAGGGGGCACGCGAGACGGAGGGAAAAGAGAGAGAAGCCGGTGGGAAAAGCAGAGGCAGATGAAGTGATGAGGTGAGGGGGGAGTGTAAGTATCGGGAGCAAGATGGAGGGAGAAAACAGAGAAGGCGGTGGGAAAGGCAGAGGCAGACGAGGTAAGGGTGAGGGGGGGAAGGGGGGGGGGCGGGGGGGTTGATCGATAGGATGGAGGGACAGAAGAGGCAGATGCAGCAGGTGCTGAGGGGGAGCCGGAGGGAGAAGAGAGAGAAGCCGGATGGAGAAGAGAGAGAGAAGCCAGTGGTAAAGGCAGAGGCGGACGGCATCATGAGGCAAGGAGGGGAGGAGAACGGGCAGGGGTTGATAGGGGAGGGGAGTGTGTGTGTGTTTTTTATTTATGTGTATACACATGTGCATGCATGCGTGAGCAGGTTTCTTCGGGACCATCTGGGGCCAACGGGCCAACTGAAGCAGGAGATGGAAGCCTTGGACGAAGCCATCGCCAGGTGAGGCACCAGCAGGTAGTGTTTCCGTGGTGCGGTGAGGTTTGCGAACACGTCTCAATCGCCAACGGGCCAACTGAAGCAGGAGATGGAAGCCTTGGACGAGGCCATAGCCAGGTAGGCATGACGGCCCGGCCAGGTGAGGGTTAGAGCAATTCTTCTGTTTTATGTGTGTCGCATGCTGTGTGCCTCCTTCCTTTCTCAAACCCTAACCTGTTGTTTCTTGCTCAAACGTCCAAACTGCTCTACTCTCCCACGAAATCCCTTTCCGGCCTCCTTTCCTTGGCCTACTTCCTCAGCACGGCATCGGATGGGGATCCGTACTCGTTTGAAGTCAAGCAGCAGCCCACACAGACGAGCGACTCCTGAGTCAACCAAGAAGCATCTAGCCGTCCTTGTCTCCCCCTGACTCCTTGTTTAACCTGCTTGCTTGCCCCCGCAGCACGGCATCGGATGGGGATGCATACTCGTTTGAGGACAAGCAACAGCCAACACAGACGTACTCCGACGATTACTTCGTCACCCAGGCAAGCTTGGAACGGCACACAATAGCATGACATGCCGCATTTTGCCCTGCATCCATGCTCCATTGCCCTCTGGCTATCGCTTCTTTCATCATCCAACATTACGAGATTGCTTCTAGCATCGTTGGGAACTAAACAAGTGACTCAAAGGCAGACCCCGGTAAGGCGCGTCCATGTGACCGTACGTGAGTGTGTGGCTGCTACACATACACATGGTGTACCCCCATGTATGCCCACACACACACACGTAACCCCAGGCTCACACACACACGTATACCCACACATGTGCCCCCATGCATGCCCACACACACACACGTAACCCCAGGCGCACACACACATGTATACCCATGCCCACACGTACATGTACCCCCATGGATGCCCACACACACACACGTAACCCCAGGCTCACACACACACGTATACCCATGCCCACCCACACATGTGCCCCCATGCATGCCCACCCACACATGTGCCCCCATGCATGCCCACTCACACATGTGCCCCCACGCATGCAGGTGCAGAAGGTGCAGCAGCTTCAGAGGAGCTCCCTGTGGTCCCACGACCTCGAGAGAATAACCAAGGTGGGCTTTTCTGCTCCCTCTGCTCCCTCTGCTCCTTCTGCTCCTTCTGCTCCTTCTGCTCCTTCTGCTCCTTCTGCTCCTTCTGCTCCTTCTGCTCCTTCTGCTCCTTCTGCTCCTTCTGCTCCTGCCGCTTCACGACCTTAGAGATAGTAAAGTAGAGTTTGAAGGAAGCTGGAGACCTGGCACAGTGCGAACAGCATCCACTTCGTGCCTGCGCGACTCTCATTCGCATATTTGCGTGGGTGTTCCAAGGTATAACTAGCTCGTTTGATTCCTACAACTGCTTGCTTCAAAGATCTGTTTGGTATTGCAACTCCCATCCCGGTCCGATGTCATTCTCCTACCAACAGACACTCTTTCGTGTTTTCACGTGGATTTTTCACTGTATTCTTAAGTTGTTGGCTTTTAGACTGCCTTTTTCATAATATTTCAACACCCATCCCTGCCCGATTCCCCTCACTCTCCACCAGACCCTCGCAGTGGCGGTCGGCATTCTTTGGCAGCATTTGAGGGAGGTGTTTGGGTGGCCGGATCCCATAGGGCCAGACGACTTGGAGGGCACAGTGGGGCAGGCGGGGCTGCCAATGCTGTATGCGCGCGTGCTGGCTGCTGTCAGCCAGTTGGCTGTTACCCTCCCTGGCTCTCCGGCCTTCACAGAGAAGAGGTGAGCCGAAAGCCGGTCTTCAGGTCTCCCGCATCCCTGAGTGGCTCTAAGGGCACAGTGACTTTTAAGGTCGACTCAAAAGTCTTCAGGTCTCCTGCATGCCTGAGTGGCTCTGATGGCACAGTGACTTTTGAGTCGACTCAAAATTCTTCAGGTCTCCCGCATGCCTGAGTGGCTCTAATGGCACAGTGACTTTTGAGTCGACTCAAAAGTCTTCAGTTCTCCCGCATGCCTGAGGTCTCCCTCCCCCTGTCCCCCTCCAGGAAGGACCTGTACACCATGCTGCCCACGTTCATCCGCCATCAACTCCACAGCCGCCTGTTAGCAACCCAGGTCCATCTATCCTCCCTCCACTCACCCTTCCCCCACCTGTCACTCCCCCCCCCCACCCCCCCCAGGAAGGACCTGTACGCCATGCTGCCCACGTTCATCCGCCATCAGCTGCACTCCCGCCTGCGCATCTCCCGCCGCCGCCAGCTGGACTCGGTGCTGCTGGGGGAGCTGCGCCAGCTGGCGGCGCAGATGTTCTGCTGGCTCATGCCGTTTTCGCAGTCCACGTTACTCTGGGTGAATGAGCGGTCGCACAGTGCAAGGGTGGCTGGACGGCAACGCGTGCTGCTAGTGCAGGTGGGTGTGTGTCTCCTCAAAGCCAGGATTCGGTGCTTCTGGGCGAGCTGCTCCAGCTGGCGGCGCAGATGTCCTGCTGGCTCATGCCCTTCTCCCAGTCTACCTTTCTTTAGGGGAATGAACAGTCGCATTCTGCTCGTGTGGCGGGCAGGCAGCGCGTGCTGCTAGTGCAGGTGGGTGGGTCTTTGTGTCTTTGAATCCAGCTGGACTCGGTGCTGCTGGGGGAGCTGCGGCTGCTGGCAGCGCAGATGTTCTGCTGGCTCATGCCGTTTTCGCAGTCTACACTGTTGTGGGTGAATGAGAGATCGCACTCTGCAAGGGTGGCGGGCAGGCAACGCGTGCTGCTAGTGCAGCTGGCTCTGAGCTCCTTTACCTCAGATCTTCTGCTGCCTCATGCCCTTCTCCCTCCCAGTGTACCCTTCTTTGGTTGAATAAACTGTTCCAGTCTGATGGGGTGGCGCCAAGGCAACGTGTGCTGCTGGTGCACGCGGGTGTGCGTTTCCCTGAACGGGTGCTGCTGGTTGCAGGTACAGCAGAAATGCGTCGGGGCTCGGAGCAGCGGGTGCTGCTAGTGCACGTGGGTGTGTGTCTCCCTGCAGCCAGCTGGACTCCGTGCTTCTGGCCGAGTTGAGGCTGCTGGCGGCTCAGATGTTCATCGCCATGCCACTACTCATTACCACGCCACTACTCATTACCACGCCACTACTCATTACCACGCCACTACTCATTACCACGCCACTACTCATTACCACGCCACTACTCATTATCACGCCGCTACTCATTATCACGCCGCTACTCATTACCACGCCACTACTCATTACCACGCCACTACTCATTACCACACCACTACTCATTACCACGCCACTACTCATTACCACGCCACTACTCATTAGCACGCCGCTACTCATTACCACGCCACTACTCATTACCACACCACTACTCATTACCACGCCACTACTCATTACCACGCCACTACTCATTCCCACGCCACTACTCATTCCCACGCCACTACTCATTACCACGCCACTACTCATTACCACGCCACGACTCATTATCGCGCCACTACTCATTGCCACGCCACTACTCATTACCACGCCACTACTCATTATCACGCCGCTACTCATTACCACGCCACTACTCATTCCCACGCCACTACTCATTATCACGCCACTACTCATTCCCACGCCACTACTTATTTCCACGCCACTACTCATTATCACGCCACTACTCATTACCACGCCACTACTCATTCCCACGCCACTACCCATTACCACGCCACCACTCATTACCACGCCACCACTCATTATCGCGCCACTACTCATTGCCACGCCACTACTCATTACCACGCCACTACGCATTATCACGCCGCTACTCATTACCACGCCACTACTCATTCCCACGCCACTACTCATTCCCACGCCACTACTCATTGCCACGCCACTACTCATTACCACGCCACTACTCATTATCACGCCGCTACTCATTACCACGCCACTACTCATTCCCACGCCACTACTCATTCCCACGCCACTCCTGCTCCTACTCTCTCCCCCTCTATGCAGGCCCTCTCATTTCGCCAACAGGAATCGTTTTGAAGCTAGTTAGACAGAGCTCTTCTCCTCCTTCCCCTCCCACATAGCGCCTTCTCTCCCTCTTCCCCCAAACCCCCCTCTCTCCCGTGGTACAGGCCCTCCCATTTCGGCAACAGGAATCGTTTTACAGCCATTTAGACACAGCTCCTCTCCTCTCGTCCCTCACCCAAGTTCATTACCACGCCACTCCACTTTCCCCTTCATCCCCCTTCGTCCATTACTCCCTCCGCTCCATTTCCCCCTTCATCCCCTCTTTTTCGCCAGACCCTCCATTTCGCCAACAGGGATCGCTTCGAAACCACATTGATCAAGCACTTCCCCTCTCCTCCTTCGCCCATGTCCATTGCCCCTCCATTTCGCTCCCTGTCCGCCCTCATTTCCGCCCTCTCCCTCTTCTGATTCGTCAGACCCTCCATTTCGCCAACAAGGATCGCTTCGAGGCCATTCTCATCGAGCTCCTCTCCTCGCTCTCCCTAGTCATCGCAGCCTCCACCGCTCCTCCTCCCCCCCCTCCCGCTCGCCCTCACAAGCCTCCCTCCCTCGCCCGAGCCTCCAGCACCTCCCAAGCGTCCTCCCGAGCCAAGGCCTTTGGTTCGGCTTCCTCTTCCTACTCCAGCCGCCGCCGCGGCTCGCCTGCTCCTGTGTCCTCTGGTTCCCCCCTCGACGATTTCGACCCTGAAGCAGCACTTGCAGAGGGGGCAGCAGAAGCAGCAGCAGCGGCAGCAGGAGGAGGAGGAGGAGGAGGAGGGTCGATCCCATCTCGCATCTCCCTTCCCCGTGCTGCCTCTGCTGCTGAGGTGCTCGACGCTCCTAACTCCTCCATCTCCCCTCCCGGCGCCGCGGCTGCTGCTGCTGCTGCTGCTGCTGCTGCTTCCTCCCAACTCGCTGCAGCAGCTGCCAGCACAGCAGCAGCAGGACAAAAGAGCATTCCAATTCACTCCCAAGCAGACGGTGGTATGGCTGCTGCTGCTTCTGGTGCTGGTGCAGCTGCCGCTGGTGCTGCGGATCTCCCTTCCCTGGCAGCAGCACTCCCCCCGCGCCGGCGCACACATGCAGACATCGCAGCCGCTGCAATCGCAGTCGTTGACGCAACCGCCGCCGCTACTGCTGGTACCTCCACCACTCCCCCAAAACCATCAACAGCAGCAGGCAAGTCCCCTGCTCGCAGGCGCGGCCGGCACTCGCGCTCTCTCTCAATGTCAGATATCATGCCCGCCCCCTCCTCGCTCAAGTGGCTTGTTGACGACAGCACAGCTGGCAGCGATGCAGCAGCAGGAGGAGGGGGAGCAGGAGGGGTGGATAGCCTGCCAAAGTTTCTGGAGGAATTGGCTCAGCACGGGTTTGTGGTGCCGGCCTTCGATCGGAGCGAAGGCCGCGTGCTGCACCAAACAGCCACCCTCTCCTCTTCCCTTGCTGCTGCCACTGGCCCCTCCGCTTCCTCCTCCGCCTCTCATGCCTCCCTCTTCCACAACCCTCCCAGCCGTTTGTTCTCTGGGGAATCGGCCACTGATAGGCAAGGCAAGGGGGGAGCAGGAGCAGCGGGAGGGAGGGATGCGCAAACCAGCAAGAGTGAGAAGGACATGACGCCTCTTGACCGGCTACTGGCTCGCATGCCCCCCCCGCGGCGGTTAAAGCGCTCCACCACCCCGCCTGGTAACCGCATTGAAAGAACGCTCTCCCCCCCAGTTCGCCAGCCGATTCTAAGGGATGGGAGGGTGGAGGACGTGACAGTATCGCGGGTGACTGTAGCGAATGGAACCAGTGCTGGCGATGCTTTGAGTAGGCTTAGTAACAGTAGCCATGGTACCGGGGGGGATGTCAGCAGCAGTGGTAGCAGCGGTAACAATGGGAATTGTGGAGGTGTTGAGAACGGTATCGAGGGTGGTTGCAACAGGAGTGTGACTGAAACAGTCAGTGATAGTAATGGGAGGGGGAGAGGCCAGCAGGGTGGGAGCAGCAGAGACGAAGCAGCAGCAGTTTCTACTGCAGAACCTCCGCAGCAGAAGGCGCAGCAAGGGGATGCGGCTTCACCTCCATCTCAAAAAGACAAGTTTGACAAACAAATGCCACCACAGGGTGCCATGGCTGTTGGCTGAATTGCTGTGATTGGCTCTAACGATGAAAAGTTGCAGAAGCATGGCTTTCATATAATTTTTGTACAGCTCCAGGATTGTACTCTTATGTTATGTCTGATATACATGACTAAAGCTTGTCACTTCCCTAGCCCCTGATGTCTGAGGTAGTCAAAACGACACCACTCACCAACACTCCAAGCACCGTAAGAGGTGGTCAGTACCACCAACCATAACCACTGCCATCCAACACAATCAACACAGGAGGTTACTTAGAGCGTGTTCCTATGAACCTCTTCCCATGCAGCCTCTTCCCAGACTCGCGTGCTACAGTGTTGCCAAATTTGACGCGAAACTGTTCAGTGCGGTTCCGCGTGTCGGGAGACCCGCTGGGGTTGCCATTGAGATCCTCGGGGAAGGGCCACAGCTGCAGAGCCTGGGGGGTTATGGGCGCACTTACCCGCTACTTAACAAGCCATTTTAACACAGTGGTTTGTGACCGAGCTCCTAATATGGTATCAGAGCCAAAGGTATTGGGTTCAATTCCCAGTGTGTGCACAGGTAGAGGTGTCATTGCGCCGGCAGAGGTGCAAGGTCTTCTGCCTATCAAAGCGAGAGGGGGTGTCAAGAGACTCACCGAGGTTGACCTTGAGATCCTTGGGGAAGGGCCACAGGTGCAGAGCCTGGGGGGTTATGGGCGCACTTACTTGCTATTTAACAAGCTCTTTTAACTCGGTGGTTAGTGACAGAGATTCTAACATTGCATGGTGGGACGCAAGGTAAGGCTTGCCAAGATTCATGGGCGTGCTTCTGAACCTCTTTTCAGGTGAACATAGTTTGAGACGCGCGAATCTGTACAGTGCAAAATTCGACGCGAGCTGTTTTTTTTAGGTTGAGAACAGCGGAACGCAAATCTGAAACGGGTTAGTTCAGAACGGGGGTCCTGGGAACACGCTTTCAGGGTGACGCGCGAGTCTTGGAAGGGGTTGCCTGGGAAGAGGCTCGTAGGAACACGCCGTACAGTCAATCTGCAAAACATATTGTAGCTTACGTACTACCGACACAAGAAAGAACACAATCCTACTAGTATACACAGCCTACTTTACAAGAACAAGCCTCTGTAACACATTATAGAGGAACTCGGACCATCTATTTTGAGGCTTCGGCGAGCAGTAATGCAAGCAATCCATCTTGCCAGTAAACCCCCGATGCCCATTGGGCCTCAGAGCAGTCATCAGATCAACATCCATCAAGACACCCCCCATACCTTTCACTATCGGCCTCATTCCCTCGTTTTGAGCCTTCAGCTTCCCCCATCCATATGGCAAATCCCTCCCATTCTGCCGCTTCTTTATTGGCCGAGTGTGGTTCATGCAATCGAGGTGACCCGCGGCTGCCGACCAATAAATTATGAGCTTCTCAAGGTAATTATGCCCGATAAATTGCAGCATGCGCGAAACTGCACGGACCACGAGGTAAGTGGGCTTGATACAGTATGCGCACCTCTGTTCACCACCACCACACGTGCTCCCCTTATCTCTGGGCTCTCCATCCAAGGGGTGCTAAGCCACCGCATTCGCTCGCGCTTCTCCTCCCCAGCCATAACCAGCCACCGGTTCGCAATGTAATGCACCCGAAGCTTCGGGCACCCAGCCTCGTTAAATCGGTACATGTCTCGGGTCACAATAAACTTTTTGGGCGGCAACACCCATCAGGAATGGTACTCGGTGGTTGCCATACTCGACGGTTCCGGCACGTGCGTTACTATGTTGTGCATGAAGGAGATGTGCGCCTCCCACGTCAATGAGTCCCCGATGAAAGCGATCCTCAGTCCGCCTCTCCTCCTCTCAGCCAGCTCACACAACGCCCGCCTGTCAAACAGCAAAAATAGCTCATCCGGCCCCGACACCTCCAACCCCGGAACGGTTTGCGCTCGGGTGCCTAGCTTTGCACCAACCATGCGCGGAC